>JAWNLE010000393.1:0-85361 GCA_035041375.1 Drosophila conformis
ATTAAGGATCAACTTACATGAATAATAATAATCGATGTGCACTTGAGCCGGAATGTGAGCTAACAAATTCTACTGAATTTTGTTGAGCTTGAACTGATTTAATTTAATTTCGCAGATTTATTTCAGGTCATCTGACTTACTTTTCGCTATCTGTAATTTCCATTTGACAGTCGACAGTAGACAGCGATACCTATCAACACTGCGTGCCCAGATCTGGCCAGCTCATCTCTTAGAGAATCAATTTTCTGCAACGATGGATGCAGTCCCCTGACCACCAATCGGAAGCCTCTGTCCTCCTTTATTTGGCAGGAGTGAAACGGTATTTTCTTCTCCGTAAACATTCTCTGGATTGCCCTGTAAGAGTCAATATCACTTGGCATGACTCTCACAGTACCACCAGTGTGTGTAGTTATGCACAATTAATTACATATTGTTTTTATTTGTATATAGAATCAAAATTATTTTGAATCTAATTTTTTTTGCCAAAGTGAAGAAAATTACAGCTTGTTCAGATTGCAGAGGGCCGCCGCGACAATCAGCATTTCGTTGAGGTGCTCCATAAGCCACGTTTGCTGCAACGCAGAATGATCGAGTATCTTAAATTCACGAAGCTTATCGATTGCTTCCAGCAGCTTTGTGCGACTGATGGGATCATTGGTGGGCATTATCTGCAGCGGCCGTTTCGGCTCAGCATCTTCATCTTCGTCCATCTCATTGGCCGAGCGTTTGACTGCCCTGCCTGGTTCCGCTACCAGCGTTAGATATTTGTGTATTATGTTTTTCAATTTGCTCGCCTCAATCAGTTGCAGATCATCGCAGCCGCCACGAAAGGCATCAGACACAAAGCTGATAATACTATTTGTATTGACGCAGAGTAGAAACTTGTAGGTGGCGTAACCGAAATGAAGCCTTTTATTCACATCCGTCTCGACGCACTGAATCAACGAACGGACTTGCAAAAGGATGTCACTGTATTCCTGTGGCACAGATTTGGGGTACTCCGAAGAACGCTTTGCATCTGGCCAACGAATGAGCCAGCCTGGCCAGGGTGCGTTTAAACGTCTCCTCCACTTCCGATTCGCGCATTTCGAAGTACTGGGCGAGCAGCGGGAAGGGCTTTGTGATTCCCGAAATGGGAAGGGTATATGTTTTGAATTTTTGCTGTTGTCAAGTTGTTTGTGTGAGTGTGAATACATTCAATGTTTGATAGATAGATCAACAGCAACCGCTGCGGCGTTTTCATTACCAGGCCCATTACCAGGCCCCCAGGCATATCCGCATCAGAATAGTTGTCATTATCTTCAATAATCGCGGCGTCGCCATCGCCCATAGCATTCTCGTCCGGGCCGGTATTGTTGCCGTTGGCGGACGCATCGTCAGCTGTGACAGCGGCGGTGCTAGCTGTGGCACCCACGTTGTCAGCCTGAGCGGCATCGACATCGTAAGGAGTTAGCGCGCGACGCGCGGTATTTGTACTCTGGCGTGTAGTGCGTGGCATCTTCAATCCCAAAGCTTGGTTATGGCTGCAATGGTAGTTTCGCGTTATGTCGAAAAAGTCCACAATGGCTGCACACGTGCTGTGCTCTCTCCAATAGGTCGCAAATAATTAAGGGGAGACAGCGGGTGCAGGACGCTCGACCACCTCAGGCTCGGTCTTCGTCAATGGTTTGTTTAAGCATTTTGGGCACCTCCATTTTCCGGCAGATACGCGCCTCGAGCTGTGCGGCTTCGCGGACAAACAGCTAATGTCCCCTGTAAAACATAAAAACAAAAAAAGCACAATTGTAGTTGAAACACACATACACTACTACTACTAATACTACTACATTTTTATGCAAACCGTTTGTTAGTTTGTTTTCATTTGCTACTCACATTTGCTGTAGCAAGTACTGCATTCGATTAAGGGTGTCTTAATGCGTTTATTGCTCTGGCTTTTCTCTGAGCTGGTTTCAATCCTCTCAGGTAGGATTTTATTTTTGCAAGTTCATATTCGAGTAAGGGGAAGAGTGGGTGTGTATTTTTGACATCGTTCAATATGTTCGATAGGTTACCGAACGCCATTTCGTATTCTTCGATATTGAATACATGAATTGTTTTATAAGTGCCATTTTCTATTGCTGCGATTCCTGTTTTTATTGGTATTATCTTTGAGTGAGAGTAGTCCAGTATACCATACTGGAAGAAAAATCTGTAAAATATCATGTTTTTAAATTATTTTTGTGAAGTATCCTGCCACCTTGTGTTTTGATTGTGGTATTTCTATTTTCTTCTATTTCTTTTTTATATTTTGGAGTTAATTTTGAACCTAGTCTTTTATCGATTCTGCAGTAAACTATGTCTCCTTTTTCGTAATGTTTAATTTTTTTCTTCTTGCTGTTATGATATTTTAAGTCCTTTGCCTGTTTATGTTTCACCTTATTTCTGACTTTGTTTCTATTTTCCTCAAGTTCTTGGGGATTGCTAGTGTCCCGGGTTCCGAAATGCAGATAATGCCGACCAATGATCCCATCAGTCGCACAAAGCTGCTGGAAACAATCGATAAGCTTTGTGAATTTAAGAGACTCGATCATTCTGCGTTGCAGCAAACGTGGCTTATGGAGCACCTCAACGAAATGCTGATTGTCGCGGCGGCCCTCTGCAATCTGAGCAAGCTGTAATTTTCTTCACTTTGGCAAAAAATGTAGATTCAAAATAATTTTGATTCTATATATATGTAATTAATTGTGCATAATTACACACACTTCCAAAAATCCAGAACAGAAGTTGTATTGAATATATTTTTATTTGGTTTCGGACTTGTAACTAAATTTGGTTGAATGTAGTTTCGGTTAGAACCTGTGTCAGTGAAGTGCCGTTCCTCGTTATGCACTGAAAATAGGGCAAAGACATTTAATCTAAAAAATGAATGTCTGAGGCGTCAACTATTGTGGGTTGGTATTCGTAACCGCGCAATAAGTACACCCCCACCACGCCGGGGAGTCCGATCTTTTCTATAGATAGAATCTAGAATGTCGGGCCTTACACACACACAATTACATTTTTATATGCTTAAAAGAACACCAGTCTTAGTCGTTTAGAGCCATATCTGCAAATCTAGTCAGCATTTGGAATTTGAGCTCGTCGTAGTGTGAATGTCCGTATGGTCGCGGATAGGGAAATACCAGCGAGAAGTCGACCATCGCCAATTTGTCATCGCTTATGTTGTGTTCCAAAATGGTCATCACATGCAAGGCCTTAGCCCCGTGATCGGTGATGCCCCATTGAGAATGCAATGTCTCCAGATTCGCAAGCCACACCGTCAAAGGCCGCTCTATTCGAGGTTTTTCACAGAATTTCATCAAACACAACTGCACGGGAGTTATGAGCACAAAAGTACTTGTAAGTCTCGTTTATCAACAGAGTTAATCCATCAAACCCTGGATAATGGTTCTTCTCCAACGGGCCGCATCTCTTCACTTGGTGAAGGAAAAAGCTTTCAAGGTAGAGGGGATCGCTCTTCACTGCGTTCAGAAGTACCTAATAGAAGTACCGACTCTACCCCGTAACCAGACTGGATCACTTGGGCAGTTCGTAATTCAAGAACTCGATCCCCAAATCAGTGTAGCTTCCTGGTCGCATATTGGAACTGCGACATATACTTCCAATTCACCGTTATCGGTGCCCCGACCATGTTCCATTTAGGAGGAGCATTTTTGTATAGAATAAGCAAAGCGGAGTTAAGCGAAAAGGCCAGATGGCTATTCCCCTATCCAGTGGAAAAACCATCGCTCGAGCAGATCAGAGCGTTCGATGAGTTTAACCGTGGATGGTCGTCGATAGACACCCATGAAAAGGAAAATTACAAACAACCCGTTTTCTATCTTATCCCGGTCAAATTATTCATATTGACTTATATACTACAGAGATAAGTATTGTTATCACTGCCGTAGATAAATTATCCAAGTACACACAGATATAACTCCTAAACTCAAAATCAACTAAAGATACAAAACACCCATAAAGTGATGTTGAGTTATCCCAAATTAGTCGATTTACAACGAAAGAGGAAAAATTGAAATATAATTCAACACTAATCGAAATAATATGAGGTGTAAAGAAGGATGAAGGATGGAGAATGAGAATAACGAATTTCGAAGATTTAATATTTAAATGCATTCAATTATCCAACCAATCTTCACATTCCACCGTGAATGCAAAAACAATAGATAATATTTACGGAGCACGAGACACCATTAACACCCAAGAGTTAGAAGGAATTAGAAATTAATTCAGAGATAACGTAAAAACAAGATCAAGTTAATGATTTAGAACACCAAAATACCAAACTGAAAAAAAAATGAAAAAGGCAACATAGCTTACTGCAAAATAGACAGAAGATTAGGCTTAAAACTCACTCCGAAATATAAGAAAGAAATAGTAAAAGAAAAGTGAACGGATAATCCACAAAAATAATTTAAAAACATATTATACATAGTTTTCTCTCCAACATGTCTTGGTCTAGCTATTTGAGCATTAAAAATGTCGCTTGATAAGAATCGCGAGGAACCGAAAGATCCCGTGCAGGTAAATTCCTGTAGGGTGCTTCGATCTGCAGGGCCAATGCAGTCAGAAGAAATGTCGCCACCAGGCACCAGCAGTGCGCTCGGCAGAAAACCAGCCGAAATTAATCGAGTCGCGCATACATTAGCTGGTGCTCCTCCACAGGTCGAGACACCGATATATGAGATGCACTCGTATGCCACGACTAGCATGCCTATAGATTTGTGCTTAAACCATTTGAGAATTGTAAGATAAATTTACATCAAAGCAAATGCCCTGAAGTAGGCAACACAAAAAATATAATGGGTTTGTAATCAAAAAAAAAAATTTGTGGCGGTATTCGATTGACGCTGTCGCTACTCCACCACGAATGCAACAACTTCTTAACTCAGCTCATTGCTAATCAGTTTATTAAGTTAATTCTTGGCCGAGGCAGCCTATCAGAAGAGTAGCTTGCAAGTTTATATTGTGTAGCATACGCACTCAGAAGCTTGTATAAGCATATCGTCTTTGAACGAGAGACACTTTAGTGACCAAAGCATTGGGACACTCTATTTAAATCCTGCCAGGAGCAGAAGACAATAAAATACAAAATGTTAATTGTGCTGCTAATGTGCCAGTTTCTTGAAATTTCCTTTGTTCGCTTATTTTACTAATGAACCACTCAAAACAATAAATAAAATTAATTTCAAAATGGGTGGTGAACAACGTCAAATTAAAGATTATAAGGCAAATGTCAATATTAATCAAGTAACTGAGACTTCCAATACAACAAATAATAATACTCTCCTAATAATAATTACCGTCTGCGAATCAATTTATTATCATTCTAATACTTAAACTGTTTAAGATGTACACAAAACATCTTAAAAATTAATACAAGAAAAAACTATCAAATGAAATAAGTGCATAAAAACAAAAGAAAACTACCAAAAAATGAAACCAAAGAAGACCGACGCCGGCAAGATTGTCGGCAAAACACCTGCAATAAGCCCTATGAACAGATTAAAAACTTAACATAAATTTAAGGTATGAAAATACTACATTTAATAAACATATTGAAAATGTAACCATAATATATACAATGTACCAATCTGGCAACTCAGTGTATTTAATATAACGATCTGGCAACTCTGATCTTATGTCAAAATGAATTTCATTATAACGCGAAAACGGCACAGCTAGAAACTTAATAGGAAATTAAAATACGATTCCAGAAATAAAGGTTAGACTAATCGAAAAATGCAAAGGAGAATCAGCTAAAGTCTTGCAGGCAAAAATCAAAAACCCTAAACAAAAAAGAAAAACCACAAATGAATTCTGCAAAGAAATATAAATCTTGACACGAGAGCTGGAAAATTCAATCTCAATTTGAACAGCTTCATTTCTATTGAAACTGCATTCAGCAATACTATCTCAACATTATTAAAAACAATATTCGAAGTTGAACAAACGGAAATAATATTAAAACAACAAATCAGAGCTAATAAAAAGCAAAAGCGAATAAAACCAAAATACTAAGTGAGATTAGATCTCATTCATTTCGTGACAAACGGCCGATTCACGTCATCGAACAAGAGATTAGAGTACTACGATGAGGTAGATAAGAAGCTCACCGTGTGAACTAATAGGGTAAACGTGATCTACGACAATTGATAATAGAGTTGAAAGCAAGGCAATTAATGAATTACCTGAAAGAGCTAATAAAATAATAAAAGAAACCATAGCAAAAAATACTCTCTACTAATAATACTCCATTAATAAACCATTTGTTGCACATTAACGAATAATATTAAAGCCCAACTGTTCAGAGGTCGCTAGTGTGGAGGCGCTTTAAGCGTCTATGGGTTGTATTCGATCCTAGTGAGCAAGCCAATGGGTTGACATGGTTATGTAACCGGTCATTGTAACGACTTGTAAGGCGGTTTATTTGACTAATGACTGTCGGTACTCAGAAGTCGTTGTGCAGCGTCATATTGCTCACATAGGGTGGATCACCAGAGATGTCTTTTAGGACCTTGTTCTGCAGAACTTGAATGTGGTTAACCCAAGATTCTGCCGCTGTGCCCCAAAATGGAATCCCATATGTCCATGTGGGCACGATGATGCTCCTGTACACCAGCAGCTTGTTGCTCAAGCTGAAATTGCTGGATGACTTCAGCAACCAGTTGAGTTTCGCCCTTTTGGATCTACACGCTGCTGCGGTGATCTGTATGTGTTTGCGCCAGGTAAGTTTCCTGTCCAGATACATACCCAGGTAGCGAACATAGTTCTCCTGAGGTATGACCGTGCTGTTGAGTCGGACATTTGGAAAGTTACCACTCCTGAGCGCAAACGTACAATGCTGAGACTTGTTCTCATTGCCGCAGATGTTCCACCGTTTGGCCCAGGTACATGTATACAAGGCAGGCCCAAGGACACTACCCTGCGGTACACCCGCTCCGGTACGGCGGATGTTTGATCGCTCGCCCCTTACTTCAACCATAAAAGAACTGCCAAGCAGGTAGGACCTCAGCAGTAAATACTGCGCCGATGGTAGTAGGGACTTAAGCTTAAAAAGCAGGCCCACAAGCCATACGCGATCAAACGCTTGCTGGATATCAAGGAAGACAGCAGATCTGTACTGCTTATTTTCCAGGGCCTCGAGGACATTCTGTACTACTCGATGAACTTGCTCTGGTGTACCATGGTGATGCCTAAAGCCAAACTGATGATCAGGAATGGCACTCTGAAAGCCACTTACTGCCGACAACCTTCCAAGAAATATTTTTTCAAATATCTTGGAGAAAATAAATAACTTAACGTTCAAAAACATAATTAAATGCAATCAACAAATTTTGGTAATTAAAGAAATTTGCGAAACCCATAATGACAAAAGTACATGTAGTAAGCTAACAAATCTAAGCTAGGACACCTGTATAACACGCTTCCTAAAATGCATAACAGCTGACTGCCGACTAATCAACAGTCAACTCGACCGTGAAGACATGTTCACTGGAACAATCCTGCCTATCAACTTCGAAGGCATAAGAAAAATCGACAAGGAACCAATGGACCTAAGGGGAACATTCCCCATTCAGTTTGAAAACTCTACAGTCTGGGTAGCATAAGACCAACTAATAGTGGAAAAGTCAGAAGTCGAAGAAGTAAATAAATAAATATCAATAATAGAAGGGAAATAAAACCCCTAAGAAATAGCAGCACAACCACGATAACGGTGAATTTAGCACTCTCAATCACACTTTTCATCTTAATAAATGTGATGGTAATCTGATGGATCAGACATCTCATCAGACTATCTCTTGGATGTACTTAGAGCAGATACTCAAAACTCTAAGTTCAGTGAAACCCACATAAAAAAAACAAAATAACAATTTTCTAGAATGTTGCCAAATTTGGAAATAATATAAGACTTCTATCGAAAGGCTTGAAAAGGTGAATAACATGGGATGCACTAAGAAGGAACAATGTTCAATATGTAACAAAAGAAAAGAAAAGCACTACCATCAACCCCAAATATTAAAATAAAATCAAGAAATGGGGAACATGAAAATGTTAAGGCTGTAATTGGTAGTGGGGGTCTCAAAGTACCAACATTTCTGAAGAAGCAGTAGAAATTCTAAAATTGCCTTAAGTAAGAACACTCAGAATTCAGTGGTGTATGTTCAGAATGCTTTATTGATCAGGTTTTCACAACTGATACGGGTAATCCGGTTGTAACTCAATTTTTGGAATATAAAATTCACAATTACTGGCATTTAAAGCCCAAAAAGGTAACTGTTGATTTCCATACTTGTAGAAAAATCAGCTTAATAAGAAAATAATCACGCGCATAAGGCTGCGAAAATCCATAGGTTGTATTACTGAGAATAAAGGTCACTCAACCACCTTTCCTTACTTACATTTCCCCAAGAGGGAATGGCACACCGTGGATCCCGATATTCTTAACCTTCTCAAAACTAAACAATCGCGTTGAGGAGGCATTTTATGATAAGAAACATTAAGTTTTAACTGTGTCATACATATCACATGAATTTTATTCAGGTTTAATTAATCATAACTATGAATTGTAATTATGTATACTTAAACGATATAACCAATGAGAAGAATTTTTACTGGATCAGCAGCTTTGTTAATTTTAGTACGGACCAGTTTTTCAGTTGAGCAAAAACATCATTATCGTTGAGCTTTATTTCGTATCACAGAATCATGCACCACCTCTAACTCGGTAAACCAAGTGCACTGTTGACTCGTTCTGAACATTGTAATAGGCGAGAGTGCGACCATTTACAAATTGCCTGCCAGAGAAGGTTAAGAGCTGCTCATCAGGAGAAGTTCCTTCTCTTTCCTCGATCTTGGCTTTGAAATTTTCGACGGTGTCCGTAGGTTCGGCCTCAATAATGAAGGTCTTACCCGCGATGCTTACAACGAAGACTTGCATCGTATTCTGCGTACTTTCCTCTCTTTCCTCGATCTTGGCATCGAAATTTTCGACGCTATCCGGTCTGGATTTTTTCATTTTTGACAAAAAATAAAAAGTGCAAGTATAATAACGATAAGGATAACAAGCAAAATTATAAAATAAAGTGCACTTATAAGAAATGCTATAAGAAATGCTATTAGTCCGCCTAGGAGCCCTATAACCTTCAACAATGTTGACCACAATATACCATGTTTTCGAACCAGCACCTCGAATGTATCGATGACTCTCGGGGGAAGATTCTCATAAATGATAATGCATTTCTTTTCCGACAAATACAGTGTGCCAATTAACATTCCACCATCAATATCGGCTCGGCAGACATAAACCTTTTCTTCTTGCCCAGGTCTTGTTTCAACAGAGACTGAATTGGCTCCCACAAATCCATCGAAGCTGCGTACCCAGTGATATCTGTTGTGAGGATCAACAAGCAGCTGGAAGTTGGTCGCTGCAAAAGCGGCTTCTTTGGTGCAATAAGTAGTATAGCCAGTTACCGCTCTGACCCGTGCTGGCAGGAAAGAGCCCTCATGATGAACGCGTCCCACGAAGTTATTGTAGCCCTGCAAATCGGAGCCGCCGCTTACAGTGTATTCGGGGAACGTCTTCGACTTGTCGAATTGAACCCAAGTATCAGTATTATCACAAAAATACAACCAGCATGCAAGTAACACCACCAGGCCTCCAATACAATATTTCGTGTTTCGAAATATAATTTTATAGTTCAGTACGCCTTTAAAAACTGTGGACAAATATGTTTATAAGATTGATTAATTGAAAACTGTTTTTTATTTCACATTAGTTTGTCAATTGCTTGTTTCTAATTTTAACATTGACAGGATGGGTTAAAGCACAGTTTACAGACTGACCAAAATTTTGGCTAGTGAAATTGCATTATATTTCGCTTGTGGGACCTAAAAACAAAGCGGTCTACTGAGAGGCAGTTATGTAATGAATTTATTTGTCCGCCTTTACTGCATTTATAAGTACACTTTCATTTATCGATAACTTTTTGATCTGTAAACTATGCTTAACATGCGAAATTTAACCAATTCAATTGAACCATTCTCTTACCCAGCACCAGGCCTCTAAAAATATATTGTATCGCAGCTCGAAACATTGTTTTAACTCTCCAATGAGTTATTAAAGACTGTGGATTAATACGATTGTTCTACCTTTTTTTGCACTACCTATCTTGACTTAACTTATCAACAGTGCTTTTCATATCTTATCAATAGTGCAGTTAAGATAAGAAATTCCTAGAAATACCTTTCAATATTTAGGTGATTCAATCTTAAAAAGAAAGAACGTTGATGTCGGGCATAACCGAATGAATGAAGAACAGGTTGGATGTAGCCAAGAAATTCCAATCTTTGGTGTACGTTCCTTAAAACTAATCCTCGAAAAAAATGTTGGTTGAGTTTCCAAGATAGTTACCTTTCTAACTTTTAAAACTTTAGCTTTTCAATTCAGAAGAAATTCAGGCTTTTTTTATCTATTTACTCCAAGTATATCGGTTTTGGGAGTCGGAGTGGGCGAGGCAATCCAAATTTTAACATTATTTAAGGGAAGTTACAAGGAGCAAAAACCTACAAATTCGGTAAGTCCAGTTTAAAAATTGAGGAAGATACAAAAATTTCTGATTTCAGAGGTAAACATGATTGATGCCGATCTTTGAAGGGTATCGCCAACAACCTACCTACCATATTTAATGACTGTAGCCGTCTGGAAGATATGTCGCTTGATTGATGTGCGATTATCGATTTCTTAGCCTCCTGGCGGACATATTACCTTAAATGATGTGCTCAGAGTTTTAAGGCTATAGCCTTAGTGATATCTGTATATTATTTTACATTTGCTTACCATCAAATGTGTCAAGTAACAAATGTGTCTGTAAGTTTTACGATTAATGCCACCAAAACTGACGATCTGGCCAGTTGCTGCTGAAGTAGATGTGTTCCTCTTCCTTCTCGATATTCAGATTTGCATCTGGTCCAAGTCTGTATATTTCCCTGCTAGATCGTTACTATTAACGGTGTGTTGCATTTTTTAAGTCTGACTCTGTTAACTCCGGTGTGCAAACGATATATGCGATTTATCCACAACAACTCTTACAGACACTTTTAACTCCAAAGTGTAACTGTTATTCCATACTATATTCGCCGATTCGTGATTTAATTATCTTGCTATTGGGAAAAAAATGTTAATAACACCAGCCGTTGGATTTTGGAGTCGTTTGTTTATTAATTAGATAATTAAATAAGATTTACAAATAATGGCGCTTAGCATAAGTACATTTATCTTTTCGTTTTTCATTGGAGTCGAAATTAAGTTATGACAAACTATAAATCAAACGTTGCAAACGTTGATTTGGGTGTGGCTTTTGTAATATGAAAATATACATGTATATAAATATATGCTTTATCTGAATTTGGTTCATCAAATAAATCAAATTCAAATTATTGTATTTGTGCAATACTTGATAAAAATTCTAAGTTCTGATTCATTTTAATTTATATAGTTACATTATGGAAATATACTCTTAGTAAAGCAGAGCAAAAAACGATATTTCCCGCTTTACTCTTTAACTCATGCTTTATCTATGCTTACTCTGCTTATGGTTTAGCTTATTCCAAAACTTCTTAACTCATCTTATTGCTAATCAGTTTATTAAGTTAATTCTTGGCCGAGGCAGCCTGTCAGAGAGTAGCTTGCAAGTTAATATTGTGTAGCATACGCACTCAGAAGCTTGTAAAGCATACCGCTGTCTTTGAACGACAGACACTTTAGTGACCCAAGCATTGGGACACTCTATTTAAATCCTGCCAGGAGCAGAAGACAATAAAATACAAAATGTTAATTGTGCTGCTAATGCGCTAGTTTCATGAAATTTCCTTTGTTCGCTTATTTTACTAATGAACCCGTCAAAACAATAAATAAAATTCATTTCAAAATGGGTGGTGAACAACGTAAAATTAAAGATTATAAGGCAAATGTCAATATTAATCAAGTAACTGAGACTTCCAATACAACAAATAATAATACTCTCCTAATAATAATTACCGTCTGCGAATCAATTTAATATCATTCTAATACTTAAACTGTTTAAGATGTACACCAAACATCGTAAAAATTAATACAAGAAAAAACTATCAAATGAAATAAGTGCATAAAAACAAAAGAAAACTACCCAAAAATGAAACCAAAGAAGACCGACGCCGGCAAGATTGCCGGCAAAGCACCTGCAAGAAGAGATAATACAACAATAAGCCCTATGAACAGATTAAAAATTTAACATAAATTTAAGGTATGAAAATACTAGATTTAATAAACATATTGAATATTTGCAAGCAAAATTGTTGCAAATGTAACCGTAATATATACAATGTACCAATCTGGCAACTCTGTGTATGTAATATAACGATCTGGCAACTCTGATCTTATGTCAAAATGAATTTCATCATAACGCGAAAACGGCACAGCTAGAAACTTAATAGGAAATTAAAATACGATTCCAGAAATAAAGGCTAGACTAATCGAAAAATGCAAAGGAGAATTAATTAAAGTCTTGAAGGCAAAAATCAAAAACCCTAAACAAAACAGAAAAACCACAAATTAAATCTTGACACGAGAGCTGGAAAATTCAATCTCAATTTTAACAGCTTCATTTCTATTGACACTGCATTCAGCAATACTATCTCAACATTATTAAAAACAATATTCGAAGTTGAACAAACGGAAATAATATTAAAACAACAAATCAGAGCTAATAAAAAGCAAAAGCGAATAAAACCAAAATACTAAGTGAGATTAGATCTCATTCATTTCGTGACAAACGTCCGATTCACGTCATCGCACAAGAGATTAGAGTACTACGATGAGGTAGATAAGAAGCTCACCGTGTGAACTAATAGGGTAAACGTGATCTACGACAATTGATAACAGAGTTGAGTTACCTGAAAGAGCTAATAAAATAATAAAAGAAATAATACTCCATTAATAAACCATTTGTTGCACATTAACGAATAATATTAACGCCCAACTGTTCAGAGGTAGCTGGTGTGGAGGCGCTTTAAGCGTCTACGGGTTATATTCGGTCCTAGTGAGCAAGCCAATGAGTTGACATGGTTATGTAACCGGTCACTGTAACGGCTTGTATGGCGGTTTATTTGACTAATGACTGTCCTGTTCTCCTGAGGTATGACCGTGCTGTTGAGGCGGACATTTGGAAAGTTACCACTCCTGAGCGCAAACGTACAGTGCTGAGACTTGTTCTCATTGCCGCAGATGTTCCACCGGTTAGCCCAGGTACTAAACCATCCAAGAACACAGTGTCATCCGCGTATGTGGCAAGCAGCGTGTTTCTCGCTACCGGAATCGGCAAGTCCGCGGTGTACAATGTGTACAAGGCAGGTCCAAGGACACTACCCTGCGGTACAACCCGCTCCGGTGCGGCGGATGTTTGATCGCTCGCCCATTACTTCAACCATAAAAGCCTGCCAAGCAGGTAGGACCTGAGCAGTAAATACTGCGCCGATGGTAGTAGGGACTTAAGCTTAAAAAGCAGGCCATCATGACATACGCGATCAAACGCTTGCTGGATATCCAGGAAGACAGCAGAGCTGTACTGCTTATTTTTCAAGGCCTCGAGGACATGCTGTACTACTCGATGAACATGCTCTGGTGTACCATGGTGATGCCTAAAGCCAAACTGATGATCAGGAATGGCACTCTGGAAGCCAATTACTGCCGACAACCTTCCAATAAATATTTTTTCAAATATCTTGGAGAAAATAAATAGCTTAACGTTCAAAAACATAATTAAATGCAATCAACAAATTTTGGTAATTAAAGAAATTTGCGAAACCCATAATGACAATAGTACATGTACTATAAGCTAACAATCTAAGATTCCTAAAATGCATTACAGCTGACTGCCGACTACTCAATAGTCAACTCGACCGTGAAGACATGTTCACTGGAACAATCCTGCCTATCAACTTCGAAGGCATAAGAAAAATCGAAAGGAACCAATGAACCTAAGGGGAACATTCCCCATTCAGTTTGAAAACTCTACAGTCTGGGTAGCATAAGATCAAAGGTAGTGACATTTGCTACTCCAACTAATAGCGGAAAAGTCAGAAATAGAAGAAGTAAATAAATAAATATCAATAATACAAGGGAACTAAAACCCCTAAGAAATAGCAGCACAACCACGATAACGGTGAATTTAGCACTCTCAATCACACTTTTCATCTTAATAAATGTGATGGTAATCTGATGGATCAGACAAAAACTATCTCATGGATGCACTTAGAGCAGATACTCAAAACTCTAAGTTCAGTGCAAGAACTTGCAACCCACATTTAAAAAACAAAATAACAATTTTATTGAATATTGTCAAATTTGTAAAGGCACTGGAAATAATATAAGTCAATGATTTAAATTTAGAAAGTAGACTTCTATCGAAAGGCTTGAACAAGTGAATAACAAGGGATGCACTAAGAAGGAACTATGTTCAATATGCAACAAAAGAAAAGAAAAGCCCTTTTATCAACCCCAAATATTAAAATAAAATTAAGAAATGGGGAATATGAAAATGTAAGGGCTGTAATTGGTGTGGGGGTCTCAAAGTACCAAAATTTCTGAAGAAGCAGTAGGAATTCTAAAATTGCCTTAAGTAAGAACACTCAGAATTCAGTGGTGTATGTTCAGAATGCTTTATTGATCAGGTTTTCACAACTGATACGGGTAATCCGGTTGTAACTCAATTTTTGGAATATAAAATTCACAATTACTGGCATTTAAAGCCCAAAAAGGTAACTGTTGATTTCCATACTTGTAGAAAAATCAGCTTAATAAGAAAATAATCACGCGCATAAGGCTGCGAAAATCCATAGGTTGTATTACTGAGAATAAAGGTCACTCAACCACCTTTCCTTACTTACATTTCCCCAAGAGGGAATGGCACACCGTGGATCCCGATATTCTTAACCTTCTCAAAACTAAACAATCGCGTTGAGGAGGCATTTTATGATAAGAAACATTAAGTTTTAACTGTGTCCTACATATCATATGAGTTTTATTCAGATTTAATGAACTATGATCTATGGATTCTGGTGAAATGAAGATAGTATAGCAAATTACAGTTACAACAATTGTATTGTAATTAAATATTTAACATGTATGTATGTATACTTAAACGATATTTGCTATTTATACACCAATAGGAAAAATTTATACTGGATCAGCAGCTTTGTTAATTTTAGTACGGACCAGTTTTTCAGTTGAGGAAAAACATCATTATCATTGAGCTTTATTTCTTATCACAGAATCATGCACCACCTCTAACTCGGTAAACCAAGTGCACTGTTGACTCGTTCTGAACATTGTAATAGGCGAGAGTGCGACCATTTACAAATTGCCTGCCAGAGAAGGTTAAGAGCTGCTCATCAGGAGGAGTTCCTTCTCTTTCCTCGATCTTGGCTTTGAAATTTTCGACGGTGTCCGTAGGTTCGGCCTCAATAATGAAGGTCTTACCCGCGATGCTTACAACGAAAACTTGCATCGTATTCTGCGTACTTTCCTCTCTTTCCTCGATCTTGGCTTCGAAATTTTCGACGCTATCTGGTCTGGATTTTTTCATTTTTGACAAAAAATAAAAAAGTGCAAGTATAATAACGATAAGGATAACAAGCAAAATTATAAAATAAAGTGCACTTATAAGAAATGCTATAAGAAATGCTATTAGTCCGCCTAGGAGCCCTATAACCTTCAACAATGTTGACCACAATATACCATGTTTTCGAACCAGCACCTCGAATGTATCGATGACTCTCGGGGGAAGATTCTCATAAATGATAATGCATTTCTTTTCCGACAAATACAGTGTGCCAATTAACATTCCACCATCAATATCGGCTCGGCAGACATAAACCTTTTCTTCTTGCCCAGGTCTTGTTTCAACAGAGACTGAATTGGCTCCCACAAATCCATCGAAGCTGCGTACCCAGTGATATCTGTTGTGAGGATCAACAAGCAGCTGGAAGTTGGTCGCTGCAAAAGCGGCTTCTTTGGTGCAATAAGTAGTATAGCCAGTTACCGCTCTGACCCGTGCTGGCAGGAAAGAGCCCTCATGATGAACGCGTCCCACGAAGTTATTGTAGCCCTGCAAATCGGAGCCGCCGCTTACAGTGTATTCGGGGAACGTCTTCGACTTGTCGAATTGAACCCAAGTATCAGTATTATCACAAAAATACAACCAGCATGCAAGTAACACCACCAGGCCTCCAATACAATATTTCGTGTTTCGAAATATAATTTTATAGTTCAGTATGCCTATAAAAACTGTGGACAAATATGTTTATAAGATTGATTAATTGAAAACTGTTTTTTATTTCACATTAGTTTGTCAATTGCTTGTTTCTAATTTTAACATTGACAGGATGGGTTAAAGCACAGTTTATAGACTGACCAAAATTTTGGCTAGCGAAATTGCATTATATTTCGCTTGTGGGACCTAAAAGCAAAGCGGTCTACTGAGAGGCAATTATGTAATGAATTTATTTTTCCGCCTTTACCGCATTTATAAGTACACTTTCATTTATCGATAACTTTTTGATCTATAAACTATGCTTAAGGTGCGAAATTTAACCAATTCAATTGAACCATTCTCTTACCCAGCACTAGGCCTCTAAAAATATATTTTATCGCAGCTCGAAACATTGTTTTAACTCTCCAATGAGTTATTAAAGACTGTGGATTAATATGATTGTTCTACCTTTTTTTGCACTGCCTATCTTGACTTAACTTATCAACAGTGCTTTTCATATCTTATCAATAGTGCAGTTAAGATAAGAAATTCTTAGAAATACCTTTCAATCACTATACTTAGGTGATTCAATCTTAAAAAGAAAGAACGTTGATGTCGGGCATAACCGAATGAATGAAGAACAGGTTGGATGTAGCCAAGAAATTCTAATCTTTGGTGTACGTTCCTTAAAACTTATCCTCGAAAAAAATGTTGGATGAGTTTCCAAGATAGTTACCTTTGTAACTTTTAAAACTTTAGCTTTTCAATTCAGAAGAAATTCAGGCTTTTTTTTATCTATTTACTCCAAGTATATCGGTTTTGGGAGTCGGAGTTGGCGTGGCAATCCAACTTTTAATGTTATTTAAGGGAAGTTACAAGGAGCAAAAACCTAAAAATTCGGTAAGTCCAGTTTAAAAATTGAGAAGGATACAAAAATTTCTGATTTCAGAGGTAAACGTGATTGATGCCGATCTTTGAAGGGTATCGCCAACCTACCATATTTAATGACTGTAGCCTTCTGGAAGATATGTCGCTTGATTGATGTGCGATTATCGATTTCTTAGCCTCCTAGCGGACATATTACCTTAAATTATGTGCTCCGAGTTTTAAGGCTATAGCTTTAGTGATATCTGTATATTATTGCTTACCATCAAATGTGTCAAGTAACAAATGTGTCTGTAAGTTTTACGACTTATGCCACAAAAAACTGACGATCTGGCCAGTTGCTGCTGAAGTAGATGTTGTTCCTCTTCCTTCTCGATATTCAGATTTGCATCTGGTCCAAGTCTGAATATTCCCCTGCTAGATCGTTATTATTAACGGTGTGTTGCATTTTTTAAGTCTGACTCCGTTAACTCCGGTGTGCAAACGATATATGCGATTTATCCACAACAACTCTTACAGACACTTTTAACTCCAAAGTGTAACTGTTATTCCATACTATATTCGCCGATTCGTGATTTAATTAGCTTGCTATTGGGAAAAAAATGTTAATAACACCAGCCGTTGGATTTTGGAGTCGTTTGTTTATTAATTAGATAATTAAATAAGATTTACAAATAATGGCGCTTAGCATAAGTACATTTGTCTTTTCGTTTTTCTTTGGAGTCGAAATTAAGTTATGACAAACTATAAATCAAACGTTGCAAACGTTGATTTGGGTGTGGCTTTTGTAATATGAAAATATACATGTATATAAATATATGCTTTATCTGAATTTGGTTCATCAAATAAATCAAATTCAAATTATTGTATTTGTGCAATACTTGATAAAAATTCTAAGTTCTAATTCATTTTAATTTATATAGTTACATTATGGAAATATACTCTTAGTAAAGCAGAGCAAAAAAGATCTTTCGCGCTTTACTCTTTAACTCATGCTTTATCTATGCTTACTCTGCTTATGGTTTAGCTTATTCCAAAACTTCTTAACTCATCTTATTGCTAATCAGTTTATTAAGTTAATTCTTGGCCGAGGCAGCCTGTCAGAGAGTAGCTTGCAAGTTAATATTGTGTAGCATACGCACTCAGAAGCTTGTATAAGCATACCGCTGTCTTTGAACGAGAGACACTTTAGTGACGCAAGCATTGGGACACTCTATTTAAATCCTGCCAGGAGCAGAAGACAATAAAATACAAAATGTTAATTGTGCTGCTAATGTGCTAGTTTCATGAAATTTCCTTTGTTCGCTTATTTTACTAATGAACCCCTCAAAACAATAAATAAAATTCATTTCAAAATGGGTGGTGAACAACGTAAGATTAAAGATTATAAGGCAAATGTCAATATTAATCAAGTAACTGAGACTTCCAATACAACAAATAATAATACTCTCCTAATAATAATTACTGTTTGCGAATCAATTTCTATCATTCTAATACTAAAACTGTTTAAGATGTACACCAAACATCTTAAAAATTAGTACAAGAAAAAACTATCAAATGAAATAAGTGCATAAAAACAACAAAAAACTACCCAAAAATGAAACCAAAGAAGACCGACGCCGGCAAGATTGCCGGCAAAACACCTGCAAGAAGAGCTAGTACAACAATAAGACCTATGAACAGATTAGAAATTTGACATAAATTTAAGGTATGAAAATCATAGATTTAATAAACATATTGAAAATTTGCAAGCAAAATCGTTGTTCCAATAAATATCCAACATAAAGTGCAGAGTATCGTCTTCTTATTTATTAACACTGTAAAACTGACCAGTAAGAAAATTACAACAGTTAAGCAGTTGTAAAATAAATGCAGAGTCAAGTGAACATTATTCAACTACAAATATATGTTTTCAAAGCAATAGAATTTTGCCATAAATTGTGAGTCGCTTTCGTCGCTTGAAACGTGAAACATATAACAACAACAAAACGTAAACAGCCGAGAACAGGCAACAACCAGCAATAACAAGCGGAACTCCCAACAACATCAGCAACCTTGGCAGGATGATTTCTCGCAGTCGCTCTCTGCGAACGAAGATGAAGACATGACTGATAATTCCGATCTTCCAATTCCAGGATCGTCGAATACCATTATTCAAAAGAACGACTCGCATGAGCAGATATTAGAGGAGATAACTGACCCTTCCGATCCTCCAATTCCAGGATCGTCGAGTACCACTATTGACTTTATTCACCCGAATAAAAAAAATTTGTTTATGAAAAAATTAAAATAAGTAATAAATACAAAAATAATAACAAACAAGCAAACCAGCGGAAACAGCAGGCGAAATAAACCAACGCCGCCACCAAGGAAGAGATCGAAGAAAACAACAACCAAGGAGTGGAATCCACGAAAACCGGGAGACGATTCGGAGCATCCCAACATACTGTGTGTCTATGATTCGCCAAATGAATCTTGATAGACTGTTTATTTACCTATCGGTAAACGAATGAATGTTATTTACCACTTGGTAAAAAAAAGTGACTGAATGTATTTATTTAAAAGGTCGGGGTCACCAAATGAATAATGAATAAGAAGTGTGGATTTTTGGAAGTCTGTGTAATTATGCACAATTAATTACATATTTTTATTTGTATATAGAATCAAAATTATTTTGAATCTAAATTTGTTTGCCAAAGTGAAGAAAATTACAGCTTGTTCAGATTGCAGAGGGCCGCCGCGACAATCAGCATTTCCTTGAGGTGCTCCATAAGCCACGTTTGCTGCAACGCAGAATGATCGAGTATCTTAAATTCACGAAGCTTATCGATTGCTTCCAGCAGCTTTGTGCGGCTGATGGGATCATTGGTGGGCATTATCTGCAGCGGCCGTTTCGGCTCAGCACCTTCATCTTCGTCCATCTCATTGGCCGAGCGTTTGACTGGCCTGCCTGGTTCCGCTACCAGCGTTAGATATTTGTGTATTATGTTCTTGAATTTGCTCGCCTCAATCAGTTGCAGATCATCGCAGCCGCCACGAAAGGCATCAGACACAAAGCTGATAATACTATTTGTATTGACGCAGAGTAGAAACTTGTAGGTGGCGTAACCGAAATGAAGCCTCTTATTCACATCCGTTTCGACGCACTGAATCAACGAACGGACTTGCAAAAGGATGTCCCTGTATTCCTGTGGCACAGATTTGGGGTACTCCGCGCTACTCAATGTACTTCAATTGTTTGCCTCTAATCAGCAACTCATGTCAAACGTGTATACGCCACAAAGTAATATAACTAGCATTGCCATTGACCGCCGCAATGTCTAGTTTGTCCAGAAGTCATCTTCATACACAAATCAATACGGCTGTTCTGAATGGCAGCCCAAATAACACTTATATCAGCGGCAATCAATCTGTCATTTTTGAAATTGCCTATTGTAATGCTTTGCGAGCTTGAAGTATTTATGCTAAGACATCAAATTGACGTTATGATGATTATTGCTTCTTCATCGGCAACAAATCCATGTAATTTGGCCGTATGTGGATACTCTACTTATATGCCAATTAACCCTGAGAATTGTAGAAGTGGTGGAGTTGCCATTCTAGTAAAGCAAGGAATAAGGCATATTGCACTTCAACCCATATCATATTCCTTCATGCAGTGTGCACCTGTGGCGATAATGCCTTCTGATTCAAGCAATGAGATTTTTGTCATTGTCCCAATTTACTGCCCTCCCCAGCATAATTGGTTGCCACAGCATTTCTCTGGAGCGGCAGTGGAACGCGCTGCACTAGCGGAAGCAGCATTAGATGCAGCAGCGGTAGCAGCAGCAGATGCAAATGCGGCAGTAGAAGCAGAGGAGGAAGCAGTTCGTGCAAAAGCAAGAACTGCATTGGCACGGAAACGCGCCGAACAAACGGCAGCAGGAGCTTATTTATTATTATTTTATTTGTTGTATAAACCTATCGATATATTCGACAATGATGATACTGTAGTATATATATAGTGACATATCCAGATCACGCAGATCTCTCATGTCGACACTCACTGCAACCGCAACAGCACGCGCAAGAATTAAAACGCCACATCAGCATAAAAACATAACTAACTAATTAGGGTTGTACGAGGACCGTATACCTGACAATATAATACCTATAAATAATACATATCATAATAAAAATTATTATCAGAGCCCAAGAGTTCAACAAAATTTTTCTCCCCATTATAATCAGAACCCAAGAAATCAACAGAATTATTACCCGAATTATAATCAGAACCCAAGAAATCAACAGAATTTTTACCCAAATTCTAATCAAAACCCAAGAAATCAACAAAATTTTTACCCAAATTCTCATCAGAATTTTGGAAGGCAACAAAATTTTAATCAGTATCCACAAAATGAAGCAATGGTTAATGAGCCCTTGTATAATGAATTTCAGCACAACTTAAATCAGGGCAGAATACAAAACCCAATGAATTACCAATCAAATAATAATAATAATGGACCACCTAACCAACCCATAAAGAGACAAAGACCCAGTAACAGTGGTCAATCAAAAATGGATTGGGCGTCAGATTTTCATCAAACAGCCTCGGAAAGGAATCCAAAACCCCATTCATAAACATAATTTTGAATAACATACGAATGCGATGCCTAATAGACACAGGGTCATCGGTAAATTTAATGCCTAAAAATTTCCTTAACTACGAAACTTCCACAGAAAATATTACTTGTCACACCATATGTGGGGAAGTACAATTAAATACTAGCATATCTTTAAGGATTGTAAATGCGAGATGAACTACGAGGAGGATGAGTTTGTAAAACTAAATAATTTCCAATTTTTATTTAAGTATAATAACGAATATAAGACAAAAAAATATGTTAATGAAAATAAGAATGAAGAATATAAAAACGAAAATAAAAAAGAAGAATATAAAAATGAAAATAAAGAATATAGTAACGAAAATACGAAAAAAGAATATAGTAACAAAAATAAGAAAAAAGAATATGAAACAAAAAATAAGAAAAAGGAATATAGTAACGAAAATAGGAAAGAAAAATATGAAAACAAAAATAAAGAAGAAGAATATGAAGACCCACCACTATTACTAGATATCCATATGGCATACGCATTGGAAAACGAATTGGTGGAAAGTAACCAATTTAGATTAGACCACTTAAATACGGAAGAAAAATCCAAGTTAACAAGAGTTTTGTATAAATTTAACGATATTCAGTATAATGAGAGTGACAATTTGACTTTCACAAATACTGTAAAGCACGTTATAAATACAAAAAATGAGGAGCCTTGTTATAGGAAACCGTATAAATATCCACAAAGCTATGACCAAGAAGTTGCCAAGCAAATGAAAGAAATGATGCAACAAGGCATTATACGACCATCCAATTCACCATATTGTTCTCCTATCTGGGTAGTACCAAAAAAAGAAGATGCATCCGGAGAGAAAAAATATAGAATAGTCGTAGACTATCGCGGCCTGAACGAAAAAACAATTAGCGATAAGTATCCCATACCAGTAATGGACGAAATATTGGACAAACTAGGAAAATGTCAATATTTCACTACAATCGATTCAGCCAAAGGATTTCATCAAATTCAGATGGAAGAACGATCCATCGCAAAAACGGCATTCTCAACAAGAGAGGGACATTTCGAATACACACGAATGCCATTTGGCTTGAAAAATGCACCAGCAACGTTTCAACGGTGTATGAACAATCTCCTGGGAGACTTAATTCACAAGCATTGTCTAGTTTACATGGATGACATAATAGTGTATTCCACTTCATTGGAAGAACACATATTAGCATTACAGAAAGTCTTTGGAATGCTCAGAGAAGCAAATCTAAAACTACAACTAGCAAAGTGTGAATTCATGAAAAAGGAAACGGAATTTCTAGGACACATAATAACAACGGAAGGAATAAAACCCAATCCAATCAAAATAAAAGCCGTTAAGGAATTTCCAATTCCAAAGACTCCCAAAGAAATAAAAAGATTCCTAGGATTATGCGGATTTTACAGGAAGTTCATCCCAGATTTCGCCAAAGTTGTGAAGCCAATGACCGTAAAGCTAAAGAAAGGAAAAAGACATAACATACATCGAAGCCGTCGAAAAATTAAAATTACTTATAGTATCCGACCCAATATTAGTATATCCGGATTTCACGAAAAAATTCTCACTTACTACAGACGCTAGTAATTATGTATTAGGAGCAGTATTATCACAGGATCACAAACCAATATGTTATGCTAGCAGAACTTTGAACGAATACGAGATAAATTACTCAGCAATAGAAAAAGAATTATTAGCAATAATTTGGGCAACGAAAAATTTCAGATCATATTTGGTTATTATTATATTATTTGGTAGAACTTTTGAAATACTTAGCGACCACAAACCTCTCATTTGGCTAAATAACATAAAAGAGCCAAACATGAAGTTACAAAGGTGGAAAATAAGATTAAACGAATTCGATTATGAAATAAAATACATACCAGGCAAAGAAAACTACGTAGCTGATGCCCTTTCACGAATTAAAACCGAAGAAAATAACATAGAGGAAAATTTCATGGGGAATGCTCACGATAGCATAGTAGCGACAATGCATAGCGCAAATGAGGATAATCAAAATTGTATTCCAATCACAGAAAAACCATTAAATAATTTTAGTCATCAAATAGAATTTATAAAAGCAAATACCGAAGATATAAAGAAAATTAACTATTTTCACAAAACTAAGATTCTAATAACTTAGATAGAAATGACACCAGAAAAAGCAGAAGAAATCATAAAAGAATATCTTTGCGCAAAAACCAGCGTTATATACTTCCCACATGAAGGTGACTATACAATATTCCAAAAAGCTTATTTAGAAATAATACAAAAAAATTGTCCGATAAAAACTATGAGAACCACCAAAAAATTAAAAGATATCCAAACCTATTCAGAATTGAAACAAACCATATTAAACTTTTACATCCAGGAATAGAAAAAACTATAGCAATGTTTAAAGAAAAATATTATTTTCCGGATTACCAAAAACTAATACAAAACATGATTAACGAATGCGAAATCTGCAATACATCAAAAGTAGAACACAGGGACACCAAATTTCGTTATGAAATAACACCTGAGATTTTCAACCCTAGAGAAAAATACGTTATAGATTTTTATATGGTCAATAATAAGCAATTTTTATCATGCATAGACGTATACTCAAAGTACTCTACATTAATAGAAATACATGGTAAAGATTGGTTAGAAGCAAAACGAGCATTACTAAAAGTATTCAACGAAATGGGAAAACCAATAGGAATAAAAGCGGACAAAGACTCAGCATTCATGGGTGCAGCATTAAAAATTTGGTTCGATTAAAAAAATGTAAGCATTCAAATCACAACAAGCAAGAACGGAATATCAGACGTAGAGCGGTTTCATAAAACAATCAACGAAAAACTAAGAATAATTAATTCGGACACAAATAAAGAAAATAAGTTAGCCAAATTCGAAGCTTATCGATTGCTTCCAGCAGCTTTGTGCGGCTGATGGGATCATTGGTGGGCATTATCTGCAGCGGCCGTTTCGGCTCAGCACCTTCATCTTCGTCCATCTCATTGGCCGAGCGTTTGACTGGCCTGCCTGGTTCCGCTACCAGCGTTAGATATTTGTGTATTATGTTCTTGAATTTGCTCGCCTCAATCAGTTGTAGATCATCGCAGCCGCCACGAAAGGCATCAGACACAAAGCTGATAATACTATTTGTATTGACGCAGAGTAGAAACTTGTAGGTGGCGTAACCGAAATGAAGCCTCTTATTCACATCCGTTTCGACGCACTGAATCAACGAACGGACTTGCAAAAGGATGTCCCTGTATTCCTGTGGCACAGATTTGGGGTACTCCGCGCTACTCAATGTACTTCAATTGTTTGCCTCTAATCAGCAACTCATGTCAAACGTGTATACGCCACAAAGTAATATAACTAGCATTGCCATTGACCGCCGCAATGTCTAGTTTGTCCAGAAGTCATCTTCATACACAAATCAATACGGCTGTTCTGAATGGCAGCCCAAATAACACTTATATCAGCGGCAATCAATCTGTCATTTTTGAAATTGCCTATTGTAATGCTTTGCGAGCTTGAAGTATTTATGCTAAGACATCAAATTGACGTTATGATGATTATTGCTTCTTCATCGGCAACAAATCCATGTAATTTGGCCGTATGTGGATACTCTACTTATATGCCAATTAACCCTGAGAATTGTAGAAGTGGTGGAGTTGCCATTCTAGTAAAGCAAGGAATAAGGCATATTGCACTTCAACCCATATCATATTCCTTCATGCAGTGTGCACCTGTGGCGATAATGCCTTCTGATTCAAGCAATGAGATTTTTGTCATTGTCCCAATTTACTGCCCTCCCCAGCATAATTGGTTGCCACAGCATTTCTCTGGAGCGGCAGTGGAACGCGCTGCACTAGCGGAAGCAGCATTAGATGCAGCAGCGGTAGCAGCAGCAGATGCAAATGCGGCAGTAGAAGCAGAGGAGGAAGCAGTTCGTGCAAAAGCAAGAACTGCATTGGCACGGAAACGCGCCGAACAAACGGCAGCAGGAGCTTATTTATTATTATTTTATTTGTTGTATAAACCTATCGATATATTCGACAATGATGATACTGTAGTATATATATAGTGACATATCCAGATCACGCAGATCTCTCATGTCGACACTCACTGCAACCGCAACAGCACGCGCAAGAATTAAAACGCCACATCAGCATAAAAACATAACTAACTAATTAGGGTTGTACGAGGACCGTATACCTGACAATATAATACCTATAAATAATACATATCATAATAAAAATTATTATCAGAGCCCAAGAGTTCAACAAAATTTTTCTCCCCATTATAATCAGAACCCAAGAAATCAACAGAATTATTACCCGAATTATAATCAGAACCCAAGAAATCAACAGAATTTTTACCCAAATTCTAATCAAAACCCAAGAAATCAACAAAATTTTTACCCAAATTCTCATCAGAATTTTGGAAGGCAACAAAATTTTAATCAGTATCCACAAAATGAAGCAATGGTTAATGAGCCCTTGTATAATGAATTTCAGCACAACTTAAATCAGGGCAGAATACAAAACCCAATGAATTACCAATCAAATAATAATAATAATGGACCACCTAACCAACCCATAAAGAGACAAAGACCCAGTAACAGTGGTCAATCAAAAATGGATTGGGCGTCAGATTTTCATCAAACAGCCTCGGAAAGGAATCCAAAACCCCATTCATAAACATAATTTTGAATAACATACGAATGCGATGCCTAATAGACACAGGGTCATCGGTAAATTTAATGACTAAAAATTTCCTTAACTACGAAACTTCCACAGAAAATATTACTTGTCACACCATATGTGGGGAAGTACAATTAAATACTAGCATATCTTTAGCACCTAGCAAGCTTTGTCCGACGATCGAACTACGAGGAGGATGAGTTTGTAAAACTTAATAATTTCCAATTTTTATTTAAGTATAATAACGAATATAAGACAAAAAAATATGTTAATGAAAATAAGAATGAAGAATATAAAAACGAAAATAAGAAAAGAAGAATATAAAAATGAAAATAAAGAATATAGTAACGAAAATACGAAAAAAGAATATAGTAACAAAAATAAGAAAAAAGAATATGAAACAAAAAATAAGAAAAAGGAATATAGTAACGAAAATAGGAAAGAAAAATATGAAAACAAAAATAAAGAAGAAGAATATGAAGACCCACCACTATTACTAGATATCCATATGGCATACGCATTGGAAAACGAATTGGTGGAAAGTAACCAATTTAGATTAGACCACTTAAATACGGAAGAAAAATCCAAGTTAACAAGAGTTTTGTATAAATTTAACGATATTCAGTATAATGAGAGTGACAATTTGACTTTCACAAATACTGTAAAGCACGTTATAAATACAAAAAATGAGGAGCCTTGTTATAGGAAACCGTATAAATATCCACAAAGCTATGACCAAGAAGTTGCCAAGCAAATGAAAGAAATGATGCAACAAGGCATTATACGACCATCCAATTCACCATATTGTTCTCCTATCTGGGTAGTACCAAAAAAAGAAGATGCATCCGGAGAGAAAAAATATAGAATAGTCGTAGACTATCGCGGCCTGAACGAAAAAACAATTAGCGATAAGTATCCCATACCAGTAATGGACGAAATATTGGACAAACTAGGAAAATGTCAATATTTCACTACAATCGATTTAGCCAAAGGATTTCATCAAATTCAGATGGACGAACGATCCATCGCAAAAACGGCATTCTCAACAAGAGAGGGACATTTCGAATACACACGAATGCCATTTGGCTTGAAAAATGCACCAGCAACCTTTCAACGGTGTATGAACAATCTCCTGGGAGACTTAATTCACAAGCATTGTCTAGTTTACATGGATGACATAATAGTGTATTCCACTTCATTGGAAGAACACATATTAGCATTACAGAAAGTCTTTGGAAAGCTCAGAGAAGCAAATCTAAAACTACAACTAGCAAAGTGTGAATTCATGAAAAAGGAAACGGAATTTCTAGGACACATAATAACAACGGAAGGAATAAAACCCAATCCAATCAAAATAAAAGCCGTTAAGGAATTTCCAATTCCAAAGACTCCCAAAGAAATAAAAAGATTCCTAGGATTATGCGGATTTTACAGGAAGTTCATCCCAGATTTCGCCAAAGTTGTGAAGCCAATGACCGTAAAGCTAAAGAAAGCGAAAAAGACATAACATACATCGAAGCCTTCGAAAAATTAAAATTACTTATAGTATCCGACCCAATATTAGTATATCCGGATTTCACGAAAAAATTCTCACTTACTACAGACGCTAGTAATTATGCATTAGGAGCAGTATTATCACAGGATCACAAACCAATATGTTATGCTAGCAGAACTTTGAACGAACACGAGATAAATTACTCAGCAATAGAAAAAGAATTATTAGCAATAATTTGGGCAACGAAAAATTTCAGATCATATTTATTTGGTAGAACTTTTGAAATACTTAGCGACCACAAACCTCTCATTTGGCTAAATAACATAAAAGAGCCAAACATGAAGTTACAAAGGTGGAAAATAAGATTAAACGAATTTGATTATGAAATAAAATACATACCAGGCAAAGAAAACTACGTAGCTGATGCCCTTTCACGAATTAAAACCGAAGAAAATAACATAGAGGAAAATTTCATGGGGAATGCTCACGATAGCATAGTAGCGACAATGCATAGCGCAAATGAGGATAATCAAAATTGTATTCCAATCACAGAAAAACCATTAAATAATTTTAGTCATCAAATAGAATTTATAAAAGCAAATACCGAAGATATAAAGAAAATTAACTATTTTCACAAAACTAAGATTCTAATAACTTACATAGAAATGACACCGGAAAAAGCAGAAGAGATCATAAAAGAATATCTCTGTGCAAAAACCAGCGTTATTTACTTCCCACATGAAGGTGACTATACAATATTCCAAAAAGCTTATTTAGAAATAATACAAAGAAATTGTCCGATAAAAACTATGAGAACCACCAAAAAATTAAAAGATATCCAAACCTATTCAGAATTGAAACAAACCATATTAAACGACCATATTAACTTTTACATCCAGGAATAGAAAAAACTATAGCAATGTTTAAAGAAAAATATTATTTCCCGGATTACCAAAAACTAATACAAAACATGATTAACGAATGCGAAATCTGCAATACGTCAAAAGTAGAACACAGGGACACCAAATTTCGTTATGAAATAACACCTGAGATTTTCAACCCTAGAGAAAAATACGTTATAGATTTTTATATGGTCAATAATAAAGCAATTTTTATCATGCATAGACGTATACTCAAAGTACGCTACATTAATAGAAATACATGGTAAAGATTGGTTAGAAGCAAAACGAGCATTACTAAAAATATTCAACGAAATGGGAAAACCAATAGAAATAAAAGCGGACAAAGACTCAGCATTCATGAGTGCAGCATTAAAAATTTGGTTAGATTCAGAAAATGTAAAAATTCAAATCACAACAAGCAAGAACGGAATATCAGATGTAGAGCGGTTTCATAAAACAATCAACGAAAAACTAAGAATAATTAATTCGGACACAAATAAAGAAAATAAGTTAACCAAATTCGAAATAATACTTTACACTTATAATCATAAAACAATACATAGCACTACTGGTAGAACACCAGCCGATATCTTTATTTATGCCGGATCACCAGCATACAATACCCAGTTGAATAAAATTCAAAAAATCAATAAGCTAAACGAAAAAAGACAAACTTATGAAGTAGATACAAACTATAGAGAAATGCCACTTGTCAAATCAAAAACCACAAATCCATTCAGAAAAACAGGCATAATAAAAAAATTAGACAGCAAACATTTCGAAGAAACAAATAGAGGCCGAAAAATAATACATTATAAAACTAAATTTAAAAAGAAAAAGAAAATAAACATAAATAAATATAACACTAATTTCAGGTCACCTACGGAAGATTCATCTACCAGTGCACCTGATAATAATGACAATACTAACGTTAACAATAACTCAGAGTAACACCCAAAGTATAGAAGTAAACCATGTAAAAACACAAAACGGGTTCGTTTTATTTAAAACAGGCTCATTAAGCATACCTTCAGATTTTGAATACCATTGCCTAACAGTAAACCTAACAAAAACCGACAATACCGAACAAGATTTAATATCTCAGACACGTGACTTTCGTTTTCAACCCGCAATAGAATATCTAGTAGAAAAACTCCAAAGAGAAATGAACGGAATAAAGATAATCAAAAGACAGAAACGAGGACTCCTAAATATAGTAGGAAAAGGCTACAAATATTTATTTGGCACATTAACTGAAGACGACAAAACAGAACTAACTGAAAAAATTGATGACTTAGAAGCTAATAGCGTACAGGTAAACGAACTCAACAAAGTAATAGAAGCAGTCAATCATGGCATACAAGTAATGGACAGCATGACCGAAATGTCACAACAAAACGCTAAATTAAGTTTATTAATGTTCAACTTACAACAATTCACTGAATACATTGAAGATATTGAATTAGGAATGCAATTATCCAGATTGGGAATTTTTAACCCAAAATTATTAAAACATGATCATTTGTTGCATGTTGATTCGGAAAAATTGTTAAACATCAAAACATCAACTTGGATAAAATCCACAACAAATGAAATTCTTATAATATCACACATACCAAAAACTCTGTCACAAGAAACATTGTATTCAATAATACCATATCCCGATGAGGATAAAAATATTTTAACCGAACTAGAGCTAACTATTAGTGATAAGTTTTATTTACACAAAAATAACACTTATTCAGTAACAAATAAGAAACTAATAACAAACGAATGCATAAACGGTATTTTAAAACAAATAAAAGTTGAATGTAAATATACTAAAACAAGAAAAAACTATGAAATAAATTTCATAGAACCAAATGTAATTTTAACTTGGAACTTACCTCATACCACACTTAATCAAAATTGTATACCACAACAAATCGAAATTTTAGGAAATAACATTATTAAAGCAAACAATTGTTCTGTTCAATTAGAAGATATCCAGATATCAAATGTGATATCGGACTTTACACAAACCATTTATATAAGTAATAATATAACTAAAACAGAGCCGTTAGCATTCATAGAAACTAAAGAACTTATAAGAGTACATACAAAAACTAACAATACCTTGTTAATCATAAGCTTAACATTAGTGACAGTATTGTCAATAGTAATAATAAGCTATTTTTTGTTCAAATTCAAAAATTTACCTAAACAACTAATAATTAAATATAAGAATAATACAGCACCGACACCACACGTCGAACAAGAAAACCAAGCAACCATCGAAAACGCCAACGACAACTTACAGTTATACCCTATACTCTAACGCTTGAGGACAAGCTCATTTCTAAGGGATGGGGAAGTGACATATCCAGATCACGCAGATCTCTCATGTCCACACTCACTGCAACCGCAACAGCACGCGCAAGAATTAAAACGCCACATCAGCATAAAAACATAAACAAATCCAACAGAGCCAGCGCACAATAATTAAAAGCCCAGATCCCAGAATCAAACGCAACGAAAATAAACAAATCCAACGGAGCCAGCGCACAAGAGTTAAAACGCCGTCTCAGCATAAACACATCCGTCAACGCATTTCATAAGAGCAACGCCGTCTCAGCATAAACGCAACCGTCAGCGCATTTTCTAAACGTAAACAAAATCCTAGAACAGAAGACGCAGCAACAAATCTACAACACCGCAGAAGACGCAAATCCGAGCTTTCGTAATAGATAAAACCATAAGTATAAGTCAGAGTTATTTTGTACGCAAAGCTAAGAAGACGTATATTTTATTAAATAAAAATTACTAATAATCAATTGTCGGATTTTATTCATTTGGCGCTGCCGGTACACTCTCAATTAAATACGTAATTGGCGCTGCCGGGATAACTCTCACCCTAAATATGTAAGTATATACATATACGTTTTTCCATATATAAATATAACTTGTCGCCATGCCCAAGAGAGCAGGAAATATGGAAAACAGCGCAGGCGTGAATGCAACATCGCTCAAGGCGCGCGACCGCTTTAAGACACCCTTAATCGAATGCAGTACTTGCTACAGCAAATGTGAGTAGCAAATAAAAACAAACTAAAAAACGGTTTGCATAAAAATGTAGTAGTATTAGTAGTAGTAGTGTATGTGTGTTTCAACTACAATTGTGCTTTTTTTGTTTTTTTGTTTTACAGGGGACATTAGCTGTTTGTCCGCGAAGCCGCACAGCTCGAGGCGCGTATCTGCCGGAAAATGGAGGTGCCCAAAATGCTTAAACACACCATTGACGAAGACCGAGCCTGAGGTGGTCGAGCGTCCTGCACCCGCTGTCTCCCCTTAATTATTTGCGACCTATTGGAGAAAGCACAGCACGTGTGCAGCCATTGTGGACTTTTTCGACATAACGCGAAACTACCATTGCAGCCATAACCAAGCTTTGGGATTGAAGATGCCACGCACTACACGCCAGAGTACAAATACCGCGCGTCGCGCGCTAACTCCTTACGATGTCGATGCCGCTCAGGATGACAACGTGGGTGCCACAGCTAGCACCGCCGCTGTCACAGCTGACGATGCGTCCGCCAACGGCAACAATACCGGCCCGGACGAGAATGCTATGGGCGATGGCGACGCCGCGATTATTGAAGATAATGACAACTATTCTGATGCGGATATGCCTGTTAATGGGCCTGGTAATGAAAACGCCGCAGCGGTTGCTGTTGATCTATTTATCAAACATTGAATGTATTCACACTCACACAAACAACTTGACAACAGCAAAAATTCAAAACATATACCCTTCCCATTTCGGGAATTACAAAGCCAGGTATACTCAAAAACAAGTTCAAGATATCACTAACGAAAGTGAACAAATAGAAATAATAACAAAAGAGCACACCAGAATGTTGTGACCATGCTGAGCTGTAAGTGCAGAGAAGAAATAAAAATGAATTTGCGCAGTTGAGAAGCAGATCTGTGGTAGGCAAGGCTAATTTTGCTATCCTGAGAACGATACGCACACACAAGCAAGCGCATCAACCAAACATCAAACGGCTAGCAGTAAACAGCAAACGAATAGACTACAGAAGGGAAATTCCAGCGAATTCGTTATTAGTGCCAGTTGTTATGTCAAGCTTGGCGTTGCCAGACGTGTGCAATGCAAGCAACATATTCAAAATATTTAAGAGCTATTTAGTGACTTCATCAGCTCATGTATTGTATAAGTTAAGCACACTAATTACCAATAACCAATATACCCAAACTCATCGCAAATACACTAACTCAACGCAACAACAATAACAACAACGTCAGCATATTTCGTCAACGACGAACTCAGCCGCAACCAGCGATCACAACAAAATGCGCGCGTGCTGTCGTCAGCAAATTCTACAAGAAGTCCACCGTGGGACCCAAATGGACAGCAGACACCAACGTCAGCGAATTCCACTGGATGGCCAGCGTGAGACCCACATGCGACACCCGACACCTCCACCAATAGGAAGGCAGCGACAAAACTACAGCGACGCAGCTAACAACGCTACGACGCCAGCAGAATGCAGCAAATCATTGTTCTTTAATAATAATTCATTTTTGTAAACTTCAGTTCTAAAAAAGCATTAGTCCAATAAAGTTCATTTTTTTATATTAAATCGTAAAGAACCCGATTAATTGGCGCCCGAGCAGGGACCGGTACATGGTTAAGCAAATCGCGAGTTGAAGTGTATTTCTGTTAAAAAAAAGCAAAAGGAAAAAACACGCCTAGTTATACGCGCGTTAAATAACGGCAAACTAAGGACATCTCGCGAGAAAACCCTAAATAGGTCAGTGTCGAAAAAGGTGATTGTGAAAACAGCCAAGTTCAATTCGAAAGCGACTCAAGTAGCCGCAGAAGCGAACACGACTAGTGACAAGTTCAATTCGAAAGCGCATCAAGCAGCGGCAGAAGAGAACATAAAGTGCACGTTCAAATTCAAAAGCGCCTCAAGCAGCCGCAGAAGTGAACACGATCGATAAAAACGATCAAAGTGCAGAACAGAACTGTGTACCGGTGCCGTGTAATAATTACCGCCGACAACCCTGTAGTGTCCGTCCGCAGGGTACCACGAATTAAAGTATCCAGAGGAACCCAAGTCACCCATCTCGAAGAAAAATCGTCGTGGGACAAAAAGGAGCAACTCCAAAGGATCGTCGAAAATTGCGCAAATAATATAAATTTTATATCTGGCACGTAATATTATCTTCATTTTGTGCAAAACAATATGCGTTTAATGTGTAGTTCTACCATATCGTTATTGTGGTTGAATAAACGAGGTTCCAAAGCAAAAAGACGCGTCCGTTTCAAGCCGGCGAAATTGAAAAATTTCAAATATTGTGGCACTAGTGCAGAAAAAAATGAACTCCACATTCTGTGAAGCCATCCACGGCTAAAATTGGATTGGAGTAATATAAGTGATCAAAACCAGCGAAATCTGTACCGGCAAGGTATTTATTTTGTGAATAATTTAGATTTTCACAAAACTAATTTTTGCCCGCACATGGAAAATCATCAAAATATATAATTAATATACAGTGACATATCCAGATCACGCAGATCTCTCACGTCCACACTCACTGCAACCGCAACAGCAGCGCGAAAGAATTAAAACGCCGTCTCAGCATAAACATAAACAAATCCAACAGAGCCAGCGCACAAGAGTTAAAACGCCGTCTCAGCATAAACACATAACACTCCGTCAGCGCATTTTATAAAAGCAAACAAAATCCTAGAACTAAAGACGCAGCAACAAAGCTACAACACCGCAGAAGACGCAGCACATGCCGTATTGTTCGTCGGAGCAGATTACCGACGCCGTATTTCAATGCGTCTGCAAATACAAATAACAGTACACATACGACATGCAAACAGAGCCAGGAATTAAACGCCGTCTCAGCATAAACACATTACACTCCGTCAACGCATTTTATAAAAGCAAACAAAATCCAAGAACTAAAGACGCAGCGACAAAGCTACAGCGACTCAGCTACAACACCGCAGAAGAAGCAAATGCGAGCTTTCTTAATAGATCAAACCACAAGCATTAGAGAGATTTATTTTGTACATCAAACGAATAAGACGTGCTTTTGAATAAGGAATTTAATTGTTTACTAATCAAAACCGATGTTGAATTTTCCATTCTCTAATATTCAATTGGTGCATTTAATTCTCAAAAGAAATATAATTGGAGCATTTTCAATTCTCTAATATATAATTGGCGCAGCCGGTAGGATAACAGATAAACATTGTGAAACGTCGTAGTCCTTTCAGGAAAACGTACAGCAGGAACAACAACAACAAAGTCAACAATGCAAGAATTGCAAATGCAAACAACAATTACACCGCTAACAACAATACAACCAAAGCCAACAACAACAACGTCACTAACAAGAACACCAAAAATTATATTGGTGATATTAACGCCAACACCAATGCCAATGCAAAAAAGGAAAAATTGCGACAATCAATGATTACATCGACTTGGACGCAGTGCCATCAACTTCTGCTGGTGCTCGTGCAGCACCACAAGCACTAGAGGATCCGCTGTCAGATTCTGACTCAGACATCGTGTCAGTTGATATGGCAGAGAGAACTACAGTTGTTCCTGCGTCCCCAATTTTTCCGCTGATTGTGGACGATGAGGACACAAGTCTGGGCGCTGCACTGCGGAACCACAGCCTACAAAGCCTTTCAAGCCCCCTCCACTTATAGCTGAGGGTATCACCAACGTTGTTGGACTGCTGGAAGCATTAAATGCTGTCACGCCGCCTGACAGCTTTATGCTTAAATGCAGTGGTGGTGGTACATTTTGGTCCTTCGAGCCGGATACAGAGTTCGTTGAATCTGTATAAATAGTTCTACATTAATGTAGTGTACATAAATGTAGTGAGAGTAAATATGTTGTGGAAAAAGCAGCAAGAGCTGCTAAAAATGGAGCCGTCCACATCAAAAAAAGAGATTGGTGGACGGTCCGAAGAAATGACTAAGTCTTCCAAAGAGGAGATAGGTCGAACGGTTCCTTCAGTGAGTGTTACGGAGGTAATTCTGGAGAAATTAGATAAATATGAGTGCCAGCTACGAGATGCAATGTATGCGGCCAAAAAATGCTTAGAGAATCCGACGATACACCAGGTTCGGACTAGCAAGACCTGGTTAAGGATTCGTATGAGGCCCGTGAAAAATATCCTATCAGCGATCGATAGGGATTACGAGCCATGTGAGTTCGATTCTAAACGTCGTCTCAGCGTGTTTGATTTCACACTATACGTGATTCAGACAGTTAACGAACCATTGTATAATGAATATCAACAAAAATTAAATCAAGGCAGAATGCAAAACCCGATTAATTACCAATCAGATCGTAATAATACCAGACCACCTAACCAAGCCATGAAAATACAAAGACCAAGTAACAGAGGACAATCAAAAATGGACTGGACAGTAAAATTTTATCAAACAGCCTCGGAAATGAACACAGAACCCCATTGTTCGAGTACGAACATGTGAAGCAGTGAGATGATAGCTGGCCCATGTACGCCAGCCTTGTTCATCGTTGTGCCTGCCTATGACGATTCGCAACTACCGTTATATGCTGGCGACGGGTTGACGCTAGCTGCCTTCATCGACGGTCGCCGCGATCCAGCTAGCGTCGCGACGGTCACTGATAGGCGCCAAGTAGGCGCGATGCGGTAGCCCGGCAGCTCGCGGCGATGCGGTCGCCTGACACACAGCTGCATAAGAATACTAAGAATATAGGCGCAAAGCAGACGCAATACCAGCAGCGGCTGCATATTATGTATATTATATATAATGTACTTTTATATAAATAAAGAGCCTGCTCGTCAGAGCGGGTCAGTTCGATTCTAAACGTCGTCTCAGCGTGTTTGACTTCACTTTATACGTGATTCAGACACCCATTCATAAGAATAATTCATACCCACACAAACAACTTGACAACAGCAAAAACATATACCCTTCCCATTTCGGGAATTACAAAGCCAGGTATACTCAAAAACAAGTTCAAGATATCACTAACGAAAGTGAACAAATATAAATAATAACAAAAGAACACACCAGAATGTTGTGACCATGCTGAACTGTAAGTGCAGAGAAGAAATAAAAATGAATTTGCGCAGTTGAGAAGCAGATCTGTGGTAGGCAAGGCTAATTTTGCTATCCTGAGAACGATACGCACACACAAGCAAGCGCATCAACCAAACATCAAAAAGAAAAGGAAAATAAACATAAACAAAGATGCAACTGACCAGATTGGGAATTTTTAACCCAAAATTACTAAAACATGATCATTTATTAAATGTCGATTCAGAAAAATTGTTAAATATAAAAACATCAACTTGCATAAAACCCAAGACAAATGAAATTATAATAATATCGCATATACCGAAAACTCTGTCACAAGAAACTTTATATTCAATAATACCATATCCAGGTGAAGAAAAGAATATTTTAACCGAAACTATTAGTGATAAATATTATTTACACAAAAATAAAACTTATTCAGCAACAAAAAAGAAACTGACAACAACCGAATGTATAAACGGTATCTTGAAACAAACGAAAGTTGAATGTAAATAAACTATGAAATAAATTTCATAGAACCGAATGTAATATTAACGTGGAACTTACCTAAAGTCACACTTAATCAAAATTGTATACCACAAAAAATTGAAATTTTAGGAAACAACAATATCAAAGCAACCAATTGTTCTGGCACGTAATATAATGTTCATTTTGTACAAAACAATATGCGTTTAATGTGTAGTTCTACCATATCGTTATTGTGGCTGAATAAAAAAAAAAGATTGCCACTATGTGGCAACCCACGCACATTGCTCGTATTTTCCTCAATTGTAAGTCGCATTTCCACAAAAAAGCATCGTCGAATGAGTTTCTCGACCGCGTCGTATTTTTTTCTTTTTTTTTGTTGCTTAAGATAGACAAACTAAACTTATGTACACATATGTATTTATGCATACATTGTGTATTTGTATGTGTTTCTGTAGGTATGTACGTACATACTTTTTTATATAATCCTTCTCAGTTGATATGGCAGAAATGACTACAGTTTTGCCTACTTCTATTTCGATGCGTCGGAAAACAATAACGCCAACGGCCAGCAAATCGCTGATAGACAAGTTGAAACTGACGGGCTTTACGGTCAACAGTTACACGTACGAAGATATAGTGGAGCTTCAGCGACAACAGAAGGAGACAACTGCTGCTATAATCTGCGCTCTCGCTCGGAAAGCAGGAACAACAACAACAAAGTCAACAATGCAAGAATTGCAAATGCAAACAACAATACAAACAAAGCCAACAACAACAACGTCACTAACAAAAACACCAAAAATTATATTGGTGATATTAACGCCAACAACAATGCCAATGCAAAAAAGGAAAAATTGCGACAATCAATGATTACATCGACTTGGACGCAGTGCCACAAGTCTGGGCGCTGCACTGCGGAACCACAGCCTACAAAGCCTTCCAAGCCCCCTCCACTTATAGCTGAGGGTATCACCAACGTTGTTGGACTGCTGGAAGCATTAAATGCTGACACGCCGCCTGACAGCTTTATGCTTAAATGCAGTGGTGGTGGTACTGTGAGAGTCATGCCAAGGGATATTGACTCTTATAGGGCAATCCAGAGAATGTTTACGGGAAGAAAATACCGTTTCACTCCTACCAAGTAAAGGAGGACAGAGGCTTCCGAGTGGTGGTCAGGGGACTGCATCTATCGTTGCAGAAAATTAATTCTCTAAGAGGTGAGCTGGCCAGATCTGGGCACGCAGAGCGTGGTGTCCAAACTATTGTTAGCCGTGTTAGCAAGAAGGAGCTAAACCATTGTTATTTAGAGTTGGAGCCGGCTGCGAATAACAAAGAGATTTACAACCTACGCTCCATCTCTCAGGTGCGCATTACTGTTGAATGCCCTGATCGGCATTTGGACATCCCCCAGTGCCACCGCTGCCAGGAATTTGGCCACACAATGAAATACTGCCAAAAACAGCATCGCTGCGTAAAGTGTGGTTCAGCACATGCTAGTCAGGTGTGCGAAAAACCATTGGATGCTGATCCGAAATGTGCCAAATGCGGAGAAACACATCCAGCAAGCTGGAAAGGCTGCCCAGCATATCAGCGCGTTGCCAAGGGAAGGAAGCTTGTGGCTCAGCCTGAAAGGCCAATGAAACACCAATAGATATATTTTTTGGAACCCGAAACAAAGTCGGAGATAAAGTAAAAAATAAACAAGCCAATGACTTAGAATACCATAACAGCAAGAAGAAAACAATAAAACAGTACGAAAAAAGGAGACACAGTTTATTGTAAAATTGATAAAAGACTGGGCTCAAAACTAACTCCAAAATATAAAAACGAAATTGTGGAAGCAAATAGAAATAGCACAATAATAATACAAAGTAGCAGGATAATTCACAAAAAAAAATCTAAAAACATGATATTTTACAGAGATTTCTTACGAACATGTCTCGGTCTAGCGACCATACTGGATTACTCACATTCGCAGCCATAGAAAACGACACTTATAAAGTAATTTCGAATGGCGAAATGGCGTTCGGTAACCTATCGAACAAATTTTGTGACATAAATAAAACACACCCACATCGGCAGCTCACAGATGACGCAGTTCAAGCTACTAATTTTCGAGCTCGGCAATTTGCCGCTGTTGGACTGTTGGATAACGCTGCGCAAGCTGCGACTCAACGAGCCCATCCCGGTGCTCGCCCAGTTTTTCGAGATGAACGAATCGGAAGTGGAGGAGACGTGTAAACGCACCCTGGCCAGGCTGGCAAGCTGCCTGCGTCCGCTCATTCGGCCAGATGTAAAGCGTTCTGCGGAGTACCCCAAACATGTGACACGGGAATACAGGGACAACATTTTGCAAGTCCGTTCGTTTGTTCAGTGCGTCAAGACGGATGTGAACAAAAGGCTTAAATTCGGTTACGCCACCTACAAGTTTATACTCTGCATCAATTCAAATGGTGAGTGTGACAATTGCTTTCGAGCATCAGGTGTTATCAAGTGTTGTTGATACACTCCAATTCCCTTTCAGATATTATCAGCTTTGTGTCTGATGCCTCTCGTGGCAACTGCGATGATCGGACACTGATTGAGGCGAGCAACTTGAAAAACTTAGTCCACAACTGTCTAACGCTGTCTAACGCGGAAACAGGCAGGCCAGTCAAAGCTCGGCCAATGACATGGACGGAGAGCCAAATCGGCCGCTGCCGATAATGCGCGTCGATGATGCCATCAGTCGCAGACAGATGCGGGAAGCAGTCGATAAGCTTCGTGCATTTAAGGTGCTCGACCATTCTGCGTTGCAGGAAGTGTGGCTTATGGATCACCTCGACGAAATGCTGATTGTCGCAGCGGCCCTCTGCAATCTGAACAAGCTGTAATTTTCTTCACTTTGGCAAAACAATTTAGATTCAAAATAATTTTGATTCTATATACAAATAAAAACAATATGTAATTAATTGTGCATAATTACACACACTTTCAAAAATTCACACTTCTTATTCATTTGGTGACCCCGACCTTTTAAATAAATACATTCAGTTACTTTTTTTACCAAGTGGTAAATAACATTCATTCGTTTACCGATAGGTAAATAAACAGTCTATTAAGATTCATTTGGCGAATCATAGACACACGTTTAGTCAAAGAACAGACTAACATTTGAATTTGGTTAACTTGGCAACCATTTTCCACATCAAATTCCTAGTTAACTTGGCAACTAGGTAACATAGTTCGGCAACGACACAGAAAACGTTACCTGAGATGCAAAAAGGATCATAGTCTTAAGGGTACCTTTTCAACTTGGCGATCGATACCTACTTCAGTCCAACATCTGCAGCAGAAGATAAATAAACAATTTATTTTGTTGTATACGCTGATTAATATTTTGGTGTGAGTCGAGGCACATCTTGTCGTAGAGACAAACAAAAATACCTCCAACGAATCAGCTATATTACAAAGTAAAAAAAGAGGAATAATAAAAAATAAAGGATAAATATGGATGCTTCAAATCTAAACACTTTGCTGGACAAGCAATTAGTTACTGGCGAGGAGATACAGAATGTAATTAGGAAATACAAGAAAAGCTATGGTCGCTATGGGGACTACTACTATTCACAAACAATACCTATAAAGATAGAAGTCGCAGCCGTAGAAAAAGGCCGATAAAATCAGCTAATCCTAGTTAGCAAAATGCAAAGAAAAAAGTTAGTTTTACAATAGATTTTGTAATGCAACTAAAAAACAAATGGAGTACAAAAATGTTTCATAATAAGCTTAGATTTACCTATGGAAATGTCTGATATAATAAATACAAATATTCAGAGTTTATGTTTGATAAATCTGAATATAAGTGTGGTTGTTATCAAACATACTGAAATACTTATGATACAATACACGATAAAAGACCAAATCTCGAAGGCTCTCAACTCAAATTCATAACTTCTCTTTGGCCTATAAGCTTTGGCATCGAAACATAGGAATATCATATTGTATTTTAATTCATACCAGTCGTAAAGTCTAACGGCAGAATGAAAAACACTTTTCTTAATATTAACTAATCAGGAGTTAATCACAGAGTCCAAACTCCAGACATATTACCACGTCTAATACTATTAATAGATAAACACAATTTACAGCATTTCAATGAAAAAATGCACCTTGAACCGACACTTCTATTACAACATATTGAGGACGAGAAAACTATTAATTCAGGAAGGAAATTGCACTTACAAATACTTGTTACCGCATAAGGACTGACAAATCTAACAAAAGCCCAGCCGAAACCTAAGCTTCAATTCGAAAATAATTGGACAACAAAAAATAGCAAACTAGATCCACGGATTCATCTCTCAGCTCTAGCAAAATATTGCCAGTTGATGTGGTAAATGTGATCTTCTGCCCAAAATGACTGGCAGCTCATGTAGAATACTACACAAGATTGATAACTACAGAGGTAATAGTCATGGAAGCTGTCATGCTAGAAAACAGAGCCACGAAATGTATTCAGGCAAACCTATCCGGTCCTTAAGCACAACAAATTTGTATGAATACCAACGAGGAATGTATAACAGCTACAAAAAGATTATTTTATAAAATGTATATATAAATAAGTGAATAAAATGTACGAAAAATACAATAAATTTAATGTGCAAACATAATCTTGCAAATCGAAATCCTGAGATCGTTAAGTCTTTTCTTAAATGTTGCTTCTTTTTTTAAGGATGACATATTTACTAGCAGTCATTAGCAGTGAACTTTGGTATTAAATTAAAACAGCTGATTCTGTTAAGAGACAACGGACATGCGCAATGAGTAATCTTGATTTGTTGCCATAGGGGTTAACATTAATGTCATACTTCTGCTATTCAACATTCTGGAGAAATGTTAAAAAAAAAACGAACCGAAAATATTTGGTCACACTATTGTAAACAAAACAAATTTGTGACAATTTTATGTTGTAGGAAAAATTGATTTGGCTTGCAAAAATTACTTAATATTTGTAAGTTAAAATCAGGTTTGCATTGCAACCATATATATGAAAATGTATATTATGCTGATGCACGGCACTGTTGGTGTAATTTCTAATTTGGACATAACCTACTCGATCCTCGTAAGGAAAAATATATTTTCTTGATATCTGTGAGGGCAATTATATTTCCCTTTACTAACCGTTTATCAATGTTCGCCAGCATCGTTGAATCCGACGTGGAAATTGATATCAAATATCTATGAGTAATCCATTGGTAAACAAGACGTTTACCAAAGTATTGGTCCTTTCCTCAGTACAAAAGCTATCTAATTTTACATATGTATTTGGGTATTATATTAATAAGTCATGTTTTTTTGGTGAACTTTATTTATACGTCCAGCCTGAATGCAAGTAATTTGGAAATCGGAATAGATTTGAATAAAGAGATTGTAGAAAAATATTTTATGCGACTAGATGGTAAAAAATTTTCCTAATTATTTAGAACCTCTTGTGCTCCTTGACCTTAATGAAATATCTTGAACATTTTCGTAATTCTTATCGCAGTTCTTAAAATATCCATCATATTTGCTAACATCTCTTACAACTCCAGAAGTTGACACCATCGCTGGTAAAGCTCTTAAAAACCCATGTAAGCCGGACGGAATGGGAGGCGTTGGTGGCACTGAAAATCCAATTCGATTGTACAAAAATGGCATTATTCCGGTAATATTTGTGTGGTGAGTTAGCACTGCCTCCAAATCAGACTCTTGAGCGTGCATCAAAAATAAACTATAGCCACTGGATGGAATCATTCCAAAATGGTCAAACGAATCTACATACGACTCTGTATCTCTTTTGTAAATTTCCAGGAAATCTCCCAATAATTTAGCCACCATTGCCGAACGAGCTTTGCTAACATTTTGCGTACTACGAAACAAAATTGGGGGTTTCACCCCCCCACCGTACTTATTTAAAAACTTAAGTATAATCTTTTCATGACTGTCTTTGGGTTCTTGGGTCAATCGCCGCAGAACTGACTCTAAATATAAACAAAATGTTTGCCGTGCCTGAAAGTGGGTTAATGTCGAACCACTTCCAATTTTCTTTAGCATCTGCTTGCGAAGCCTTCGTCCTTCTTCTTCGCACTTCTCAACAATTTGCTTCTTCAGAAATGGAATCTCTGAATCCGTTTCCAAGGCTCGCTCGTACTGTCTTATACGATTTTCTTGACAATTATCGTCTTTGATGGATCGCGAGCCAGGGCTGTGTAAATTTGAATGCAACATTTGATTGTAATTGTGTTGCGTGACTAGCGTTTGAAATGTTTGACCTTGGACAGTTGGTGTTGATATTGGAATTCCATTAGCTGAGTCTAAAAAGTGTCCGTACCGCTGCATTGAGTCGTCCGTGGGAAAGATGCGTACAAAACCTCCACGCCTGGTATATTGCAATCGTGCACTGCGCAATATGCGCTGATCTTCTTGTGTCAATGGAGCTGAACCCGAACTCTTCTTTTTTATTTTTGTCGATCGATGTGTAGTGTTTGATTCTGTTGTATCGGTTTGTCTTTGGCAGCTAGAGCTACGAAGTCGTGTGGTTTTACTATCATAATGAGATCTCATTTCCGGACTGAATGCGGGGATACCAACACAGGTAAGCATATCTGTGACTAGACATGCCTTTACTTTAGTGTCCAGTGGACTGTCTACACCCATTGATGGCGACAGGTTAACTTCGAGCAACCATGGCTTAAGCGTATTATCAATTAGTATATCGAAACCATAAAGCTCAAAGCAGTTGTTAACGTTAGGTACGAACATTCTGCATGCGGAAATAATTGTTTGCGCACAAGCAAGGACAGCCTTAATTATAACATCTTCGATGTTTAGCATTAGCAAATGAGTGTCACATCCCTGAAGTTTCAGGTGTCTTAAGAGGGCTGACAACGTCCACTTATGACCTACATCCTCATCCTGGGCATCCGATGATCTTATATAATCAGAATGGTATTTGTTGATGCTATAGTTACAAAGGTGCATACAAGGATTCCACAAATTATCGGTGTTTCTGTCATACCTAACTGTTGCCAGTCTGACGATACCCTCTTCGTACAGATAAATGATAAGTGGATCAAAAGATGTGACCAATACATACACTCTCAAATCGCACTTATGCCCATCAATACAAAGTGGGTCGACGATATATTTGGATACTAAGACTTGCTCATCCTGTGGTATCTGGTCTGGCTGCAAACAAAGTTGTTTTTGATTAAATTACTGAATTTATTTAAACATATCAAAATCAATCTTACCGAGTTCACAATAAAAATGCCACGTCCTCTGCTAGATGCTGCCGGTTTAACAATCCAAGGTCCTCGATGTTTATTATGGGCAAATATTAAATCTCGCGATTCCAGCGGAAGAATAAAAGACTGCGGCACAATGTCAAAATGTTTCATTCCCCGCAGGTGTTGCATTCGTTCAATATTCTTGTAAAGTCGATCCTTTCGTGTCAGTTCATAAGACCTAAACAAGGAAAATATTGAATTAAAGTGTTTATTATATATATACTCAATAAATACATTTATTTCTTATATGAACAACTATTGTTTTGCGCTAAGTAAAATAAGTTCCTTGATAAATTAACAACGAAATTCAACAAGTACAGTTCGCCAAGGCTTATCAACAAAGCTAAAATCGATCATCCAATTATATTTTATCAACACATTTCGATTTGGAAATTTAATCAAGCCATTGATATAAAGAATTTCCAAATTTAAAAAAGTTTGTGGAAAGTTCAAGAAAAACATTTAAGTCCCGATAATTATACATTTAATCGGGGCTTCACAGTAAAATTTACGCTTATCAAAATTTTATGATGAGAAGTTTGGGAAATTTTTCTAAGAATCTTAGTACGAAATTTTTGAGCAAAAGCCTATGCAAATAATTATCCCTTGGGGAAATTTAATTGTTAGCTCTATAAAAAACACGGGAAGTGCAATTTTCTCCGATTTTTATGTTATCTTGGCTATATCATCAACACTAAGTTTAAAAAACATTTGTTTTTAATATGCTTTCATTCTTTTTATTTACTTACCGCGGAAAATGGTTAACTCGTTGATACAGCGATAAGTTCCGTAATGTGTCAAGTTTCATATGAACACCCGTCCACAGCAAATTAAAGTTTGATTCGCCCTGGACTTCAGTTAGTCCGTGAACATTGAATATTTTCCTTAACAATTTGGTTTCAGTTTGGATAAATTTATACGTTATTTGCAACTGATGTGCCGGCATATTGATTCCGCATTCGTTGTCTTCCTCGCTGGACGCCTCCTCTTGGTCTTCCTCACTAGTATTCATTTCTAAATTTGATTGAGATGCAGTAATGGAATCATGACCACTATCCTTTGCTACATTATCTTCAATTTCTACCATCAAAATATCTTTATTCTTCTGATGCTTTGGTCTTGACTTTGATTCACTATATTGCGTTTCATCTCCATCACTTGATACTTCTTCACATGATGAAAATGAATCATGCGATTTCGTTGTTAAATTATCAACATTATTGAACTTTGTCAGCTTGTTAACAGACACGTATAGTTTCCCTTGCGTTGGATGGTTTCGTGTTTTGCCAATTTTTGGTGATAAGTCCCCTTTAAGAACCATCCCGTTCGGAGTGGAGCACGCTTGACCATCTTGACCCTTTTTCTGATCCAATTGTACGGGAGTTGTTTCTAATAGCGTTTTTCTTGTCTTTGGATTAAGTATGTTGGTGCGGAAAACTAACACTGCTTCACGAGTACCAAGTTTTCCACTTGTAACCCAGTCATCATGATTTATGTATTTGTCGCTATAATTAAATGTTAAATAATATTGTTAACGAAATGTTTATGGCCAAATTCACATGTGAATCCAAAACGTCATATTTGTTATTCTAAATGGGTGTATTGTATATCATTAATGCAGTAGCATCAGCAGACCGACTTTCTCATCAGAAGACTTATTATTTAACTACGAATATTACCTAACTTCTCCGGTGCATTTAACAATATATCCTACAAGACAAAGGAGCTCACGGAAGTGAACTCACGACTAATGATCATCTCGAAAAAGTTATAATTATCAGTCAAATTTGTATCATTAAAAACATTATTTCCTCCATCCTTGCAATAGGTATTTATTATTATTTCGTTGTTTTTCATTTTCAATTTACAATTTAGTTTGAGATTTAATTTTACATTACTTAGTTTGTATTTTTATTTAAATGAACAAATAAATTTGGCATATAGACAGCCCGACGGCTGTGCACAGTCCTCCTTAGCAGTCCAATTACTGAGTATGTGAAATTAGAAAAAAACTTAAATCATAGATCATGAAGATAAATGTTTGATTAAAGCTTCATAGTAGATTTTGTGAGATAATTTCATATATAAAAACAAATGCACTTAACAGTATCAGAATTGCCTTCTATATCTTTTCTATATTTGCAGAGCCTGTCCTATCTTCCATATTCATTTCTAAGGACCTAAACAAGTATGGATAAAAGTAGAGCAAATAAGAGGTACAATAACTTACGATGAATTTATGTGCGCATCACACAATGAAGAAGCAGGCATGGCAATTTCTGGAATATTGAAAAATACAATTATTTATTTGGAGATTTATACACTCCTAATTAAAGTCTTTAACACTTTTTTTTTGCATTGCTCTGAAATAAAATATAAAGTATTTATACAAGTATTTATTTATAAAACTGGGAAACTGCGAACTAAATTTGGTTATACTAGGCACTGTGAAGAGCACTTCACTCTAGATCAGATTCTGCTATATCTATAAGATGGAGCAATCTTATCGAGCTAAAAGTATTTTTTAATGTAGACTTTACTTTTTAAATGACTCGATATTCAGCACTTCTCAAATATGCGTCGGATGTTACCTCACTCACTCTACAATCCGTGACGCTTTCAAGAGATTATATCTCTTGAGATATTACAAATTCAGTCGCCAGTTTGTTATCCAACTTATTTGAATAAAAAGGATACCACATTTTGGGAATTAACAAGATAACCTTTTATATTTTAGGAAAAAATATAAATTGGATAGAAAAGAGAATACTAAAGCATGGATACGATTACCTCTATGTGTTTTATTTCTTTCTACATCCTGTACCCAACCCATTAAATGGGTTAAAGTCAAGTTACACAAAAGTATGAACGGACAGAAGGACACTTCTCCGAACCCATAAATTAGATATATTTTCTATGAGCATCAAAAGACTTCTCGTCTGTCTGGTTTATGAACTGGCTGAACTCAGAGACTACAAGAGCACTGATCAAGTTTATTGTTATTCCATTGATTACTTCTCCGTTCTTCTCTAATATCAATGAAACTCGATTACTGGTATCTACAAAAGTCACAGATTTTGAGATATATCTTTCTGGCTTTGGTAGGAATATTTTTTGATCTAATTAAAAATGCAAACAATTCGATAACCGATGCGCTCACCTCAACGGACAAATGGCTATATGATATATCGACTCAGATCGTCGTAATTTGTCCGATAAGATTACATTTGCATTTTGATTTTATGATTGAATATTAATTTGGTTACTAAGGAACATTATAAAAACATTTGATCAGATGCGATTTAAAAAACAGAATTCTGGCATTAGTCAATGTAAACATGAGGCGATGATGTTTCGTTTCGGCCGAAATTTTACAATATTAGGTTTGCCTTCGCCACGACATTGTCTCAGGACAACACATTGTCTATTAAAAGAGGTATCATTGTCTGGACATGCGAAATAGTTTGATCGAACAGCCGTCCGCGCACTGTGACATTGTCCCGTTGAAACCTATCCTTGTATGTATGCGTGTGTCCGTCATGAAGCAAAGAATTTTGTATGTCGCCACAGTAATACGCTGTCTTAGATTTTCACCATATATTTTTCGGACAGTGGTCACAAAATTGGTGAACAGTTAAACCACCCGACTTTACGAAAGGTTGTATATCAGGCCCGAAAACTAATAAATTGAAAATCGAGTGCCAGCTCGCACACAGAAAGACAAGGATAGAGTGTTGCTGCTATCTTCGCACGCATTCAAGGTAGCAATATAGCTGGCCTTTTCGCACACATTCATAATCCATTAAGGCCTACTATAAAAGGTGCCTGCCTGTCGCACCCATGCACGTGTGCTCATTAAAATTCTGGGTTTTCCATTTATCCGCGATGTTGTCGCAGCGAAGTCAGGTAAAATAATGACAAAAATTTTACAGAAATTCTTGACGCACTTTTTTTTGTCGATTTGTCGCCTTTTTGTGTAGTCTTTGAAGAACGTCAGCAGCAATTCCGTTCCAATTGTGGAAAATTTTTGTGGTTTGCACTTTCAGATATATCAATTTGGAGCTGGGAGTGCCATGCTTTTTATTCAAAATTTGATAAATTTGTTTTCAAAAACAGTGGAACATTATCGATTTTTGAGTCAGTCCCAAACGAATATATGTTCCTAGTTTCAAGGCTCTAGATCAGGTACTAAAATTGTAATTGTAATTGTTGCAATATATTTGAATCTTTATTTATTTAATCAATAATTGTTGTATACATTATATATTTTTATTCATCTACGAAAGTGATTCCAGCGTCATTCGATTAAATTAAATCAATACTCATAAGTTACAGACCATATACCAGCAAGAACGACTGAATTTCAGAAATAAATATTATTTACTTAAATTAAATATTATTATTTTTAAACTAAGCAGGTGTCTGTTATGTCCAGTGTGAGTCATTACTCGAGTGCATCTAGCATCTAGGAGATAGGCGAGACCTTAAGTTGCGACGGCTTGTTGAAAACATCGTCTTAAATTTGATAATATTTGTCAAACAAATAATCAGAAACAGCTGCGTCAACTGCATCATTGCCCTATCCTTCGGTGGTTGGGAGTAGAGATTCATTCGCATTTTCTTATAATATTTTACTCACACACATGCCCAACAGCAGCGTCCAGCAGCAAAGTTCCATATTCCTTAAGGGCATACACAATATGCGGAAGGAAGCAGCGAATATTTCCATAAAACCCATCCAAATTTCGATAGTTCCGCATACGCGAGAAGTTTTACATTGTCAGCTTAAGTCTAATTTAAAATATCCATTTCACACTTTATAAGTTAAAGACAGATAGTGGTTATGCTAAACTTACAATTTGACAGACACGTCAAAAAACCCATATATGGAGCCAGCTGAACATTTTTAACGCGAACACAATCTAAAAAACTAAATTATGACCTTAACATTCCAACATTCCGTCTTTGTAATAATTAATTTGTTAAAATTATTTAGATCTAACACTCAAATTAGGCTAAACTTACTTATAATATATATTAAGAAACTGTATGTTAAGTCTATATCTTTATTCGTATACCCTTAAAAAGGGTACATAATTGGTTGAATCTCAATGAAATTTTGTTTTTTGCAGAGGGCAGCTAAGCGAAGCTGACCACATCTTCTATTGACTTGATTCTTAACGCCGATCAGGAATATATATATATATTTTTTTCTTCAATGTTAACAATTGGAGTACATATATCCGATATGGGGTCGGACACGCTTCAGGACAAAAATTACAAACGTTTGAGCGATAAAAACTAAGCTTGGCTTTAGGAGCATAAGTGCTGAGTGGATCGGCCAAGACCATTAATTTTATATATATATATATATATACCATTATATTTAACATTAAGCATATTAGTCAAAAAGCAATATACCCAAATACTTTGTAGAAAGTAGAATCAAGTTTATTTTGTATTGGGACTTACTGATTATATGAGGGTTATAAGTCGAATTTCTATAATTATACACGGCTGCTGCTCTAAAAATTAAACGAAAGTGGGGAATATTATCATTTCAGACAATTAAGAGTGTATTTACGGTTATTTCAATGAACAAGGGTATTTATAACTGTATGTACATGAGAGTAAAGATAAATCTTCTTATACATTTTACAAGTAATACATGTTTCAGTTCATATCATAAGAAACTTAAAAAATACTTATATCTAAGCCCCAGTTTGGCTCCGTAGATACAGGATTTCTTCTTCCTCCAGTGCCATTATCAGTCCGACCAAAATAATAATGGCACTAAAAGTTCCTGTTGCTTCGAAACACATCTTGGATCTGCATATATAATTCTCGTTCGTGGATATATTGATTGTACTGAGAGTCCGGCTGCTGTCCATTGCGGAAGTCCTGGGAGTTCTGCTGCTGTCCATTGCGGAAGTCCTGGGAGTCCCGCAGCTGTCCATTGCGGGAGTCCTGGGAGTCCTTCTGCTGTTCATTACGGAAGCCCTGGGAGTTCTGCTGCTGTACATTGCGGAAGTCCTGGGAGTTCTGCTGCTGTCCATTGCGGAAGTGCTGGGAGTCTTTCTGCTGTCCAGTGCGGACGCCCTGGGAGTCCTGCTGCTGTCCATTGCGGAAGTCTTGTGAGTCCCGCAGCTGTCCAGTGCGGACGCCCTGGGAGTCCTGCTGCTGTCCATTGCGGAAGTCCTGGGAGTTCTGCTGCTGTCCAGTGCGGAAGCCCTGGGAGTCCTGCTGCTGTCCATTGCGGAAGTATTCCATTTGATTGAAGTTTCTGCCGCCTCCGTTATTGGTGCCAACCATATTTGCAGTAAAGTTATTAGTACTAGTTTCATTATTATGCGTACCGCTTATTAAATTAGAGTTTGGGAATTCGTTGTTGTTTGTGGCCCTATTATTATTATAATTGAAGATCTGCGTTTGCTGTCTTGGCTGCTCAAACATCGTTGTGTAAGAATCAAAGTGGGTATTTCCTTGAGTAGGCGGCTTCTCATTTTGCGAAGCAATCCTATTTTTGTTCGTTGTTGTTGTCGTATCCTGGAGTTTCTGTCTCTCTAAATGCGAATAGACTTGAACTATTTGCTGGAGCTGTGCTTGGTCAATTTTAGTTTTTCCCTGAGAAATCAGCGAGGAAGCTAGCTTAGCAGCAAGTTCGGTTTTATCGAGGCGATTTGCGCTTTTGAACGAGAATTTCGTATTTAGTCTGTTGTTCGAAGAATTCTGCTGGGACTCAACCAAATTATTATCGAACTCTGCCAGCAAAACGGCTTCTGCTTCTTCTGCCTGTATTTTAGTTGCATACTTGAGTAATTGTTCAGTGTCGACAATTGCCCTTTTCAACGCGCGTTCTTGAGGAGGATCTAGGATTTTCGAAATTACTAGTCCTGTAAACTTCTCTTTTGCCGTTTCCAAGATAGCGCAATTCTCATTTGTAAGCAATAAAATATCTGCCTTATTTGGATGCAATTTAAACGTTTGCAGTGCCTTAGCCAACAGTTCCGTGATACTCGGTCCCAAACTTCCCAAATGATCCTCCAATGCAGTTAAAAGGCGAAGTACGTGTATTACATTTACGTCTTCTGCGATTTCGATGGGTTTTGCAATATACTCACTGTCATTTTCATTTGTCTCATTCGGACTAACATAGTCCGATGGATTTTCAGAAATGTGAACATGATATTTTGAGTTGGATAGTTCGGCATTGGTCATTGGCAAACATAACCTTTCGCGGCACTTCACTTTGATGTTCTCAACATCTTGATTGTAGAGACCCTCTAAGCGAGCATTGAAAAACAAAATCCATTCATTTTGAAAATTGTAAGTTCGATGGTTGATGCCAGCGGCAATGAGCTCATCCCTGCGCCGCTTCCAAAATTGTTGCCACTCTTCATTATAGAGAGGATGTTTTTCGGGATCGGATTTATATAAATCAAATGATGCATTCAATTCCCGCACACCCTGATCGACCATATGTCGATAGGCCTGCCAAATATCGCCCTCATTTAATGGGGACAACGATCTACGGTCCAAGTCCCATTGGGATATGGTTAATTGATTCATCGATCGCCCTCGCTTGCTCTCAGGAGAATTCGATCTTGATCGACTACGTTTCAAATTCTTCGACGCTGGGCGATGTCGATGCATGGGTTGCATAGTCTGCCTCGTCTCCATTAAAAACATTTCAACCATTCGCTTATGCGTCTCATCGTCTACGGTATCATCGATGACTATTGGCTGGTGATTGTGATTGGGATTGTGATAATACGGTTTGGGATTTTGATTGAATGCAGACGACTCGTTATTTACGACATTTGTCGTTTCATCGTTTGTCGTGTTAGCGTTATTCTTGCTAGCATTTGCAATCAGGACATCCACATCCTTTGAACTGACAACATGGGTAAATGAGGGACCAACCACCTCGGATGCGTGTCTGCGATGAGAAACTGTTGAAACAACGGTTTGTCGATTCTTAAAAAAAGAGTTTTCAAAGCAAAGATAGGACTTTTCTCGGCCATGGTGATTTTCAATTGCCATTGCCAGCTTTTCTAATATTGGTGATAACACCTTAAAGACCATCTCCTTTGGAATATGTTCCATATATTGTTTATACTGCCGCATAGCGGTTGGGAAATGTTTTTCGCAATACTTTAGACGATGATTGTAGCCAATCAGATGGTTTTGCATTGAGATCTCATCGGCAGTTATGTCACATAAGCTGCATAGGAACCTTGCTGCTCTGTCTCTCATATATTTGACAATTTTGATAACGTACTCAACTCCCAAAAGTCCCATGATATCGCCAACATTCGATGACGATTCAAATGTGGAACCCTGAGCAAAAGTAACGGACAATTTTGAAAGATAGTTGTGTCGATGTCTTTTATCCACCCTCTCCGTTTCAGAGCTGCTGATCGGTGCTATTGTGTCTATTTTACAACGTTTGTCTTCTTTTTGGCTGCAAATATCGACTTTTTTTAAAGGCTCAGGCTCAGATGTAGCTACCACTGCGACATCACTATCAATGTCTTTGTTTTTGTATTCATCATTGCTATGACTTAATTTCTCAGGATGTGTTACAGGTATCAGTTTCGATAGTGGAACACAAGAAATTTGGGTTGGCTTTCGCTTTGCCAAGGCAATTGGATTTACTACCACATTTATTTGAGCTGGAGATTTTAATGTTTGTTTTTGTCCAGGGTTAATGACAATTTCTTCTTCACCGATACAAATATCACTCTGATCCGGTATTTTATCTAAATCAATTGATTCCAAAATCTCGTTTTGCTGCAATTCATTTTGGCAGTCTTTAGTTGGTTTTGAATAATTGCTGGCAGATTGAGGTGACCTATCTTTAGATTTCTGTGATATATTTTTCTTAGTCTGATCCAATTCAATATCTGTTTTTTTCTTTACATCATCGCATTTGGCTGACGGTGTTTTCTGATCAACAGCTAATTTTATTTTGGGCACCGAGACCAGTTCCTTAGAAGAAACATTATTGGTTGCGATGGCTTTCGGCCTTGAATCTGCTTTGGCCACATTAAGGGTAGTAGATTTAGCAGCAGACATTTTGTTTAATACTGGTTTTGTTAATGTTAACGGCGGCTTAGAAGATGTTTTAGCTTGTGGCTTACTTGGCTGAATAGTGGGCGAAGGTTTTTTCTTTAAATTATCGACGATTTGTGTGGGTTTTTCTTTATCTTTTACACCCACATTTGGAGTATTTGTTTGTTTTTGCAAAGGTTTACTATTTTTTGTTGCAGTTTTATTGCCAGTTTCCTGTGGGTAATGTATTTGCAAGTTCGATGATTCCATCGCTAAAAAATGTTTCTTTCCAGCAAGATGCTGAAACAGATTTTTATCTCCAAATTGAACCACCTCGCAAACTTTACATAAATACTTCTTTTTCAGTGGGATTTCACAAATAGCCATCGATTCCCATTTGCATGTGATGTCAGCTCTAAATTTCACTTTCATGACCTCGATCAGTGACAATCTTGGTAGTAACGATAAAAATCCAGTTGCATCAAACATTTCCTTATTTTTCTTATTTTTTGCGGCCATTTTCAACATTAAGCGGTACATAGCATAAATTGAACTAGTCTTACTACTGCATTTCGTCGGCTGATATATATATATATATATATATATATATATTATGTATCAATTACATTAATTTATATAAATTGCATTATTCGATTTTTATTGTGGCTTTTGTATTGCTATAAAATTGGAGGAAAAAATACTTTTATAAAACAAATAAAGCAATTAATAAAGACAGTACACACAACTTCTCTGCCTCGAAATGCCACAAGCAATATAAATGGACTTATTAAATTCGAGTTAGAGAAAAATTTATCAAAAGTCGACCAAATACATAATATCATAAAACCACTGATGCCATAGTTTCTACAAATGCATCATCTCCGACCATTAATTCTTGGACACCGAAAAGACTCGAGTCTATATACGTGTCTACAATTTCGGTGGATCGCGGGTAGGCAAGATGGAATATATTTGATCATTATATGCTATATGAGAATGTATACACATGCATACATACATGTCTATATACATATGCTGCGGAATTCGATTAACGGCACTCGTGTTTATGTTGCTAAAAACTGTACCAAGGCTAACGGGACCTTGTTTGCGCATTTTATAACGGCGCTTCTTCTTCTTACACTCGTATGATGCATACGAATGAAAGTTCCGTTAGTTTTTTTCCAAGATTTTTGCCTATTTGTGTTTTTGGGTGCTAAATTCGATTGAAGGCAGTCACTTCCGAAAAGTAAAGAGTTGTTTGGAATTTCTTCGGCTGGGATAGTTAAATATACATATTTATTTACTCGCACCTGAGGCTATGATCCTGGTTTACAAGGATACTGGATTGGGCAACAGGTCAATATCAATTAAATTACGTCAATCGGCATCAGCAATTGATAACGTGTTAAAATTAAAGGAAAACTACAAATAACGCTAAAAACTCAACAGTTAAAAATTATCACACAGCAAAAAAATTTACAATCATATGGGCTGGGCTGGATGAAAATGTTATGGCATCTAAAAGGAAGAAAATGAGGTCAAAGCCAGTATTAACACCAATAGTCAGATTTTGCAAAAGAACATATATTTTCTGATGCGAAACAATGTAATCTCGATGGTCCAAACGGTTTAAATTATTACTGGCTTGATTTAAAGAAGTCTGAGAGAGGAGGAGGGTTGGATGCAGTTTTAGTGAACTTTATGAAGCATCAACAGGACCCAAGTGCCTTACTCAGGCAGGATAATGCTCCAATACACGTGCCACGGGCCTGTAGTGGGCGCTTTCGGGATAAAATACCATAGACAACAGGTGGGGACAGCGAATCTAATTTTTTGAGTTATAAACAAATCTGGAGGCTGAACACATTATTAATTTGTTATTTTCGTGTAATTTCTACATATTATATTAATTTTATTAGCACTGCCTTTAATCGAAGGTCGCACCTTAACAACACTTAAAAAACCAAAATAATATTGCAAATTTAAGTCATTTTTTATTTGACGTGTATTTAAAACAGCAATATTTTATGGAACACAAAAAAAAATTTTGTTTTATTTTCAATTTTATACGAAAAACATTAAGTGTCTCTAATCGAATTCCGCAGTGTATCGTAACCTTCAGAATATGAGCAAAATTGGGAATCATTAAATGATTCAATATATTTTATATATTTTTTGAATCTCTAGCTCTTACAGACAAAATATATATATATATAGCTGCGAAAAGATCAGCACCACTCTCACAAGGAATGTTTTCAAAAGTGTATTTATTATATTTTACGCTAAAGGAAGTTATGAATACGATTTGAAAAAAACAATATTATTCACCGTTTTCAACTTTTTTGAAAAAATTTGATGAAAAATGAAATATATGAACGAAAACTAAAAATAGCACCACTTTTCAAACGTGCACTAATAATTATGAAAATGATAAATAAACAAAAAATTCTTTACTAACAGCTAAAATTATAAATTAAATATATAAACTCAGAATATATTGACTTTCCTGGCATAGCCATGGAGGCATAACTAATTCGATCCAGAATTTCCGAATGACACAAGTTATGCAGCATTTTTGGTTGGCTTAGAAGTAGAAAATGCGTCTTTGAACTCCGACCACAGATTTTCAATTGAATTGAGCTCAGTTCAGGCTTCGACGCAGCAGGACTTTGCGAACTTCATTTCTTATGGCACCCAATCAATTGAGCAACTTATATATAATATTTTTCACATAGTAAATAAGATCAATAAAATTAAGATAATCTAAATCAAATTTCTTAAAAACATATTATCTATAAATGCAAATCTAAGAAACATATTTCTGAAGAGAATGCGTAAGTGGTGCTATTATTTTTTTCGCTACTTTTTCGTACTATTCTCATCCAATTAATATATATATATATATATATATTTTCCATTTTTTCGCAGCTTTATATGGAATCATCTCCGACTCCACAAAGTACACATAAGTATATCTGCATAAGCATAACATCTACTTTTAATTTTTATTTCTTGTTTACTTAATGTCGACTAAATTGAGTGGACATAGAAAAGTACAAAAAGATAACAATAAATTACAATAAAAAACATGTATGTAATTTTTAAAAAATTGGTGTGCGATTGGGGAAAATAAAAAAATAAATTGTTGTTCCCGAGACACAAACAAGATTTCAGCTAGAATTAAGCTAAGTGTTTGGTTGCCGCGGTAAAAATTATATTAGTGCTGGCGAAAAGGAGAAAAATTCTTTTATTTTTGAATTTGAATTTAATCATTTAGTTTACTTTGTGTATAATTTAATATGTGGAATTGGAATTGAGGTATTGAGCTTTGAAATGGATTTCAAACTTTCGAAAAATAATCAACTTGGCGCTAAAGGTCCAATAAAAAAGGACACATATATTAAGAGAAACAAACATGCTGAGAAAGGCTAAAAATAAACCTGCACCTTAATAAATAATTCGATTGTTTATGTTGAGATAAGTAAAGATCGAAAAACCCATTCGTATTTAGCTCTACTGAAAGCTAATCCAGCACAGATCATGTGGGAACCCTGGACAGATGTTTTCACAAAAGATAGATGTTGATGTAGATATGAGGCAGATATATATGCAATGTACTTGATTTGGTCGAAGATGATTATGCCTGTTAGAATCATTTGCACTCAACAGTAACGTAGAAATATATTTCATATGCACACATTTCTCAAATATATTCATGTACAAATTATAAAAAATTGCATAGTTACACAAAAATGTTGCTACGCATCGTAAAAAAAATACATATTTCAAGGACCGGTTGAGAACGCACTTGGCATGATGTCATACAAAACGCATTGATTTTTTCGGTTTACACGCACGCTGACATATATGGGATGTGTGTGGATGGGGTACGTACATGTGAAAGTGCACATGTTAGAGTTGAGACAGTTATGTTTCCAACTCGATTAACAGCGACATAAATAAAATTTATGGGGCAACTTACCAATGTTTTTGTTGTACAATATATTAACCTTCTGCTATTAGCCGACTCCAACCACTGTGCACGGTACAAGAGGGCAGTTAATGTTCCTAAGGTGAAGTTCCTAACAATGAAAATTGCATATATACATTCATTATACATATATATATTTCTGTTTACACATGTGTGCATTGGAAACTTACCTTACATATATTTTATACGCAGAAAATTGTTTTCTCTCTGTTTCCGTTGTAATTGTTAAAAATGTATGCAAAACAGCTCAGCATAGAATTCAATTTCCATACAAATTTGCAAAAACTTAAATTTGCTATGTGCACTTGGACGAAAACAGACCGAAAATTTCGACGACAACGAGAGAAAAGAACTGTAATGTTAGCAGCAAAGCAAAGAATAGTTTCAGTTGTTTTTCGATTTCCATTCATTGTCGATTTTTCCCTGCAATGTATCGATAAGTTTTTGCTCTGAAGTGCGTACAAGCAGCCAGCGGAACGATGATGTGGAACACTCAACAAAAAAAATACTTTTTTTTCACTATTCTGTGAAAAAGAGATGCAGAGTAAATGTGCAACTATTGCGGACTGTTAAAAAAATTCTCACCATTCTGTAAGATACTTCTTAATACAAATAGATAATAAATAATATATTAAAAGCAGTATTATTAATATTTTAACTGTGTTCAATTTGATATATATTGCATAATCTGTGAATTAAGTTATTGAAGGGATACAAAATATTAGATATTCAAAATATATAATAAATATTATAAATGATTGTTTATTATACAATATTATGTTTATTAATTAATATGATATATTTCATATAAAAAAATTCAACACTAATATAAATTAATATATATATTATATATTAAGATTCCATACTCAATTTGTGGACCATAACTCAGTGATGCTATCTTGTCCTTCTTTAAATGAACGAAAACCAGGGACGCATAGTTTTCAGCCGGTTAGCTTGAAAATAGGTTCAAACGAACTTAGCTCAAGTGGTCCGGAACTAATCACTACGGTGCATTATCCAAAAAATGAGCGTAGAACCAAAATCGTTGTTTGTTAATATCAACGTTTTGTTTTTTGCAAAAAGTCGCGAACTAGCAAAAACTTCACGCGCCGAATTTGCTGTTGAAGGTGTCGTTAAAGCAGAAAATTTGCTAAATCAATTGATAGATAAATTCAACTTGAGTTCAATTCGTCAAAACTTGATTCTAGCGCACAACGAAACCTACATTGAAGATCTAAACGCTGAGATTAGTTTACAACAAGGAGACGAGATTGCCGTAATTCCACCAATAAGTGGTGGCTAAAGACCAAAAATGGATCACATCAAATTAGTTAACAGCCAAATTGACATCAATCACATTCATAATCTGCTGATCGATGAGAGTTGCGGCGCTTCTTCGGTTTTCGTGGGAACAACACGTAACAACTTCGATGGGAAAAAAGTAAGATTATTATTTACAATTACGTGGTCAAGGGTCTACTTGTGAAATTAGCTTATACTTTTAAATTGTAAATGTAAACATAACTAGATAAGCATTTGGGAACAACAAATTTATATCAATTGCATAAAGTAAAATTGTTATTATGTTTAATTGGTTGATCATGTTATTATTTGTGAAATTGGTTTATGCCTGTAAATTGTATACATAAATATTTATAAACATATTTAATATATAATTACTTAGGTTATATCATTGGAATACGAATCGTATGAGACAATGGCCCTCAAAGAGATGAGTAAAATCTGCTCTGAGCTGCGAGACCGTTGGCCCGATCTCAAACATATTATTGTATACCATCGACTCGGAACAGTTCCTGTCAAGGAAGCAAGCGTTGTTATTGCCACATCTGCGCCCCATCGCGCAGCTGCCTTGGAATCCGTTACTTTTGCCGTAGATCAGCTGAAAACACGCGTCCCCATCTGGAAAAAGGAAATATATGAAAACGACACAATTGGAGAGTGGAAGGAAAATATGGAGTGCCCATGGCCCCGTAAGAAATTATAAAATTGTACAACGCACACAAATTGTTAAATAAAACAACAAAAGTAGTGAAAAGCGTTTTAACATTTTTCTCTCAATATACAGCAGAATATTCTAAAGCATCTTTGCGGACATTCGATTTCTCTTCTTGCAATATTGATCAGACAATAGAAAATATTCCCGATAAATTAGTACAAATCCGTGTCAATGACAGCGATTTGGATAAGCGTGTCAAATGTTTCCTGAAACGGAAACGAGATGAAATAAATCTGCACAATATAAATGATTTCAAGCAGCAGTCAAGCCAAGATCCTTGCGAAGAAACAGCAACGTTCTCATGTGCCCGTACTCAAAGCTATCTTGTAAAACAACAACAATCAAGTGGACACTTAAAAGGTAAATAAATCTATACAAAAAAATGTAATTGCATAAATTAAATGTGTATAATTGTATACTTCATAGTACGACGCGCGAATAACTGCTGTGGGCCACAAGTGCGGCCGAACTATTCACTCCAATTAAATAAGCTAATGACACCGCATTCCGGCTGTGACGATTTGATTGAAGATAAGCTGGCAAATTCACGTCTTCGAAATATAGAAGCCTACATGTGTGCTAGCCCCGATGATGACAATGTGTTGAATCGCATTAAGAAAATAGAAGATAGAATTTTATTGCTAGAATCCACCTCTCCAGAATATAAACATTTTGTAAGTACATCTAATGTTTTCCAATTATAATTTGCTCTAACAAACTTTCTTCTTTTTTTAAAGCTACAATTTGGCACGGATTCGGAAAAAAGTTGTCTTCAAAAGCCAAAAAAAGAAGTTTACTTGACGGATAGGATAAACGAATTTTTAATTAAGATTAAAAGGGAAATTGAACAGTAACAAGTTATTTAGTTTTAGAAAAATTGTAGCTTAGAAAATCTGATTCTATTGGATTATGTGATTTTAAATTGGACTATTGGTTTAATATAGCAGCAAAGCACTTGGAATGATAATGAATTGTTTACGTACTTGAATTTGGAGCCCTGCGTGGCTTAATAGAAATACTATATTGTTAATCTTAAATACATAGCCGCACTATCTTAAGTTCAGTTAGAGCTGCAGTATAGCGTAATCAGCGCTCTCTCTTTATACAGCGCTCTCTTGGTGCAGCGCACTCTTTGTGTAGCGCTCTCTTGGTGCACCTGACAGCTGCTGCAGCTAGTTTGTTGTTCTGAAAGCTGCAGCAAAGCGTCAGCAGTGCTCTCTCTTTATTCATCGCTTTCTCTCGATAAAGGGCGTTGTCTGATTTGACGGCTGTTGCAGCTAATTTAGTTATTCACCAGAGCACTCGATGATCGGACGTGTCGTTTATCTGCTCTCTTCAAACCTTCATATAAGCAATTGTTGAGAACAAAAGGAAAAAAGTTGGAGTCCATCATCCATTGGAAATAAATATTATAGTAGTAGTGCAATCAATTTGTTGTTATTTGATTTATTGCACTATTGATAAGTTAAATCAAGATGGCAAAAAACAATCGGATAGTTCAAACAATGATTCGAGCTGCGATATACTATATTTTTAAAGGCCTGGTGCTGGGTAAGAGAATGGTTCAATTGAATTGTTTAAATTTCGCACCTTAAGCATAGTTTACAGATCAAAAAGTTATCAATAAAGTGAAACTTCATTAAAAAAAACTGGTAGCGAAATATTTTGCTCCGGAAATGAGAAATAATTCGAATCTTCAAGAAGACAGTGTTCTTATAAATGGAGTAAAGGCCTCTCAATAGACCGCTTTGTTTTTAGGTCCCACAAGCGAAATATAATGCAATTTCGCTAGCCAAAATTTTGGTCAGTCTATAAACTGTGCTTTAACCCATTCTGTCAATGTTAAAATTAGAAACAAGCAATTGACAAACTAATCTGAAATAAAAATCAGTTTTCAATTAATTTTATAAACATATTTATTCACAGTTTTTAAAGGTTTACTGAACTATAAAATTATACGTCGAAACAAGGAATATTATATTGGAGGCCTGGTGGTTCTATGGGCATTCTGGTTGCATTTGTTTGATAATACTGATATTTGGATCAAATTCGACAAGTCGAATCAGTTTCCCGAATACACTGTAAGCGGCGGCTACGATTGGGAGGGCTACAATAACTTCGTGGGACGCGTTCATCATGAGGGCTCTTTCCTGCCAGCACGGGTCAGAGCGGTAACTGGCTATACTACTTATAGCACCAAAGAAGCCGCTTTTGCAGCAACCAACTTCGAGCTGCTTGTTGATCCTAACAACAGATATCACTGGGTGCGCAGCTTCGATGGGTTTGTGGGCGCCAATTCAGTCTCTGTTGAAACAAGATCTGGACAAGAAGAAAAGGCTTATGTCTGCCGAGCCGATATTGATGGTGGAATGTTAATTGGCACACTGTATTTATCGGAAAAGAAATGCATTATCATTTATGAGAATCTTCCCCCGAGAGTCGTCGATACTTTCGAGGTGCTGGTTCAAAAAGAAGTTACATCCTGGTCAACATTGTTGAAAGTTATGGGGCTCCTAGGCGGGCTAATATCATTTCTTATAAGTGCTCTTTATTTTATAATTGACAATTTTATCGTTTGTATCGTTGTTCTACTTTTCATTATTATGCTTCATCAAGATAACGTACAGACGTACAATGCACGTGGTTATAGAAATAAAGCTCAACGATAATGATGTTTTTGCTCAACTGAAAAACTGGTCCGTTCTGAAATTAACAAAGCTGCTGATCCAGTAAACATTTTTCTTATTGGTGTATAAATAGCAAATATCGTTTGTATACATTATTATGTATATAATTATATATTTGGAGAATTGAAAATGAGTCGCTGTAGCTTTGTTGCTGCGTCTTTAGTTCTAGGAAGTTCTTGGATTTTGTTGTTTTTGTTTTTGTTGTTAGGTGTTTATGCTGAGACGGCGTTTTGATGCTTGTGCGCTGCTGTTGCGGTTGCAGTGAGTGTGGACATGAGAGATCTGCGTGATCTGGATATGTCACTATATATTTATATACATACATATTAAATATTTTTCATATTATTTAACTCTTTGAGGCTTTGCATGTTCAGATGTCCATATCTCTTATGCCATTTCCACTTACGTACACAGCATTTATTGATTTGATTATTTCACACAGAAATAAATTGCTTCTATGATTTGCAATAATCAGCATTTTACCGTTTTCGTCACACACACACGCACGACTTTTCTTGAAGGTTACAGTGCAGCCTTTTGCACTTAGCAACAAGGAAAATTGATTTGGCCGAGTGCTGCCTTGACGTCATTATTATTGGTGGACATATCGAGGTTAATGTTCCTAGATGTGCAACTGTAAACATACGTTGCAAGGTGATTTGTCAATTATTTAAGTGGACAAATGGGATCTGTTCCGACAAAAATGCAGGAACATCAATGTTGAACAATTAAGAACTCATCATCATCGAGAAGAGTACAATAAATTGTATCGGTATACTATCGGTATACTAAAAGGGAAAAGTTGCACATCATGAGCGTTAATAGGAATACGTAAATGTGAAAGGATTGCGGGGAGCTCAATAATGAAAAGGATACAAAAATAAGGGTCAAGCACCCTTACACCTTGACGCGCGCACAGACCAGTATATTTTCCAAGTTTCAAGTCTTTATCTCGAAGCGTGTCGAACATAGCTTCGGTATTACAGTATAAAAACTTAAAATGAAGTTTCAAAATTATGAATATTGTATCTGAGCATTAGCTGTCTATACTGAAGATAAGCAAACATTAATAGATCGGATGGCTATAAAATTACTAACAAAATAATAGTATTGAAGCTTTTTAAATATTTCTAAAAACCAGATATTACGTGTGAATACTTGCACATCTCTACAGTGTCGAATTGGACAACTCTGCGTCCACAGTTTTGGCTTCGTTTCAAACATTAAAAAAACCTGCTGCAATAAAATCGAAAACTGTACAAATTTAGCATAAAGAAAATCGAGATATTTTTTCAATATAGCGAAATATGTTGCGCGTTGCAAAAATGCACAGTACTTTAAAAATTTTGGCAGCGTCATGTGTCATCGTCACGCTGCTTGCTGCACGGTCGGCAACGGCGGCATCGACGGCGACCAAAAAGTTTATGCAGCCCGATGGAAATCTAATCGAATTGGACGAGGATAACTGGCATCCAATGCTAAATGGCGAATGGATGATTGAATTCTTTGCACCCTGGTGCCCCGCCTGCAAGAATCTTGCTCCAGTTTGGGAACGTTATGCCGGCACTGCCAAGGATGTGAATGTCCATGTGGCCAAGATCGATGTGACAACTTCGCCATCGCTCAGCGGTCGTTTCTTTGTCACTGCCTTGCCGACAATTTATCATGTTAAGGATGGCGAATTCCGTCAATATCGCGGCGCACGTGATGCTGAGGCTTTGTTGCATTTCCTCAAGAAGAAGTCCTGGCAGAGCATTGAGCCGCTGTCCTTGTGGAAGAAGCCCGACACCATTCACATGTCCTTGCTATCCTATTTCTTCAAGCTGTCGCACACACTGAAGGACTTTAACGCTCGCCTGCAGGAGGAATATGGACTGCCCACCTGGGGATCTTATGCACTATTTGCCATTGCCACAATTTTTGTGGGCGCCGCTTTGGGTTTGATGCTCGTCTGCATTGTGGACTTTATTTATCCGCCAAAGAAGGCGCAGCGTCAAAAGTTTATCCGAATCGCAGGACAATCTAGCTGCAGGTGTTGAGGATTTGGCCACCGAGGAGCTGGAAGACGAGGAAGATGATGCCGTGGTGGAGGATGAGTTGCGCAACAGCGAAGAAGCCGATGAAGATGATGACGAGGAGGAGGAGAATCAAGCAGAAGTCGAACAAGAAGAGGAGGAGCAAGTAGCAAAGAAGCCAGAAACTGCAGCAGATGAGACGCAAAATAAGAAGGCCGAAAGTAAAACCGAAAACACTACACTCCGGCTGGCGATGAGGCGTCCGAATTGCTGACGGAGAAGCCAGGCACAGAGCAGGTGCGCAAACGTAAGCCGCGCAAGGCGGATTAAGTTGGTGGATCCCTTCTCCCTCCGCAACGAAACCGAGAGATGGGTGGCAACAAAAAGACTAACCTAACATTACAACATTAAATGAAAAAAAAAACAAAAAAACGAAAACAACAAACAGCAAAAGCTGTAACAACAAATTGTATTATGATTTGATTGTTTTCACTTTTAGCGCACAATACGAGATAATTTCAAAACCCAGGCGAATAATGATTGCATTTTGAAAATGTTTTTCAATCGAAGAAGAAGAAGCTGCAGCAGATTTCAATTATACTAATATTTATAGATTTGTTTCTTAGCAGCAATTATTACCAGTATGGCAATCGCATCCTATCACCTCATGTATTTCATAATATTAATATATAATACTAATTTTTGGTTGCTTAATCCTCAATAGATATAAATAATACATAAGCCAGTTTTGGATTCGTCCGAGTGCAAGTTTAACCAAGATAGCTTTGCAACTCATTGAGTTCTGCTCAGATATAGGCGAGACGGGCACTTCGAAATCGAGGCTATTGTGTACTGATCAAGAATAAATATATATAAGTTAAGAACAATTATTCCTCGCCAAACGCAGCTGCAACCAACGAGCACAGCTGCTGTGAGGCCCCGATCCAGCTGCTGCTGCTGTGAGGCCCCGATCCAGCTGCTGTGAGGCCCTGATCCAGCTGCTGTGAGGCCCCGATCCAGCTGCTGTGAGGCCCCGATCCAGCTGCTGCTGCTGTGAGGCCACGATCCAGCTGCGGTGAGGCCCCGATCCAGCTGCTGTGAGGCCCCGATCCAGCTGCATTTTACATGAATTTAGGCTAAGCATTTTTGTATAAATAAAGAGCCTGCTCATCAGAGCAGTTCAGTTCGATCCTAAACGTCGACTCAGCACTAAAACCAAACAGTTCAGTTTTTTTTTTATTAAAAACGCTAAGGAACCGTTTAATTTATATGTGCATATACATTATGGGGTCGTTGGGTACGTCTAATCCAAATTTTGTAGTCTGCCCGTCAGAGTTGGAGAGTTTGCAGATAGAGGGAAGTGATTCGATTTCAGTATTTAAATATAGTATATTTATTTCAACATTTTATACTATTTCCAAGTGCGTATTTAAATGCGTAAATTCAGTACAAAATTCAAAAGTCATCCATATAATCCTAAGGACTTTGGTTAGCTTAGCACAATAAATGCTAAGCTGCGTGATTAACCCTCCCTTAACATGCTTTTGTTAAGATTATATGTTAAAATATTTAGGTGAAAATATCTGATCTGGCTATAAAAATGGCTTAGGCCAAAGTGGGAAATTGAATTTCATCATCAACTTTGAGTGATTTCAGTCCCGAACGATGTTTCTCTCCGAATTTATTATAGGAAGTCATCTTTTCAAATCCATTGTTGTTGTTAGACGTCATTTCCTGGCGAAGATGATGATCTCCACGCGCCGGAGGAGCACGCATCCCTTTGCGGAAGCCAGATTTGCGACCATCATTGAACTTGAATTCGATATCGAAAAGGCGCTGCAGACGACCAACACGCTGCGGATACATTGAGGCGTCGAACTCGAGTTCATCGTCATCATCTTCAGTGCCAATTCCCCTCTTTTTGCTCAATACGATCATCTTTTTCCATTCGGAGTTATCGACACCTTCGCCAGCTTTTCGCAAATTGTAATTGGGCTTGGCGCGCTGTTCCTTAAGCGCCTTCCATTCATCCAGAGTCATCTGCTTTGCTTCGTCATCTTCCATCAAATTATTTGTACCCTCACCAGATTGCTCATTATTCGCAGACTCTTCTTTGTCTGTTCCAGGAACGGTGGCGCCCTCAGCCTTATGGTCAGCGATATCCTGTTTGGCAGATCCCCAGTTGTGTGCGCCAGCGCCATCACGTTTATCAATTGGTTTAATTCCTGCAAAAGCAAAACAGGAAGACCACGGTTTATCAATTAGTTATTTCAAAACGAAACTCTGCTTAAATGCTCAACACATAAATTAAAATGGGTTTCCCCAATCCATGCAACAGATGTTGGACGTTTGTGCATTTAAATACGTCCATTATATTTTAATTTATTTTGTATTTTTTTATATATATATTGTATTTTTTTAGTTGACATTAAATAAATAATAATCAAAACTTACAAAATTCTGAAACAAAGCCAAAATCAAGATGAGTTTTTTTGTGCAACTTTTGTCATGAATCAAGATAAATTCCGAACTTATATAAATATTATATATAATAATGTTCACATTTCCGGATACTCAAGCAACTTTATATAATTACAGAAGAGCGGAGTGAAGCTGACTTATTTTTTTCGCGTTTATATTGTTATTCGAAGAGCCTTAAAGTTATTTTCTTGGAAAAAAAAGTTCAACACGTAAACTGAAATGAATTATTACATTTTAGAAAAAAATAAGCATACTTAAATATTCGAATTCCTATCAAATTTGGCATTCGCAAGACCTATTTTAGACCAAGCACATATTACAGATCAAAAAATCATTATAGATAATCAAAAACTCCATATATTTTATAATTTGTATGCGACATTTTTCGTAATCTCTAAAATAAATAAATATCAATTTTGTATTACAATTCTTTTGTGCACAAATCTAACATCGACAATTTTTGTTTGTAAGCAAATGAAAACCATCCAAAAATTATTTTATAAACAGCGCAAGTGTTTTTCCTTATTTAAAACACCAACTGCGACCTTTTGGTATTTTTTAGGTGATTCTTTGGCTTCAAGTGCCGATTATCTACTCAAGTTCCCTTTTCGAGTGTTATTCGTGTTTGAACGTTTTCACAATCAGCCGAAGATGTGCACAAAAAGGGGTACGAAAACGTGTATTTCTCTCAAAAGAAGCAAAGCTTATGCCGGGTGCTGTATGTGTGTACTAGAATGCACCGCCTAAGAGCTTTTCCAACAAAGAAAATAAAAGATCTTCTGCTTTGTTTAATATATGTATAAAAAAAAACATTTAAAATTAAAATACTGGATCTTAAAATATTTTCTTAGAAAACTGGAATCTTTCAATAATGCACTAAATATAAGCTATATTTACTAAATAATAATTTATTTACCTGTTTTATCGGAACCAGATTGCCGGTCGAATTCCCGTTTTCCGAATTTTTCGTTGGCTCGAAAACGTGTTGGAAATTTGTTTTCACGATCTTTAATTTGGCGTTGTGGAAGCTCATTGTTGTATTCGGGTGCAAAGGCAGAATTATTTTGTGTCACATTTACGCGATTAATTCGTGGGCGCATTTCTTTGATGGCGGCATTCGAAGCGCCATTACGCTTTTGGGCGGAGTTCACATTTGCTGTTTTGGTCTGAGCACTGTTCTTATTCTTATTATTGCTGACTGGGTTCGACTTGTTTTCCTTTTCGCTCTTTTTTACGCTCTGATCCGTTTTCTTTTTGTCGGGAACAATTGGGGTACCACCTGCTGCGTCATCGTCCATAAATAATAGTTCATAGCGATTATTGGCCGAATTCTCCATTTTGCCAAAGAAATAAAATGGGAAAAGTTTCCTTGAAGATGACAATCGAAATAAAAGATTAAATTTTTCTAGCACACTTCTCTCGAATGTGCCCAGCAACCAGTTCTCGAACTGGGTTTATTGAGTTGTGTTAAGAAACGAGCATGTGCGTCAAGGTAGCATCGGTTTTCTTGATCGACTAAGTTCCGTCGACGATTATTAATCGGAACTGACTAACTGTTGCTTACACATCAAAGAGTCCTATTGCTAATCTATTGTTGCAAATTTATATTTCCACAAATATGGTATTTTAGTAAAATCTAAATGTAGTGAATAGAATACTACTACTATAAATAATTAATTCATTCATGACGCAAGAAATGCACGTTATATATTTTGAAATCACATTGAACATTCTAAATCAGTTTATTTTGAAATAAGTGCTATATTAAAATTGTGTCTGGATTCGCACAGAAACTTTCCAGGATATTCATTTGATATTCCCTTATGATTTTATTGCATTTAGTATTTTTGTCATATATTCAATAACGAGGTCTGTCTTCTTTTGCTTTGCAAAAGATTGAAAACGTCAACAATAATATTAATTTGTAACTTGTTGCTTGTGTTTCAAGATCCTTGAAAAAATCCCATACGTTCCATGTATGAATTGACCATTACGTTTACAAGCTCAATTCCGTGTTCCAAAAACGAAACACATTCTCGTGGGTTCGTCAGTGCTTAAATCCCAAACGTTCCATTTTTACAAATGTAAATTTGGCGCCCTGCGAGCATACAATGAATAGCTTTTTGTTAGTTTACAACTAAATTACAATTATACACACTATGTTAAGTTATTAAACACTAAGTAAGACAAGTGAAAAATAAATCCACTATCTATTGTACAGCGCTCTTTCTCGATAATGGGCGTTCGCTGGTCCGCCGGCTGCTGCAGCTATTCATTCGTTTCGCATAACTCTCGCTTACCGATCGTTTTGATTTTTTGCTCTTGTGAAAAGGTTTCGCGGTGGCTTCAAACCTTCATGTAACCAAAACCAAGTGTTGTGAATAAAAGGCTAAGATTTGGCTTCTAGCTTCAACATAGGATTCGGTCCTATGCATTTGTATAAAATGACTTGAGAGATTACGCGGCCTACAATTGCATACAATACAAATCTTCGTGTTTTGTTCCATCATTTTTGAGTCGTTGTTGCACACAAAGTTAATATCAATTTTTTTTCTTTTAGCCTTGATTTGTGGTCGATAATTCTCAATCTCAGGCGAATACTGATTGTTTGATTCAACTAAAACGACTTCTAGCATTTCAGCACTATTCTCCTGAAGTCCTTCGGAATTATTTAATATTTGCTCCACGTACGACGGCGGCAGTTTTTCTAGTCACACAACTGGGTTCACATCTAGCTGTTGTCCAGGACTGCTTCCATTAGGTAATTCTTTATCAATCGTCAAAATATCCGTTGTTGGATGGGATATTTCTACTGGATTTTCCATATTACAAGCAGCGTTTTCATTATCATCCTCATATTCCGAACTGAGGAATTCTATTTGAGTAACTTGATCCTTGAAGAGCTAATGAAGCCAACCTGGCAAAGTCTGTAAAAATAGCGACATATTTAGGAATTGTAGTGCCAATAAATACTTTTATACGCACCTTATTTTGTGGCAGCATTTTTTTGTATTGCAAAATGAGGATTCTGTCAATGTGGATTGGGCCTACGGCACCCAGGATGTGCGCATGGCCTTGACATAAATAATGAACATTTGTTGATCCATTGGATTACACTCAATATATCACGGCATAGCCAGAGCAGATATGACTATCCCACCAGTTTATGTATGTCCAGATGTAATGACTATCCTCAAGATTGGGCTTAGTCTCGATCTCGATTGATGTAGTTGAACATGGGTCGAAATGTGAGAAAATAGACAAACTCAAAGGCAGTCACAATGCTGAAGCCGAGAATGAGACCGAGTAGGCCACCAAATGAAGCTGTCGATTAATAATTACACATTATTAATAACAATTACAAATACTTAATTATATTATTATAATTATAATAGGTCACCCAGAGCGGAGAGCCAATTCTGAAGATCTCCATGCAGAATCTGATGGACATCAAGTCGCTGTAGAAGACATGCACCAAAATGCTATCTGAGTGACTGAAACTATAGATTGAGAGAGAGAGTTATATCCGATTTGGAGCGCTCCTAGGCTCACAGCTCTCACTTGATCACTTTCCTATCCAGTGTGCCAATGGTGGTCTCTGAGGCATGCATATTGGACTGACAGTCGGTCAGACAGTCGCAGGGAAAGCTGATCGTATTCCTCGCTATGGAGATTGGCCAAGGCACGGGAAAAGAGAACTGCAAGCAAGGATTTATAACATTAATATTTAATTATTATTATATTATTAAAAGGAAGTTCCTTAAGAGTATTCCTAACTCAACTCGACGGGTCACTCGTAAGGGGTATTCCTTGAATCTTCGATACTCACGCTTGCTTGATGCAGTTCAGGGATGCAGTGCAGGGATCCAGCAGCACGGACAGCCCGGTGGGTTAGCCACAGCCAGTAACCCGATAAGGACGCTCAGGCACCTGATAAGCAATTTTGCTAAAAAAAAATAAAAAACAGAAAAAAAGTACTTAAATAAAAAAATAAAAAAAAATAATAAAAAATAATAAAAAAATTAAAAATTTAAGATTATTCTTCTATATAGATACATATATGATATATATAATATCTTCTCAAGTTTCTTATCTATTCTACACACACGGGAAAATTATTGGATGTGGCGACAATGTAATTGAAGCTACAGCAGATACCCTGTAAAGTGAAGACGCGCTGAAAGAGGCTCTCGGAGTGCGTCTTCATGCCCTTCAACACGCAATGCGAGATCATGTCCAGGCAGTCGGGTGACAGACGATTCGTTAGCTCCGTTAGGGTGATATTATTCAGATCCAATATTCTATCATAGGTCGCCAGGGAACTATTGCAAGGAGGTGAGGCCACGGGCAACCGCGTCAAGTTGAAGAGTTCCCGCAGATGCTCCCTTGTCGCACCGGGTGGCAGTCGCCTGCAGAGGTGTGGCACAGATTAAATTAGTTGCTACACTAAAAAAAAAAATATATATGAACTGCAATATACAAGAATGGGGGCAGAGAGGCCCCTGACAGGACCTGAACCGTATTGTGGCATAGGAAGACACACAATATGGCTGCAACTCGGAAACGAAGAAAGACAGAGGCGAAAACGGAGCTGGGCAGAGGCAGAAATCTGACAAGCCAGAAGTCTTATAGGTGGCTATAATCAAAAACGATTTAAGCAAGTAATGTCCATGGGGAAGAACAGGCTCAGCATAATCACCTGTCTATTGACGGGAAACTGTAGACTGAGAAGTCACCTAATCAAAATAGGTACTTATAGTAGCGATGTATGCATGAGGAGGAATCCTCAATGCACATCCTAGCAGAATGCGTCGCCTTACTAGGGAAAAGATGCGGCATCCTAGATGCGGCGTATCATGAAGCCCAAGGACATAGAAACCCTAGTTAAATTTATATATATATATATTTAAATATGTATATATAAATATATATATTTAAATATGTATATATAAATATATATATTTATAGTTTATATATAGATTCATCTGCATTGTTGAGCCAAATACATTTCTCTGTACCCTCTAAGCCATCTCCTTACTCCTTCCCACTTTCTCTTGATCGCTGTCCTACTTATAATTCCTAGCACGGTCCATTTCGAGTACTTCGTAATGCTTGCAACAGACTATATCATGTAATCAATTCAGAGTCCTCCATTTCTTTAATTTAGAACTCAATTTTAAAGGTCTAATCTTGTCAAGAACTTTTTCAAATGAATTATTTTTTGGTCTGATTGTGTTTTTTTCGGGGTTTTTCCCAATTCATGCAACAAATGTTGAACCATTTTGCAGAAATCTTATAAATATGTCGGCGTCGCATTCGATAGCGTATCTGGAGTCGGGTCAGCAAATTACAAGCGGATCGAACGCACACGAAGAATATCAGGTCAAACACAGACACGAAACTGCAGCCCATGAACAGCCCATGATGCCCCCAAAGCTGCCTGTCACATTAGCATTACAATTACAATTACAGTCCAACTTGCCTATAATTAACCTACATATTTTTTTGTCTATGTATACGTTTTTTTCTAGCTGAAGCCCAAAGAAAGAAAGAAATTTTTGGAAATATTTTCTATAATTAAGAAACAAATTTTTGGAAATATTTTCTATAATTAAGAAAGACATTTCTAAGAAATAAGAAATTACAAATAGATAAAATTCTATCTAAAATCCCCTTGGAATCATAAGATATTTATATGCATTTTAGTCCAAAAATAATATACTGTATGGAAACAAAACTAATATAAAAATTCTTCAGTCCTGTAAATTAAATTTTCTAAATTTTGGAAATATCCATCCTCAAATCTTGAGATGCAATTCCCAGTTTTAAACAAAGCACAACATGTTCTAATTCCGACTTTGAAGAGGAATTCTATATAAATTTAAATATCGGTATACTTGCCTATAAATCTCAGCCAATTCTCAAAGACATCCAAACGCAGCTGTTCGGCGTTCAACGAGTCAAAGTAGATGTGAACAGAACCTCGTCCGAGGCATTCAAGTTGTTGCTGTTGTGATATATATATATGATATATATACAGATACGATATATATGCAATTTGGATGCACTTACTACAAGTCCTCATTGGTGAGGAACGCAGCTTGGCTGGCATCGAGTGTTGCCACATCGCTGTGCACTTCGTAGCGGCCAAACTGACAGGGTGGTAAAGCAGTTACAGAAACTCTGCAACCGATTGTAAATTTCAGGAGGATCTTTTTAGGTGTACTTACCCTGCTGCTGAAGACACTTAAACAGCTCCAGTTGGCAAAAAGTCCAGTCCGATCTCTTGGGCATATGTGGATGCACACAACCGCAGATGTGGTCGACTCTCTCGCTGTGGCACTCCGCCAGACAATTGTCCTGACTGTAGACAGGGAAGGAGAACAGAGTCTACTCATTGCTCAGATAACAGCCGCGGATGTGGGGCTCAAGGCTGTCCAGATAGGCTGTGGCATGCGTGCTGTAGAGCTTTGGCATCAGCTGCACCTCCGTGCCACTCGGTACGAGTACGCGCTGGGTGCCCGCATCAATGGCTGTGTGTGCCTCGTGCAACAGCAACTGAAATCCCGTTGCTGCAGTCGCAGTGCTGCCATAGTCCGCAATTTTTGTGGCCAGGCGCAGCGTTTGGGACCTTGCAGGATTACCAGATGTGTGTCCAAGGCTGCAACAGCGACCGTCTGTGTAGCTCCAAATGGAGGTCATTAGATGCTTGCAACCCTGTTGATGCCTCCCCAGCCATTTGCAAGCAATCAGCTGTTGCTCACAAATCTGTTAATCAAAATATTGTTATGGCTGGAAGGGGCAAACGATTGGAGAACGGGGGCTGCATCATGCTCTCAATATAGCTTCTGCCGTAGGACATGATCAGCACGAGGAGCGACAGAAGTATCGCCGCACAGATCAACAGCCACCAGAGCACACGCTGCCAGGTCTTTGCCCCAACGAATACATGGAATCCGTGGATGCTCGACATTTCGCAGTAGATCTCGAAGCCCGTCTTCGACTTGCACAGACCATCATCGTTGCGGGCACGGAGAAAGTTGAGGAATCGGGGCAGCGGCATCTGTTCCACATTCTTCGACAATTTCATGTGCGCTCTGCGCCACCATCTGACCAATTTCAGTCTTCGGAGGGTTAGATGGACTTTGGAGAATTTCGCTTATCGAAACATTTTAGTGGCGTTATCTTATGCGGTCTCTTGGGCCGCAAGTAATCCTCAATGTTGATTAGATAGATCGGTTGCGAACCTATTTTCTTGGCCACTGACATTTTTCACCCTGTCGATCATATCTTTTTACTCTGTGCTAACGATAACTTTCTAAACACTCAAAACTTTATAATTTTTCACTATCTTTGAATCAGATTTTGTTCAGATGTTAATATAGAGGAGAGCACCTCTTCACTTTATAGTCCAAACTATTTTCAAATTCCAATTGCCCTTGTTTTATATATAGGACCGTCAGCCATGTCGATGGCGTTACGCCCACTATAGTAAATTGACGCCGTCACGCCCTTCACTTGTAGTATTTCGCTATAATCCGTTGCTCCATTTATAATCAGTACAACTCATTAAACAAAAAAATAAATAAATAAATAGGAGCAGAAAAGAATAAAGTCAATTAGCCTTTTGAATGACAAAATTGAGAATTCTTTACAGAAAAATATTATTTTTCTGGGATTTCTCCAATTCATGCTACAACTGTTGCATTTTTTTAATTGACAGGAATACAGTTTCTGTTGTTATGTTATGTTATTCGTTGAGGATAAAAAGGTAACTTTGCTGTTCATTTTTATTTCATTAGAAGTCAAGCCAAAAAATTCAGATTGTGGTTTATTTGCTGCATAAATAATTTGATAATTTGTTTATTAAGATTCTTCTCATGGTTTGCAATATTTTACATTCTTTGAAAGGAATGATTTGTGGCCCTGGAAAGGACCTTTTGCCGGTGTCAGGATGGACCTGCTTCAGCACTTTGTAAATGTAGGTGGCATAGCCTTCCTTCCTCTTGCGCTTCATCTTCTTGTCATTCTTGGTGATGTTCTTCCGCGTCTGTGTTTCCGGAGCATGTGACGTTTCAGACCCTCACGACGTGTAAATTATATGTTGATATGATATACATCACATTCGAATTTAATGTGACGTTGGCGCATATGTCGAAGTGTCACTTTTTTGGTGGGCACAGACTCGCTGCATAAGGGACAACGCTTGGTGTCCCGGGTGTGTCCATACATATGGCGGTTCAGCTCTATCCCATCTCTGAACTGTTCCTGACACATCGGACCTGTCATCCTGGCGTTGCTGGACGTCGGCAACAACTGTAATGTGATCGCGATAAATTATATTTATAAAAAGCATCTGCTGAATTCACTTACTTGTTGTTCAATTGTTGTGAGCCCTCCGCTAATGCTATTTCTCAGCCTGCTTTCATTTTCCACGCAAATTCTGTTCGGCCGGTTGTCGATTGGTGTTACCATCAACCCGAGGCATGTTTGAATGCGGGTCGGGATCGCCGTCCCGTCGGTCCAAATTATGCCGGCATCTCCAGCAGGCTTTAAACAAAAGCGGCATACGTCGTGTACATTGTTCATCGTCTGCGAATGTTTATATATATATAAGCCATTATTAAACTTTTTTGGATTTTTAATGCCATAAAAATTAAGTCATCGGTCTTTAAAGGTGGCTATCAGTAATATATCTGCGAAATCTGACGGCTCGAATTTACTGTAGCCCTTAGATTGCGGAAGATATGTGGCCTTATCGATTTGCGTATTGTGAGGAGCCATATAGCTTTGACATATGCTATATGCGCCCCTCGCAACAACAGCACCGAGCAGCACACGTGCCTACGCCAGCGGACGCTACAGGAAGACCACCGGGGGACTCAGATGGACAACTGACACCACCACTTGGCGCCGTCAGCGCATTCCACATCGGACAGCGTGAGACCCAAATGGGCCGGCAGCGACAAAGCTACATCGGACAGCGTGAGGTGAGCGCTGCTCTAATTTCATTCAGATATAAGCAAATCCATTTGTTCCTAGCCATAAGTGAAGGACCAATAAAGCCTTATATAACACATTTAAAAGTGTCATTAATTATCGCAAACGCACCTAACATAAATTCGTTGCACGAAGCCACATCTCGACTGAGTTTTATCCTATCTAAGACTAACCGAACTGAAAAGATTCGTTACTACTGACGCCCAACAGTGGTGGTTGCGATAATTAACAGCACATATTCAATATATATAAAAACAAAATGGTGCGTGCTGGGGTATACACCATCAAAAAGGAGGAAGTAATAAAATATGGAGAAGAATTCGAACTGCCGCTCCGCGGGACATTGGATGTGCTGCGTCGACAATACGGAGAGTGGGCGATGGCTAACTAATCCAAACTACCATACAGCACCCGACTCCAGGAAATGGCAGCCATGCATAGCAGAACTTCACCGGCCAAAGAAGTAGGGAAAGTTGCAGAGGCAAAAGGAGCGGCGACCTTTGATCTCGCCCAGTTGAGTATATCAGCAATGAGCGCAGCAGCGCGCACTCGAGACGAAAGCCGCACAGTATGGGGAACACCCACACCAAACCCATCAAGGAGAGTGTTCATAAGTGACAACACGGCGACAAATATGTCCCAAGAGTACCCAAGCGTAGCGAAACAAGTCCAAGAGTGGAATTTTCGCTTTGACGGCACCACGAAGCCGTTAGAATTCTTGGAACAGGTCGAGTGGTCAGCCGATACATATGGACTCAACCTGAATTTAATTCCCAGGACCATGCCTGAACTACTCCAGGAAATGGCACTGAAGTGGTATGTGGCCAATAATCAACACTGGACGAGATGGAGAACATTTGTCCAGAGTTTTCAAGAGTATTTCTTGCCAAGAGATTACTTCGAAAACTTAAAGGACGAAGTCACCAGAAGACGTCAAGCTATAAACGAACCATTTAAGTTATATACGGTAGAGATGCAGACGCTAATGCGGCAACTGAAGTATTCGGGGAACGAACAACTGCACAGAATCTACATCAACAGCCTCCCAGACCTACGAGCATACGCCAGGCCAAATGAATTCAACGACTTATCAAGACATGTCACAAATCTAACATCGACAATTTTTGTTTTGTAAGCAAATGAAAACCATCCAAAAATTATTTTATAAACAGCGCAAGTGTTTTTCCTTATTTAAAACACCAACTGCGACCTTTTGGTATTTTTTAGGTGATTCTTTGGCTTCAAGTGCCGATTATCTACTCAAGTTCCCTTTTCGAGTGTTATTCGTGTTTGAACGTTTTCACAATCAGCCGAAGATGTGCACAAAAAGGGGTACGAAAACGTGTATTTCTCTCAAAAGAAGCAAAGCTTATGCCGGGTACTGTATGTGTGTACTAGAATGCACCGCCTAAGAGCTTTCCAACGCTTTCCTAAGTACCATAATTGATAAAGAAAATCAAAGATTTTCTACTTTGTATGTATAAAAAAAAAATTTAAGAAATATTTAAAATAAAAATACTGGATCTTAAAATATTTTCTTACAAAACTGGAATCTTTCAATAATGCACTAAATATAAGCTATATTTACTAAATAATAATTTATTTACCTGTTTTATCGGAACCAAATTGCCGGTCGAATTCCCGTTTTCCGAATTTTTCGTTGGCTCGAAAACGTGTTGGAAATTTGTTTTCACGATCTTTAATTTGGCGTTGTGGAAGCTCATTGTTGTATTCGGGTGCAAAGGCAGAATTATTTTGTGTCACATTTGCGCGATTAATTCGTGGGCGCATTTCTTTGATGGCGGCATTCGAAGCGCCATTACGCTTTTGGGCAGAGTTCAAATTTGCTGTTTTGGTCTGAGCACTGTTCTTATTCTTATTATTGCTGACTGGGTTCGACTTGTTTTCCTTTTCGCTCTTTTTTACGCTCTGATCCGTTTTCTTTTTTTTGTTTTCTGTTTTGGGGTACCACGTGCTGCGTCATCATCCAGCGATTATTGGCCGAATTCTCCATTTTGCCAAAGAAATAAAATGGGAAAGTTGCCTTGAAGATGACAATCTAACTAAAAGATTAAATTTTTCTAGCACACTTCTCTCGAATGTGCCCAGCAACCAGTTCTGGGACTGGGTTTATTGAGTTGAATTAAGAAACGAGCATGTGCGTCAAGGTAGCATCGGTTTTCTTGATCGACAAATATCGGAGCTAAGTTCTGTCGACGATTATTAATCGGAACTTACTAACTGTTGCTTACACATCATTGCTAATCTATTGTTGCAAATTTATATTTCCACAAATATGGTATTTTAGTATAAAATTTAAATGTAGTGAATAGAATATACTACTAATATAAATAATAAATGGCGCAAGAAATGTACGTTTTATATGTTTTGAAATCACATTGAACATTCTACATCAGTTTATCTTGAAATAAGTGCTGTATTAAAATTGTGTCTGGATTCGCACAGAAACTTTGCAGCATATTCATTGGATATTCCCTTGTGATTTTATTGCGTTTAGTATTTTTGTCATATATTCAATATCGATTTCCGTCTTCTTTTGCTTTGCAAAAGATTGAAAACGTCAATATTAAAATTAATTTGTAACTTGTTGCTTGTGTTTCAAGATCCTCGAAAAAATCCCATACGTTCCATGTATGAATTTACCATTACGTTGACAAGCTAAATTCTGCCAGCATAAAATGAATAGCTTTTTGTAAGTTGCGATTACAATTAAATTACAATTATACACACTATGTTAAGTTATTAAACACTAAGTAAGACAAGTGCAAAATAAATCCACTATCTATTGTACAGCGCTCTTTCTCGATAATGGGCGTTCGCTGATCCGCCGGCTGCTGCAGCTATTCATTCGTTTCGCATAACTCTCGCTTATCGATCGTTTTAATTTTTTGCTCCTGTTGTGAAAAGGTTTCGCGGTGTCTTCAAACCTTCATCTAACCAAAACCAAGTGTTGTGAATAAGAGGCTAAGAGTTGGCTTCTAGCTTCAATATATATTACTCTTAAACATAACGCTCCTGAATTACCTCTCTATTATATATTCAAAATTAAGCTGTCGAATTAAATACTTTAATTCTTATCTTTGCACGCCGTTGACTCAGCAATAATTTCAAATTGGTTTATTTTATTTACACAAACTTGCGTAAATCACATAAGAACTTATGCTTCTTATTGTTATTTATTTATGTTTCATAATAGTATATCACTTCAAAAACATTTAGCATGCTTAACTTAGGAATTATTTTCGATAGTGTCTTTTTTTTATATTGTTGGCGATGTTGAAATGGCTTCCATTTGTCCAACATCAATTGTTGCAATAACTAGTTTTTCAATAGAGCTTTCTCCGTAATGGGTACCATGATGATCAACAATGTGCTTTGATATGTTTGCTGAATTCAGTTGTACAAAATTACATAAGGTGCATCGAAAGATATGAATAAGCGGCCGATTCGAGCTGTATGAATAAATTCTTAAAGCACCCGTACCACTGCATTTTTTGGACCGCATTTGGTGATCCATTATATCCTGGAAGTACGGTCTTTGCAGTTTGCAATATTTACAGCAGTAGGCGTATTCACCAGTATGTGATGAAAAGTGGTTGTAGAAATTTATAAAAACATCAGTTAAACGCGTTTCGCAAAACGGGCATGTGACCATAAATTTGACAGCATTAAGACCATCAATATTCCGACCATTTAGCTCGCCAAGATGCATCATATATGAGGTTGTATTACGCAGACGTGTTAGAGTCTCTTCACTCAAGCGAGAAACATACGATTCGGTCCTATGCATTTGTATAAAATGACTTGTGAGATTACGCGGCCTACAATTGCATACAATACAAATCTTCGTGTTTTGTTCCATCATTTTTGAGTCGTTGTTGCACACAAAGTTAATATCAATTTTTTTTCTTTTAGCCTTGATTTGTGGTCGATAATTCTCAATCTCAGGCGAATATTGATTGTTTGATTCAACTAAAACGACTTCTAGCATTTCAGCACTATTCTCCTGTCCTTCGGAATTATTTAATATTTGCTCCACATACGACGGCGGTAGTTTTTCTAATAACACAACTGGGCTCACATCTAGTTGTTGTCCAGGACTGTTTCCATTTGGTAATTCTTTATCAACCGTCAAAATATCCGTTGTTGGATGGGATATTTCTACTGGATTTTCCATATTACAAGCAGCGTTTTCATTTTTATTATCATCCTCCTCATTTTCCGAACTGAGCAATTCTATTTGAGTAACTTGATCCATGAAGAGCTCATGAAGCCATCCTGGCAAAGGCTGTAAAAAGAGCGACATATTTAGAAATTGTAGACCCAATAAATACTTTTATATGCACCTTATTTTGTCGCAGCAGTTTTTTGTACTGTAAAATGAGGATTCTGTCAATTTGCTCAGCCATTTTTCTTTTTAAGCTAAAAAAAATGCAAAAATAAAATATTTCAGAAAAATGTACAAAATCAAAACAATATTAAACGAAGCTTTTATTCGTTTAATTATCCTCATATTTGCTTTAACGGACAATTTTTTTAATATAAGAAAATTTGAAATTTAATTGTTTTGGTATGGTAGATAGGAGCCACAAAAAAATAGTGCTTATCCTCCAGGTAATTATCAGATAACGAACGATTCAGATTCAAATCAACTTATTACAACCACAAAAATAGAAACAAAGTTTTATTGTTATACGGTGGGAAAGGACCCGGGAGATCATTGTCCCTCCCCTGCATTATTAAACAACCATTTTTAATTTTGTTTACATTACATTAATCTAACTACATAAAAGTTATAAAACATTCATTTGAAAAAGGTACGAATAATAACAGGAAATTAATTTAATAACATAAACATAGAGCTGGTTTTAACGGATATTACATAACATTAAATATTACATTTCTTGCACATTAGTGTCAACAGCCAACAGTCCAAAGGTCGCTGGTGTGGAGGCGCTTTAATCGTCTGCGGGTTGTGTTTGACCCCAGTGTGAAAGTCAACGGTAATTATAACCACTTTTATGTCGATTTATTTGTTTCATGACTTTCGGCAGACCGAAGTCATTGTGCATCGTTATATTGCTCACATAGGGTGCAGCACCAGAGATGTCTCTTAGCACCTTGTCGTGCAAGACTTGCAGCTGTGCCCCAAAATGGAATCCAATATGTCCGTGTGGGCACGATGATGCTTCTATATACGAACAGCTTGCTGCCCAAGCTGAGTTTGCTGGATTCAGCAACCAGTTGAGTTTCTCCATTTTGGATCTGCTGATCGCATCCGGCAAACTTTATGTCGTCCCGTTTTTCTTGTCCGCTCTTGCTCAGTAACCTGCTGTGCAACTTGCTGAAGCGGCAAAAGTTGTTGTTGCAGCTGCTGGCGGTGCTGATGCTGTGGCTGTTGTTGCTGATGAAGCTGTTTACGCAGCGACATATTGCATCGTATGGCGTAGGTTGTAAATTTCTTTATTATTCGCAGCCGGCTCCAACTCTAAATAAGAAATATTCAGCTCCTTCTTGCCTTCGTGCCCAAGTCTGTCCAACTCATCTCAAAGGCAATCAATTTTCTGCAGCGATGGATGCAGTCCTCTGATCACCACCCGGAAACCTCTGTACTCCTTAGTTGGTACGAATGAAACAGAATTCGCTTCTCCGTAAGCGTCAATATCACTTGGCATAACTCCTACTGTACCACCACCACTGTATAAAGCTGTCAGGCAGCGTTACAGCATTTAGTGCTTCCAGCAGTCCAACAACGTTGGTGATACCCTCAGCAATATGGGTAGGAGACTTGGAAGACCTTGGAGGCAGAAGTTCAGCGATCTGAATAGGCGGAGCGTTTGCTTGAGAACAATCACGGGCCTCGGCGGCAGCGCTTAGATTTGGGTCCTCATCGTGAGCAACTTCGTTATGAGTACACGCACTCGGCGGATAAATTGGTGAACCAGGCACAACTGTACCCATCTCTTCCATGTCAACTGACAGCAGATCCTGGAGCCCTTGAGGTGCTGCACTAACACCAGCAGAAGTAGATGGCACTGCATCCAAGTCGATTTCATCTTCAATTGTCGCAATTTTCCTCTTTTTGTTGGCATTGTTGTAGTTGAAATTGTTGTTGGCGTTGTTGTTGATGGCATTCTTGTTTTTAGCATGTTTTTCTGGGCATTGTTTTTGTTGTTGGCGGTGTTCTTGTTAATGTAATTGTTGTAGCTGTTGGCATTTGCAATTATTCTTGCATTGTTGACGTTGTTGTTGTTGTAGCAGCTGAGGTCTTTACTGGTCTTTTCTTTTCTTTTTTACGGAAATCTCGATAGATAAATGACATATCACTACAGCTTTGGTAGAAGAATACTTATTAAGGGGAAAAGAACATTACACCAGCAGCATAAGATCCATAAGGTTAGATTAGGTTTGACGGTAGCCATTTTTGATCCGTTGTGCTACCATGTGGATCTCACTTCATCGTGATTCTACCTCTTCATCTCTGCAGCTTCTGCTGAAATCATTGTAGGGTGCTTGGAGCCTTTTGGCGGGAATACGCTCTAAGCAGTTCACAGTTCCTTACTGCGTTTACTATTTAAATTTGGCCAGGTTTGACGTGCTATTCGACCACAGTTGGCACTTAGCAATTTGTAATTTGACCTGTGTCTATTGTTTTCTCTGATTTAAAGCTTACAGGTAGCTATAGGCATTGATATAACTTCCATATCTGATAGGAGGGGTAATAGAGTGCCTCCTTTATCAAGCTCATCAGCTTTGCAGTTGCCTTCTATATTCTGGTGCCCAAGTTAGGCTAATAACATGATGATTTGACATCTCGTGTAGAGATTTGCGACAGCTTGTTACGGATATCGAGTTTGACGACATCGCGCTGATAGATTTCATCGAATTATAAAATTCCTGATCGGAGTACTGCACAAACAATTTGACTGATTATTTCAGGATAAACAATTAATTAGTTTGTGGGGAAGGATTACGCAAAAAGTGTTTCTATGAACAGAAAGAATGGGAATGTTTGTCAATCAAAGTCTACTACGGTAAGTCGGTAAGTTAATATTAAAATTCCAGTTTATCCACCGAAGGTGAAAGAGAAAACTTGTTTTTGACGAATGGGACGAATAATCGAAAGAGCAATGAAACGATCCAACAATTTCTTTGTCCAGCGCTTAATGAAACCCTTGACAGCAGAGGCTCGATTTCCAGCAAAATAAATATGCTTGTAAAACTTAAGCTTTAGTATCTAAAAGTAGTCCTGTCAATACTTAATTTACTTTCACCATAATGTGGAAAGTGACTTGAACAGCTTAGAGACAAAGTCTGTAAGATACCCTTTCTGTGTTCTGAACTCTTTAATATATTGAGATCTAAAGAATTAGGTTTTTCAAAATCCCAGAAGATAAATTTTGTGAATGCAAAGAATGAATAATAAAGTAAAAATCTGAAATTTCTAAAATCAGTGTAAATAATACCAGATTGAATTTAATTTCGAAATATCTCAATAATTAACAAAAGAATTCCAATAAATTATTGGTAGTAGATTTATATTTCATGAACATGAATTGTGGAGAACTTCGAAATACCTCTATATTTAATTAGATTGGTTTCAGTATTCATAAAGAGCAAGTGTTTAACGCATGATTAGACACGATGAGTCGACGTTTAGTTTCGAACTGCCCTTTATTTATATACAATGCTTAAACCTAAATACATATATAGAAATAGATTATGCAGCTGTTCGTAAGGGACCGCATTGGTCTCTTATCAAGTGCAGCCGTTTGTAAGGCAACCGCTTGGTCTCTTATCGAGTGCAGCCGTTTGTAAGCCGACCGCTTAGTCTCTTATCGAGTGCAGCCATTTCTTTATATAAGCATCTTAAACCTAAATGCATAGAAAATATTATGCAGCCACTTATCAGCAGCTCTCATGTTCATACTTGAACAGCAAGCAAAGAATTTTTAATTGTGTATGAATTCTTTACTTGCTTGAATTTAGAACCCTGAGTATTTGGGAACTGGGGATTATATGGCAGGAAGTGGTTTATTGCTTTTGATTTTTAATTGCTTCAAAAAACATCATAGAACAATTCAGATGGCACCAATTGAAGTGAATTCATCAAATGGGAACAATTTATTGAACACTGTCTCAATCATATAAAGATCTTTAATGGTAGTAAATTTCGTGCTGGATATTATGTGCATTTTAGCAAGCATAAACATACATTTGAAAAGGCGTATACACCAGTTAATTTATTGCTTTAACTTTTTAATGAAGATGTGTGGTTTTTGATCACATATGAGACATTTATGGTCGAAAGGTCTAGATTTATGGATAACCCTATTTTTATTGTGGATTGGAGTCAAGTGGAGGATCACTCACGTACTCTCTCCCTTTTTATAGTGCACTCTATTTCATTCATCATACCTTAAATTATGGGTTGTGATTTCTAAAACGTTAGTAGTTTTCGAACATTTCAATCGTCAATTCTTTCGCTTTGTGCTATAAGCGTGAAAAAAAGAAAAGAAAATGTCTTCCAATAAGAGCAACTGCATCAACTCCATCGAGGGCTTCAAATATATGGCCCGGAGTAGCTCGGCTCAAGGACAGAGCCGCCCCAACTATTATGATAATTTAACCTATATGGTTATCGGTAATGAATTAAATACCACCACCAACTACAAAATCAACCCCACCACCATCGCCAACTCCAGCAGCAACAACATCAACGTGATCAACCATCCCATCACCACCACCAACTCCAAATATACAAATATACTCCGCTAAAAGTTTCAAGTTACATTGAAACCCCAAATGGCTATTATAAATGTAAAAAATTTAAAACACTTCGTGTGGGTTAAAAATTTGTCAAGGTAATATTTTGAAATAAATATTCTTTATAAAAACAATATTTTTCAAATATATATATTTATAAATATTTGTGTTTATGCTGAAACGGCGTTTTAATTCTTGTGCGCTGGCTCAGTTGGATTTGTTTATGTTTATGCTGATCTGGACTTTTAATTCTTGTGGCGGCTGGTTCTGTTGGATTTGTTTGTTTACGGCGTTTGATTCTGGGATCTGGGCTTTTAATTCTTGTGCGCTGGCTCTGTTGGATTTGTTTATGTTTATGCTGAGACGGCGTTTTAATTCTTGTGCGCTGCTGTTGCGGATTTTTTTATGTTTATGCTGAGACGGCGTTTTGATTCTTGGGCGCTGCTGTTGCGGTTGCAGTGAGTGTGGACATGAGAG
>JAWNLE010000395.1:600000-907455 GCA_035041375.1 Drosophila conformis
ATGCAGAGTTGCCAGCTGTAACTCGGCCCCCCGCAAAAAAAAAACATGCACACACCTCTGCGCAGCCCCTCCCTCAACCCTGGCAACCCACGAAAGTTGCCGAGCCGTGTCCGCGTTGCTGCTGTTGTTGTTGTTGTTGTTGTTAATATTGCTGGCGTTGGTGTCTGACTTTGTTTTAGTTTTTTGCTGCCGCTGCTTAGCGAAACAGGTGCGTTTGCGTTTTGCGTTTGCAGGTGTTTCCCAAAAGCAACCACCACAAGCAGCAAGCAGCAGCAGCGGCAGCAGCAAGCAGCAGTCGCGACTTCAACTTGGACTCAACTCAGTCAATTCACCAATTCCCCCACACACCCTCTCCTTCCCCCTGCCATTTGCTGTTTGTCTCGCGCTGTTTAGTAGTTACGCTTTACCGCTAGTTGCACAAATTGCCGCCACCTTCGCTGTGCTCTAAGCACTCCCCCTTCTAACCCCAACAACAGCTGCCCCTCCCCAATAACTGGCGCCAGTTGCTCATGCGCTTTGTGTTTCGTGTGAAAATCGCAATTAAATGCAATTTTTATGCGCACCTACAAAGTCGACGTCGTCGTTCGGCTCAGCTTTCATTTTAAAGCTCAGCTTCGTCTTCGGCTTCGTCGTGGTCGTCGTCGTCGTTGTCGGCTGCTGCCGTTTGGTCTTCGGCTTGCTCGTTTTTGGTCGCTCGGCTGCGCTCAGCTGTCAGCTGCGTTGTTGAAAATGTCAGCTTGACAATTATTATGTCAAAAATGTTTTTCGCTCTTTTGCGCCGGCTGCGCAGTCGCAGCTGTTTGGACTGTTACACGAGTTTTTATGGTAATTCAAGTTTCACTGATTTCACGTTGCCGAGTCGCACCCAAAAAACAAAAACTCAAAATGGGTGAAAATTGAGCTTAGCGCGCTAATTGCCAGAGAGCCGTTTATTGAAACCGCTGCGAAGCCCAAAGACCAACAACTCCAGACATTTCCAGCGGGGCTGCTGCAATTGGAAGCTGCAGCTGACTGCAGAATGCACAAAACAATTAGCGCATACCACTGTGAGAACGCACCACAAAGTGTGAGGGGGGTTGCTGAGGGGGAAACAACAATGCATGTGAAACAAACTCTTTTTTTTTGCTTAAGTACCCTGTAATTGCATGATTCTAAGAGGTGTGTTAACAAGACTTAACGGCTTGAGGAATTTAATAATTGTAAATATAAAAATATATGGTACAATAATAAATATATATGTCTATATAATACATATAAACATAATGAATACTCTGTATAACTGAACCAAGTGCTCATGGGCACTGTATAATGTCTTTTGATCATCATACCCACCCACACTACACTGCGTAGTAACTGCAAGTCGCGCAATTGCATGTCGAAAATATTTGATTTCGTTCAGCGGGCAGCCAAATTGACATTTGAATGGGGCGACTGGCACCGACCAGCTCCATTCGCAGCCTCAGTCGCAGTCGTCGTCGCAGTCTCAGTTTCTCAACCTCCGTACCGGCCTCAGTCGCAGCCCCCAAGGCAATTGGTCATTGCATTGTAAGCGGTAATCATTAACGCTAATAGACTACGGCGACGGCGACGTCGACGTCGACGTCGGCTGAAACAGAAAAGGCAGCAGCAGACGCGACAGCAACTGCGACGCAGCTGCAGCCTCAGCTGTGGGTTAAACCCAAAAATTGAAATCCCTTCTGCCCGCCAACTGTCAAGCGAAAGTATATAAAAATTTCTCAAGAGAATTTTGCACACGTGCAAGTTGCAGCTACTACCTGCGCAGGAAAACCCTTAATGGGCAACAGCAAAGAGAGCGAAGAGAGGCAGACAATGGAAATGCGTGAGAAACTCGTTATGACCTGCACTGGAAGGCATTATAATTCCCCTAGTTGTCGTTGTTGTTGCTGCTGTTGTTGTTGTTTGCCGCAATTCGTTGCACTTGTTTACATGGGAAATGATTTTTCACATTGTTAGCCTCAGTTTTCCTCATAATTTTCCATCAGCTACTGCTGCTTAGCTCAGGTAGCAATAATCACGGGCTAACTTAAGATTTCTGGAAATTCCACAGAAACCACAAGCAGCAAAAAAAAAAAAAATCCCAAAGAAAATCAAAACAGTTTTTTTTGTCATATTTGAATTGTATTTTATGTAATTTATTTTGTAATAGCTATAATTTAATTTGTTTTTTGTTTTTTGTTGTTTTTTTTTGTATTTTCTTTTTTTTGTTGTTGTTTTTCTTGCATTGTTTTCATCATTTTATGTTACATCATGAATTAGGGGAAGAGGGAGATGCCCGATTAAACAAATGATAATTACGATTTTCCATTTCATTCTCTTTCCAAATCATTAAAGTATATATAAAACGCATAATTATGCTAAAAAAAACACTTTGTACAAAGTATGCTACAGATCACAGAACATATATATATATATTGATATATATATATATATTTATATATTTATTAATATTATGTATTATTTATATTATATATTCAAGGTTAAAGGAGGAAAACTTGATGGGGGAGGAAAACCTACGCTCAAAACTAAATGATAAAACAAATTGTTCCTTGAGGTTTGCATGTGTGTGTGTGTGTGTGTGTGTGTGTATATATAAATAAATGAATTTGTTGCTCAAATGTTTATGCTGGCTGAGGCTAAACAATAATAGGAAAAATTTCTAGCGACTTTCGTTTAAAATTAATAGGAAAATTGAAAAATAATGAGAATGAAAATTGATTAGCATTTTTTATGTTTTTTTCATGCGTTTTTTATTTCAGTTTTTGTGTTTTTCTTTTATTGCTGCTCTCTGCTCTTTTTTGCTTTGCATTCTTATCATTTTCGTAAAATTATTAATATTTTTCAATTAAACCAAAAACTAAACATATAAAAAACAAAAATTCATTTTTTCATTTCATTTCATCAATGCGATTAAAGGAAAAATTAAATTGTTTAAAGCTTTGCCAAGTTTTTTTCATCATCATCATCATCTTCTACTTCTTCGTCGTAGTTAACTGTTAATAATAATGTGTATTAGTATTAGTGCTTACAATGGTTTTTACTTGCTTTCATTTAATGCTATTCTTAGTTAGGTTTTTTTCTTCTTTTTTTTTATTTACGAACTAAAAAACTCTTTCAATGTGTTGGTGTGAAATGCTTTTACATCCATGCGCCCAAACGTGGGCGTGGCTGCAGTGTCTATGTGTGTGTGAGTGTTTTGAATGATTTGCTGTTGTTGGTTGCTGTGGAGATCTTCACACGAGTTGAGTTGAGTTTTGTGTGGAGTTGAGTTGAGTTGAGTTTGAGAGTGAAGTTGACTGTACTACACTGCTGCTGCTACGAACTAACATTAGTTAATATGTTTTATATTTATGTATATATGTATGTATATATGTATTTAATGTAGCTTTAAATGTTTAGTTTTAGTTGTAGTTGCTGCTGCTGCGGTTGCTGCCGCTCTTTCTTCTTACAGCTGCTCATTTTACGATTGCCTGCTGTCCTTTTCGCCGCTGTTTTGCTGCAATGAGAGAAAGTGAAGAAAAAACAAACAATTAGTACAAATTGCAATAAACTTAGCTTAGTGGTATAAGAGTTTCTGTGTATAAGAGTGTATGTGTGTATGTGTGTGTCTGTGTGGCTGACTTGCACAACAATTGACGAATTATCAATTAATTTGCTGTTGTTTTCGCTTTTCGTTTTTCGCTTGCTCCTCTTTACTTCTTTACTTGTCGTCGTCTTTTGTCGTCTCATTTGTTTACGAGTGTATTTTATTTTATTTTCATTGCCTTGCAAATGCCAAATGCGATTGAGAAGTGGAGTGGGTAGGAAGAAGGGCGGTCAAAGAAGAGGCGCCGGCGCAGAAAACTTAGAAAATCAAATGAGCTATAGCTGTTGTTGCTGTTGTTGTTGTTATTGTTGTTTTTACTGTCGCTGCCTGCTTGCCTGCCTGTTATGTTGAGTGACCGCAGAGCATTTGCGAATGAGTGTTGGAGGAAGTGAGAGGGGTGCACAGCACAGCACAGCACAATATGTAGAAAGCGACCGACTGGCGACTGGCGCACAGCTGCGTGGCGCGAAAAAGTACAAAAAAAGAACAGAGCAAACAGCAACAAGAACAACAACAACAACAACAACGCAATGAGAACATTTTGAACACGTGCATTTCTTCTTACGATTTCTACATACGAGTATGTGTGTTTGCACAGTGTGTGTGTGAATGTTTCTGTGCCTGAACGAAAGAATTTGTGATTTTTTTTTTCTTGCGGCCACGGTGACACATACCATATACGAAACGGGAGAGGGGAAAGAGGGGGAGCGCTTTGGATTGGAGAGATGTGGGCGCTGTATAAATCTCAGTGCAGATGTTCATTTTTTTGTTTGCCTTTTGAATGAACAACTAACTAATTGTGGGGATTGTTGAATAAAATTTAAATACACATACTTTGTCTGACGAACAAAACGAAATGAAAAAAAAATGCAAAAGCAACATTAATCAACATCTGTACAAAACAAAACAACACAACAAAAAAACAATTACAGAGTTGCTGACCACCAAAGAAGCTAGCGAGGGAGAGTGAGCGAGAGGCAAGAAATGGATAAAAATGTTATTGAAATTGCGAAGAGCTGTGTGTAACTACCGTAAATACATCACATATTTATAACCTGTTCCGGGCCAAGTGTAATGATCAATTTTAGCTTATATATTATTCGCCAACATCATTTATAATCACGACGAAAAGCCAAAAACTGCGCTAATGAAGTAAGCAACAAAATGAACAGCAACAGCAACAAAATAACAGACAAAATAACTGAAACGGAGGCTGACGGATGATTCTCCAATTTCAAATGCCGAAGTCGAGCTTAAAGCGAATGTGCGTATGTCTGTGTGTGTCGAGTTTCTGTATGTGTGTATAGTCTACACACACACACATGAAATAAATTTAAGTATCTGCAGGTGTTCATTTAAAAACATCACAGACAGCAGCAAAAGTGGAAGAAGAGAGGAGGCAAAAAAAAGGCCGCGAGAAAAAAAAACAAATACGCTGTACATATTAACAGCTACGTATGGCAACAACAAAAGAAATGAACAGAAAAGAAAAAAACAAAAAGAAAAAAGAAACGACAGCAAAAATCTACAAAACAAAATGAAATTGCGTTGATGTTGTTGTTGTTGCTGCAGTGGAAAAGAAAGCAAGGCGCAGTCGGAAGAAATGTAAATTTTTCGGACACACACGCAAATGTAAAAATGAATTATAATTTAAAGAACAAACGAGCGTCCTTTACTTGCCCCGCTTAGGGGCAGCAACAACAACCACAAATGAGGTCACAACAACAACAACAACAATAACAATTAGTTGCAAAAATAGATCTGCCCCCGCTGCTTATTTTGCCCGCATGCCTCATTTTTTTTAAGCTTGTTTTTCTATTTTGGTGACATTTCATTTGCAATGTAAAAAAAGCTGTGTTGCCGGAATTTGAAAATTGCTTGAAATATTTTCAAAAATTGCTGTCAATATTTTCAAGCCGAAAATATGTGCAAATTATTTCACGCTTGCAGCCAAAAGAACAGCACTGAAACAACTCTACAAAAAAGTGGAGTGATTTTAACTTACCGTTGCTAAACTGCTGTGCAGCTGCAGCTGCTGTTGTTGTTGTTGTTGTTGCACAGGCGCCGCTGTTGACGCTAACGTCGCTGCTGCCGCCGTCGCTGGCAGAATTGTGTTTGGCGTCTGGCGATCGATGAGCGGGATGCGTGTGGCAGCAACGGGACTAGAGATTTTCTCGGCGGCCAAGCGCTGAGTGAGCACATCGCTGCCCGCCACCAACAATTCGCTCCTCTCCTGCACCCCCCGCATCGCATCATCCTCATCCTCCACCACCTCTTCATCGTCGTCGTCATCGTCGCCTTCCGAGTTGCCGGCAGCGACTGCTGCGGCGGCTGCAACGCCGCTAAGCGCAGCGGCTGCATCGAAATTATTAATCTCGGGATGAGTCTCCAATTCCGTTTGCAGATCGCAAATATAATCGATCACATGCTGGATGATCTCCAATTTGGAGAGTTTGCGATTCTTGGGCATGAACGGCACCAGATCCTTCAGCTTCGACAGATACATTTTCATCTCGGCATTCTCGCCGTCGCCGCGATGCGGCGCATGACGCGTGATGCGCCCGTTCGGATTGATGGCCGGCATTGAGGCGCCTGTCTGGCAAACGGCCGTCAATGATTTCATTTTCGAAATGATCGCTTTACGCTCCTTGAGTAGAATTTTGGCGGCTTTTTACACGGTAGTACCGGTTACTGTTTGCGAGGGTTTTTTTTTTCAATACGTATTTTACTTTTTGTATTGATTAACTTTTTTGTTTTATTTTGTGTTTTTTTTTTTGGTTTCTGTTGTTGTTTTTAGCTGCGAGCTTCTGCGAGTTGTGTTTTTGTTTGTTGGTAATATTATTGATTCTTGGTTTTGTTGTTCACTTTACACGCTCACTTTAATTATTTTTAGTTGCAGTTGCCACAACACAATATGCAAACACTTTAATCCAGCGTGTTGATTTTTCTTTTTCTTCTATTGCATTTTTTGTTGGTGTCGATTGTTGCTGAAAATCAATTTGAATTTTGCTGCTCAAATTTAGATTTGTTTTTTTTTTCTTTTTTGTGTAGCGCGAACTAGCAACAACCATCAACGACCACGATAAATTTGTATTTGAATGGGAGAGCGCTCGGTGTGGGCTATTTATACCCGCAGCTGAAAAGCCGAGCGACGGCAGCAAATGAAAAGATACGAATACTTCGTGTTTTTTTTTGCCTACACACACGAACGCTCTCTCTTTCTCCACGCGAGCGCGCTGCGCTCTTTGTCTCTCTCGACGACCCGCAACCAACCAACCAACCACCGCCAGTCAGAGCCATGGCCAGAAACTCGTTCCACGCGACTCAAAAAGGGGAAATTGTCAAGTAATATATTAATTTGTACTATATTTTAAATAAATATATATATTTATTACTAAAATGTAGAAAATAATAAAATTTAACAGTTTGCTGTTTTTTTGTTGTCAATTCTAAAAGCATCCCTCTCAGAGAGAAACACACCAAAAATACGAACTGTTAAACAGCCGCACGAACGCAAACAAACTGGCTCCGCCTATCACAGAGCGGGAGACTAAGACAGAGAGATGGAGAGAGAGAGAGAGAGAGAGAGCGAGAGCAAGTGCAAGCGAGCGCACTCGCAGCATTCTAAGTCTACTGCTGTAGAGTTAAGGGGCATTGATTTGTAGAGCTTAGCAGCAGGATCTTAAGTTGTGTAGAGAGCAGAGCGCGCTTGCTGCTGGTTGAAATCAAAGCAATTTGTGGTTGGCATTTCAAAAGGGGTAAATCAGTGCAGAGGTGAGAAATGTATAGCAACAGGAATTGACCATGTTGGAGACTGGTGTGTTGGCCTGTGAATATGCAGCAGCAGCGAGGGGAAATACTGAGTTACTTTGAGGTGAGTAATAATGTTCTGCGCAGAGGATTTTAGTTGAGGTGTAAATTTGACAGGGGCATATTTCAAATTCTACAATATGAAAATAAATTCAACTAATAAAAATTACTTTTAACAAATTTTATTCAAATATTACAAATATTTTGTACATAATTGCGTGAAAAGGCTAAAATATTTTAAGGTTTTTTTTATTTAAACCTGAGTTAGATTTAAATAAGTATCAAAGTTGCTATCCACAAAAAGTCTTCATAACTCTCAACTCTCCGTTTTGTTTCTGCAATGTGCAACTCTCAGCTCTTTTGTAGAGTGGTACAAAGTCTCAGATCCCTTCCCCAGTTCCACACAAATCTCGGTTTTAAATTTACGTTCCCAACTACCATTTGTATAAAGTCCACTTGGCTTCCACAACGCACACTCCACAACTCTCAGCTGTGGAGAATGTAGCCACATGCGACTGAACAAGCCGTAGAGTTTCCCCAGCTTCCACAACTGAGCTGCGATTGGTCGGCTGCGCTAATGCGCTCTTTCTCTTGATCTATGCTCACACTCCGCGCTCTCAATGCGTGATTTTGTGAATGAAAAAAACTATGGGAATATGAGAGACATTATTTTCTTTCTTTCTTCGTGGCTTATCTTAATTTGGCTTTATGATATCTCCACTCTTGACTCCCTCCTCTCTCTCCATCACTCACTCTCTGTCTCTCTATCTCCCACACAGTTGTAGGGTTTCTGGTGCTGGGCATCAAATCACTATCGAATTACACACGAGCAAACCACGAACCACAAGATGGAAAAAAAACGACGACGCCAGTCGAGTGTTTTGATTTGGATTCGAGACTTGAGAAGTCATTGAGGAAATTGTAATGAAAAATTTCATTGAAAGTGATGCCTCAGGCCTGAAGGCGTTTGTTGTTTTGTGAAAAATGACACGTCTGAAAATTGTCTGTGACCCCCCCTCGCGCGCTCTCTCTCTCTCGCGCCTGCTCTCTCCCCCACTCTCTCTGTCTATCTGTATCGTATTCCAGCTCCATGTGCTAATTGAGACTAACAGCATTCATTCATTACGAAAGAGGGAGATAGATGGAAAGTGTTCTCTCCACAAAAAATTTCATTGACTCAAATTAGCGCCATTCATTTGCATTCCCATAGATCTGACTGGAAGTGGGTTGAGCTGCGAAGGGGGGAAGCTGGTCGTAACTGAAATCTGTATACTCTGGAATTTCGCGCTCGTTTCCAAGTAAACGCCGACGAAGGTGTTGCATGAAATACACAAGAAATCGTGTTGAAACAACTAAACACTGCAAATAATTACAAAAATATGAGGAAAAGGCGAAAAGCAGTTCAAATTTCCAGCAAAAATACCGATCATAATTTTATGACTCTCCTCCGGTGCGGACCAGGCCAACGGGGCGAGATTTGCAGGACAGGACTTTACTTCACTTTACGACTCTCGAGTGTTTCGCATGAATGACAAATGAGCAGCGACCACGACGACGCAGATGCAACAGGTTAGGCGTAGACCAAACAGTGCTCCACTTCAAGCAGACCGACTAACAGATACTCTGTACTCAACTCGCACAACTGAATATTATAGAATCTTTATAAAAAAAATAACAGGGTATGTAGAAAACTAAATAGGGGTGCAGAGCAATCCGATGCGATGCGATGCGATCACATGTCAATCAGCGGGCACTTGTCTTCCAGCTTGGACCTGAAGCTGAAGCTGCAACGGCAGCTGGTCTTGGGAGGAGGGGGGTGGTATGAGATGGGAAAGCTGCAAGAGCTGCAAGATGGCGTTGCAGATATGCATGCCGCATGCCGCATGCCGTGTGCATGGATCACTTGGGTTGGGTTGCGTTGGGTTTGGCATGTTGAAATCCAATACGCGTCACTCATCCACTGTCCGCTGTTCGCGTCTAGGCCATTAAGAGCCAAAAACCTGAAGGGTGACTGCCTGCCCCCCTCCCCCTCCCCCATCGCCTATGATGCCCCCGTCATTGCTGACGTTGCTTGCTGGGTGACATGTTGCATACGCGAATCTCATTAATGAATTCGGTGCGACAATTTTTCGACGCTAGCCGTTTTGTTTGTTGGTATTCTGATTTTTCTGATTTTTTTTTGTGTTTCGTTTTTGTTTCATTCTTGGCTTTTATTTTTAGCTACAACAACAACTGAATTTTGCATAGGCTTCCCTCTCGCTCGCTCGCCCGCTAGCATAGCAATGGCATTCCATTTTTTGCAATATATATTGCTGATATATCAACGACTCTCAAGCTAAACATATATTGGCTTCCAGTTCGCATCCGGCCTCCACTGTTGCTATGGTAACTGAATACTAATTCATCCATCGGTCGAAGCGCTTCTCAATAAACTCGGCACTCGACACTCCGTTGAGCTTTTGTGTATTTTTGCTGTTGTATAAAAAAGAAGAACAAAACAAAACAACAATCAGCCGCAGTGCGTGGGAATGGGAAACTGAAGCAGAAATGGCATTTATTTCGTTTGCTTTACGCAAGTGCGTCAGAGCGAGAGAGGTGCACAGATTGAGTGTGCGTGAGACTGCGCTCTTTGATCAGTCGAAAGCTCGACTTGCTAATGAGCGCATTTCGTATGCATGGCAAAGGGACAGAGAGAGAGGGACACAGACTGCCAAATGGCATATGTTATGGCAAAAGCTCACCAAAAAAAAACTCATTTGCAATTGGAAGGCTAGTCAAGGACACGCGACAAACTGTTATTTTGTTGCGCTTTCGTAATTGACTTGCTTTTGTAATAAATACGCTGAAATCATCAAAAACTGACTGCATAAACAGCAGAAATAAGCGTAAATCCTAAATTATAAACTGATAAAGTACACAAATGAACTCACTAGCTATAAATGAACTTATTTTCCCACCACACAACACAAACCAAACAAATTAAACATTGATATTAATGAGCTGTTCACTAAATAGCTGCTAATTTACCAACATGTAAATGGCCATTAGTCAAGCAAGTCGAACAACAACCAAAACTACATAGAAGCCACAAGGACAATGCATAGCAACAACAACAACAACAACAACAAGAACAACAACAGCAAAAAAATAAACATAATGCAAAACAAATGCAGCCGCATTCATGGAACAAAATGTGAATGGAAGGAAGCCAAATAAAAGTCGACACATTTGAAAACGAAGCTACTCCAAAAAAGAAGCCACAGCTGAGCAAGAGGGAGAGAGGGAGAGAGTAGAGAGAGAGGTAATATGACAAATGTCGCAGAAGGCAGAAGGCAAATGAACTGCTGTCAAAATAACCCCTGCCTATTATGGAAAAAAATGAGGACGGACGACAAAAGGCGGACAAAGGACGCGTTGCGCTATTTGTAAAGCTGCCAAACGATATCGATGAGAATGTGCAGCCGGCAAAAGAGAAAGAGAGAGAGAGTGCGGCAAACCAGGTGAACAGATCCGATGCGATTAGGGATTATTATGCTATTACGCAGGATACGATTAACAATGCCAGCGGTGGCAGCAACAGCCAACCAACAAGGATAACAACTGCGCCGCACGCCGCGACATATGCTACAACATTTTTTTGCTGCGAGGGGAATGAGACTGGGAATTTAGGCAAATGTGCGCAGCCGCCTCGTACTCAACATATTCTCACTATATTTTTGCTACCCTAATTGAGAGAGAGAGAGAGAGAGAGAGAACGAGAGTGGGATAACGGAGACGGTCCTGCGACTATTGCATCTGCACTTTTTTTTTGTGTGTTTGGTTTTTGTTGTTGGTTTGGCCGGCTGCCGTTATTTGTATTGCATTTTTACCGTTGCAGCCGTCAAGAGCCGTGGAGGCCATTGACAAACGGCAACTGGCAATAAACTGAACGGACAGCGGCCACCGGGCTTTTGATATACCCTGTTTATCTTGTACCTAAATGGGGTATGCTCTGTTCGTAATGGGCTGTAACTGTAATTGAAATTGTGAACCGGTTTAAGGACGGACAGTTATATTTTGCTTATATATTGCCACACTCATTAGGTAGACTGAGGTTCAGCTGAGCTCATTTATATAAGATAACTATCTTTATCAATTACAGGGAACTGCCTAGTCCATCACTTAATCTCTACTCCAATTATTTTGTTTATTCGCCGACTGCTGGCGTGTTAATTGGGAGCAGCTGAGGTGAATGGATGCCTGGCAACTAATGCCTCTTCAACAATATGCCCACAAATATGCCATGTGCGCTGAATGACCTTTCGTTTCAGTTTGCAGTTGCAGTTGCATTTGCAGCTCATTATGCAGCCGGCGACGTTGCAGTTGCACGCTGTCTAGACGAGCCTAAGCGATAACAAGAAGGATGCATGCTAGACTACAAGCCGGGTCAAGCATATTGGCATTTTGGCTGAAATGTGGAAAAGTGAGTCATTTGGCAGTCGCGACAAGTCGCAACAGGTAGCTGCTCATCCGGGCATAAATATTATGGCCACAATCCACGCTGGCCAATGCCAATCACAACACACAATAATTTCGCACACAAAAACTCACGGCAGGTGGTCACAAAAACTAGCTGCAGGATTTTCGGGGCTCGGCAATTTGTCGCCAGTTGCTAATTGCTCAGTCAGCTACCCAAAGAGAGATAAACTTGTCAGCCGTAGGCCACTTAAAGATACGCACACACACACATACACACACGTATATTTATTTATGCATTTGTATTGGTGAACTCTCGATCCCCTTTCATATTTGCCATGTTGATGGATGAGCCTGTTGAGGCTGACGGCTCTGAGCCCACTTGAGAGCCCACAAAATGTTGGCTGCTGTTCACCTTACAGAGATAGAGACACAGATCGGGATAAAGACAAGATGAGAGAGAGAGAGAGAGATGGAGAGATATGCAGCACTCAGTTGAGCTAAGCTGACATTTGTGATCTCTAAATGCGATTGGCTTGTGGCTAGTGGAAATCGGAGATGTTTAACATTAATCAGATGTCTCCGTTGTGGGCTCAAAAGTTAATCCATTAATTTAATAGCCATTTCCACACAATGATAACTAATAATAGTTGTGTGTGGAATTAACGATCTTAAAGGAAATTGGCAATATAATCTGATGACTAAATAAATAAATATTCAAGTTGAAAAAATCTTGAATTGAATAAATCTATAAACATAGCTCGATGGATTTTCGCATTCACAGCATAAATCAGTTATCAGTGGAATTTGCACACGTTTTCCCAAGACGCATTTGGTGGCAAGCGTTTCTCAGGCCCACATAAATCCAGATGCAAGATGCACAAAGAAACCCTCGAAGGCTTTGTGCGGATGCGGGTTAATACAGAGATTTAGTTTATCAGCAGCAGCAGCAGCAGCGGAGTGAGCTTGCAACTTGCAACCGAGTGACACATGAGGCATGCAGATAAGTCATAGGCAGAGGCACACAGCTGCTGCAGGCATTCCACGCACATGTCCGCCAAGTATGTGGCATAAACGCCGTACTTTACACAACTTCAAAATAATGCATTGTTGCTCGCTGCCTCGCTGCCTCACTGCCTCGCTGCGTTTTTTTTGGGGTTAAAAATATTGTGAAAAATATTCGGTGGCCATGTGCGCTTGGGCCATAAAAATGATGCGGCAACTGGAACTGGTTGCCTGCTGCTGCTGCTGCTGTCGTCTCGATTCTCAGCACTCGCCTCACGATCCCAATCCCGATCACATCCCATGCCCATTTCTCGCCACGGCTGTGTGGCATGTGTGTGTGTGTGTGTGCAACTGAAACAAAAGGCACATGTGTCACGGGGGGAAGCCGTCGAGGTCGCGACTGTGGCCGAGGGTAGGCCCAATGCCAAAAGGCAGGCAAAAACCAAACGTCCTTGCCGAGAACACCGCAAGCTGCTTTCAGCAGGAAGCGCCGTCATAAAAACTTGAAAAAAAAACATATAATATACATGCCACGTGTGCCAAATTTCCGCGCAAAAAGGAAAAACTGCGACACACACTCAGAAAAAAATGCAAACTGGAAACTTAGCTAATATATATGCAAAGGAATATTGAGAATATTTTTTTATTATTTATTTTTCTAAGTGCAGTGGCACAAACATTTCAATGCTGTCGATGATGATCAGCGCCTCTGTGCTGCATATGTCGCTGCTTGCCGCCGTTTGTTGCAGCAGCAATTGCTGCAATATATATCCAGAGGCAGCTGCTGCTGCTGTTGCTGCTACTTCGAAAACGGTAGCTGGCTGGCAACTTTCTATGCCCATGCAATCAAATTGCAACGCACCAGCAACAACAACAACAACAGCGACAACAACAACAACAACAACAGCTGCCAATGGCAAATATCGAGACGGGATCTGGACTCTCAGTATAGCGGGCAATTCGTCGCTTGACTTTCATTAGCATTTCTAACGGCCACGCAGCTGCCACCAGCAGCAGTTGCAACTGGGCAACTGCTCTACTGCCTGATCTACTACTCTGACTGGACACACAACAAAAACGCACACACACGCAAGCCCACACACACATCTACTAACTGGATCGCTGCATATTGCACAGTTGACATGAAATCAATTTTTTTTTTTTTATTTATTTAAGAGCACATTAAAAAAAATACTTAAGCTACAGTTAAACCTTCTGGCTAACATTTGTTGGCCTTTTGCTCGGCTGCACATCCTTTTTGTGCCGCTCCTTGTCCAAAAGCTGGATGAGATCAGATTCCTCGTTGGGATCGCCTAGCTGCGCTTGGAGTTCCTCAAGCTGCTTGCGCAGCTTGTTAAGCTGCTCCTTGAGCTGGTCAATCTCGCTTGCAACCTGGTCCTTAGCCGTCAGCCCCAGATCGATAGAACCTTCATTTCAAAGCTCAGCTCGTCAATTTGCGCCCAACGTTCGTGTTTATAGTCGAGTTTTGTGACCAGGCTGAGAATGCGAATTTTGAGCACATCTTCCATATTTATCAGGTCTTCATTTGTGGGATTAGCCAGACATCTGGTGGCCATTTCCAACTCCTCTTGCAGACGGAATGCATGTCTGTCCACTCGTTCTACAAGGTCGTCCATCGGGCTTAGCATTTTCTGTGACTGTCCATCATTTTTGTTGAGTTCATCAGGTTTGCCATCCGGCTCTGCTCGTGGCTGCCTCTCCTTGTATGCCGCAAACTGAGCCAGTGTTCTCTCGAATTGTTTGTTGCAAGAGTGTCTGTGGTGGATGCAGCTTAAAATCTTGGAGTTATTTGCTATAAGCTCAGCTACCGTTTGCTCCATCACATTCAGGCTTGCACTTTGATTCATCAGTTTGTCCAACTCTTCAAAAGCGCTTTTTGCTTTCTTGTCAACATATTTTTATCTTGTACAATTCTTTATATATATATATATATATACCTCTTTTTTAATTACGGTTCTCAGAACCGTCCTTGTCGTGCTCGAAACACCAGGAGAACTGGATACTCTGTCGAGCAGTTGCTCAACTTATTCGCCATTTTCAGGTCTTACCTGACAACTTGAGTACCTGTTTTTAGGGATTTACGCAAGATCGTATTGCCCCATTCTGGCGGATCTTCAGTACCTATGAAATCCATCCTACCTAGATTATGGTAAAAATTAATGGATTTTATAACTTGCAGCTGCCATTATGTCTCCTTACAGCATCTATATGGCATAATCAATAATAATTTCTTAATATCATAATAACTTCAAAAACATATAACGATTGTTTTCCTATATAACATGGCTTTGGTTATATCATAAAATGTAATTTGAAAGTTGAACTTTAGCCAGAAATTTGATCATCAATTGGCTTATTTGCAAAGGTTTGTTCAAATATGGCTTTCTGAGATTGATAACTGATTTTTTAGTGTAAACAATGGCTATAAGTATTGTTTTTATGGCAAACAATTAAAAAGCAGTTAACTGCAATTAGTTACGTCTTTAAACTAAACATGTGCTTAAAAATTATTAGTCGGTTCGAGTTTCAGCTCAATGTAAAACACATTTGATTTTCGAGTAACACAATTTGCAAGATTGAGATGTTTTACAGGGTGTTTATTCCAACGGATGTGGATGCAGTAATTGGTAGTTGAAAACTGACTGAAACTATCTAAACTATATTCAAAAAGTACTTCTGAATAATCGAAGCTTGGTTTTTCCAAACGGTTTTCAAGAATGAACACAAAATTCGAGCCAAGCTTCGTTTAGAGTCAAGCACGCTTGCATCTGCAACTTGAGTAGCACTGCAAGCACTGTGCGTAGATTGGATAGCTACTGTTGCAACAACTGTTGTTGTTGCTTTTGGGTTGGTGAAATCAACGCACGGTCTGTGGCATGGGGCAGCTGCTGCATGGATGCGTCGTGCCGGCGACTCTGTGAATCTCAGTAGATCTGTGTGGCAACTGCCTATTGGCGCTGGTCCGTTTGCATTTGCGTTGTAAATATTTTTAATTGCTTTTGGAATTTTCTTCGTGTGCGCTTCATGGACATCTTTCATTTGAAGTTGCAGTTGCATAGATCGTGTGGGTCGGCAAACTGTAACGAGCAGCAATAGCAGCTGATGTTGTTGTTGGTCCGGTTGATCGGCCTCTAACCGAGTATCGCTGGCAACATGCGGCTGCTGCTGCTGCTGCTGCTGCTGCCACAGTTGCTCAGCGGCTGCATGCTGCTGCTGTTGCATGACAAGTCATTGGGAAAATGTTCGCTGCCTGACCGTTTGACATAATAACTGGCCACATTAGCAGCAATTGGCATTAGCCAATTAACTTTTTTTTCTTCTTTGTTGCTCTGGCTGCTTTCCACCGCCTGTCACGCTTTTCCTTATGCAGCCGCATTCATTGACACCTGCAATTGTTGTCGGCGCAAACAGCGATAGCAAACAGCAACCAGCAACTGGCAACTCGCAACATTGGTCGCTGTTGCTGCTGTCGTGTTCATGTTGTTGATTGGCAATCAATTTGTTGTCAGTTTTTATGATTCGTAGTGCGTCAAGTGCAACTAACTGTTTTTTCGAGCTAACTACGATTTATTATGTTGTTGCTGCCGACTGACGAATCTTGTTTAATGCTGCTGCTACTGCTGCTCACAACAACAACAACAACAACAGCAATAACAACAACATGGCCTTTAGCAAGATTGTCGTCGTCGTCGTTTTGCATAGCTCAGCCCAAAGTTGCTGCACTTTGCTGATGAAGATGCGAACAGCAGCAACGACAACAAAACCAACATGTGGGTGTCAGCAGCAACCAAAGTTGGCCTCAGCAGCAATAGCTGCTGACACAATGTCAAAGTCGGTCTGTCAGTCTGTCTGCCTGTCTGTTTGGTGTCTGCTATTGAGTAGACATATGGCCAAGATAAGCGGCATAATTATGCAAATTGGTTATAATAATCAACAGCAATAGCAGCAACAGCAGCAGCAGCAGCAACAACAACTCTGACGGCAACAGCAACATTTTATGGGAGACTTAAATGCCGACAACGGCAACGGCAATTTGACGCTTATGGAGCGTTAGAATTTACGATTACTACAATAACTTTAACAGTTCTGTTATATTTATTGCCTTTGTACACTCAACTTAATTTAATTTAAAGTTGTATTGGAAACTTATCGCGGAAATTGAACTTGATCTGTAATTAATATGTTAAAAGTCAACTCTTGCCTCATGAGCCATAATACGCATATCGGCAAACGCATTCATTTGTGCAATTTACTTCACTGCAATTTGCCGTTTGCCGGTGCCGCTCAAGTTCAATGTCTGGAACAAGGAGAGAGATAGAGAGAGAGAGCAACGACGCCAACGCCAAATTAGCCAAAGAGCGCAGTCAGAGAGAGCACAACAAAATATTTACAGCAAAAAGCAATGAGACAATATTGAAAACAAGAAAGAACAACAATAGAGATAACGGGACCGCCAAAACACCCCGTAGCCAATTTAATATTCAAATGGTAACGAGCCTAAACTGGCATATCAAATTGCCAGCAACGACTAATAAATGCTCTATTGGGTATGTATTAGCTTTTAATCTTCAATCGCGTACTTTAGATGCTTCGCTTTGGCATTAAATTGTGTACAAAATCATAAGCATATTTATTTGTTTATTAATCTGGCCTGTTATCTATAATATTCCAATTTAATCTTCATTCACATTTTATTCACTCACTTAAATGAATTAACTTTTTGTTTATGTTGCTAAACTGACAATAAAGCCAAAAAGACAATTATTTGTGTTCTTTTTAATGCCATCTTTGGAAAGGGTGTCTGTACGTGTGTGTGAATGTGTGTGAGAGAGAGAGAGAGAGAAATGCCGGCAATTTTGTGTGGCTCTCCCGCTCTCAGGCTGGCTGCATTATTGCTGTTGCTGTCGTTTTCAGTCGGTCCGCTGATAAACAAGCAGGCACATGGATATGTACAGGCTGATCGTTGAGGTTAGGCAGCGTCCCTTTCTGTGGAATACAGAACTTCACGCCTCACGATGGGATACAAGGATACAGTGGCGCAGCGTTTCTGATGTACTGGGCGCCGACGGTGAGTCAGCTGTTAAACAGCTAAACTGCTAAACTAAACCAAACCGTATTGCTCTCATTCACTCTCTTTGCCTCTCTCACTCTCGTTCTCTCTTTTGCACAGTGGAACTGTGTCGCAGCAAGTGGAACAATTTACGCAATAAATATCTCCGTCTGCAACATCTAAAAAAGTTTCCATATGTAGAGGAGATGAGCTTTTTGGACGGGCTTCGCCAGCGCACGGATAGCAGCAACAATGAGGATGAAGACTGCGAACAGAGCATAATCGAGCCCATGTCCTTCAAGGAGGAGGAGTCTTCGATCCGTCAGGATTTGTCACGTTGCAAGAATATACTCCATGTGGGCGATTCGGATTACAATTTCCTCATCAGTTTCTTGCCGATGATGAAGCAAATGTCATCGTTGCAGAATGTTGCATTTCGCGCCAAGATGGGTGAGCTGCTGCTGCACACAATGCAACAATCACAAATGCAACAACAGCAGCAGCCACAGCGACAACAACAGGAGCCTTTGCAGCAGCAGGACCAACAACAACAAGTCAGCACCAGCTCCACAAATTCGAATTTAAATTGAGAGAGGAGCAGACAGAGAGAGAGAGAGAGAGCGAGAGAGAGAGGGAAAGCGATAATCAATGCGCCTGCTCACTGCACACTGGAAAGCATATTTCATAAATGTAGTAAATAAGTTTGAATGAGCATATAAGTTTAATTAATTAATATTAAGGGTATTTAAATGTACTTGAAATAATCCGAAAATTTGAATAAATGCATCGAATATGATTCTAACTAAATAACACTGTCAAAGAGAGGCTAAAGTAACCTACTTAAATCCCAGATTCCTTTAAGAAGTAATCAGAAGTCAATGAGTAATATATACGAAAAAATCTTGGTAACTTAATCCGATCTTTATTTATACAGTAACGTCTTGACTCTTAATGTTTCACTTGTCTCCATTGATGTTGTCAGTTAGGATGGAATTGACACTTCAGCGCACCCTTGACTACATATAGAGAGCCCAAACTAGCTGACAATAGCTGCCTTTGTGGTGTGAAGAATAAATTACCCATTTTAATCCTTAAATACAAAAAGGGTGCGTGAGATAATTGCTGATATGACCATAAAAGAGCTGATGTGTTTCAAGTCTGCTTGAAACTGTCTTACTTTGATCTGTGATCCTTGGGAGATTTAAGCGAGAAAACAAAGAAAAGAAATACATTTTGACAATGAAAATGAATTATTAAATATTAAATTAAATTAAAGAGACAAGAATATGTCAGATGATTGTGCTTTTTCTCTACTTAAATGTTAAATACATGTGTCATACTACGATTATTCAATGTTGTTTCCGCCGACTGACGAATCTTGTTTTATTCTAAGAACAACAACAGCAGCAATATCAGCATCATGGCCCTTAGCAAGATTGTTGCCGTCGTCGTTTGGAATAGCTCAGCTCAAAGTTGCTGCACTTTGCTGATGAAGATGCGAACAACAACAGCAGCGGCAACAACGACAGCAGCACCAATATGTGGGTGTCAGCAGGAACCACCAAATTGGCCTCCGCAGCAATAGCAGCGGACGCAATGTCAAACTCAGTCTGCCTGTCTGTTTGGTGTCTGCTATTCAGTAGACATATGGCCAAGATAAGCGGCATAATTATGCAAATTTGTTATAGTAATCAACAGCAATAGCAGCAACAGCAGCAGCAGCAGCAACAACAACTCTGACGGCAACAGCAACATTTTATGGGAGACTTAAATGCCGACAACGGCAATCGCCATTTGACGCTTATGGAGCGTTAGAATTTACGATTACTACAATAAGTTTAACAGTTCTGTTATATTTATTGCCCTTGTACTCTCAACTTAATTTAAATTGAAGTTGGGTTGGAAACTTATCGCGGAAATTGATACTTGATCTGTAATTAATCTGTTCAAAGTTGATGAAAAAGGTATTGGTTTTGACAATCGTTTCAGTTTTGAAACACTTTAAAGTAATGGAAATTTTTGGCTTAGATTGTCTATTGTTAAAAAAAAACAACATTGGCCCTATAAGCCATATTGCTGTTGCTGTTGTTGTTGCTGTTCCACCAGCAACCGTTGATAGTTGTGTAAGCAATATGCAAAGCAAAACTGGCGATTACTGGCTGACTAAACAAAGCGTTCATAAATTGCTAGCTTGCTTTAGACAGGCAACAGACTCGTAATAAACGTGGCACATAAGAAGCCGACTTGCAAAAATTTGAATACAAACGTTGACGAGAGTTGTCTGATTTTGGATTTGCAGCAGCAGCAGCAGCAGCAGCAGCAACTAGGGGCAGCTACAAATCAATTGCGGGCAGCAGTCACAACAATCACATTGAGAGGCGATCAAGTTGGCAAGGCTAGGTGCTCAGTCAGGTTGCAGTTGCAAGACAAGATCGATGGTACGCATGCATAAATGCCTCCATAATCATTTCGTTGTTCGAAATTTAGACGTCACTTAACTGTCAGCCAGAGACGAACTGGACGACCTGCAGACAGAGAGAACACAACAAAAACAACAACAACAACAATAGTCTCTACAATACGCGGGCCAGATCATGTCCATATTTGCATTTTTGAAATGACACATGGAAATTTTTGAAAGCGGAGCAAAAACCAAAACGTTGCCAACAGATTGACAGCAGCTGCAACACGCAGACGGAATGCTAAGCGAAAGTCGTGCACAAATTCAAAAAAACTCAACAACATATGGATTTGGATATGCTACAAATCTATATGCTATATATATGTGTATACCTACATATATACAGACAAACGTTCGCTGTTTGCCAGAAGATAATTGCTGTCGCATATTTTCAGCGTCCACTTGTCGCAAACGGCTGCAGCAACCAACCGGCTGCCAGCCATGCAACATGTGTTGCCAAGCTGCCATATATGTGGCAAGGTTTTGCAATCGTCCGGCAGTGCAAATATTTGGAAATTTCGCTGATAGCCGGCTGCGATAGTAAATTGCTTTATGAGCCATAATACGCATATCGGCAAACGCATTCATTTGTGCAATTTGCGCCACTGTGCGATGCCTTCGCCGGTGCCGCTCAAGTTCAATGTCTGGAACAAAGAGAGAGAGAGAGAGAGCAACGACGCTAACGCCAAATAAGCCAGAGAGCGAAGTCAGAGAGAGCACAACAAAATATTTTCAGCAAAAAGCAATGAGACTATAATGAAAACAAGCAAGAACAGCAATAGAGATAACGGGACCGCCAAAACACCCCGTAGCCAATTTAATATTCAAATGGAAACGAGCCTAAACTGGCATATCAAATTGCCAGCAACGACTAATAAATGCTCTATTGGGTATGTATTAGCTTTTAATCTCCATTCGCGCACTTTAGATGCTTCGCTTTGGCATTAAATAGTGTACAAAATCATAAGCATATTAATTTGTTTATTAATCTGGCCTGTTATCTATAATATTCCAATTTAATCTTCATTCACATTTTATACACTCACTTAAATGAATTAACTTTTTGCTTATGTTGCTAAACTGACAATAAAGCCAACGAGACAATAATCTGTGTTCTTTTTAATGCCATCTTTGGAAAGGGTGTCTGTACGTGTGGTTGAATGTGTGTGAGAGAGAGAGAGAGAGAGAGGCCGGCAATTTTGTGTGGCTCTCCCGCTCTCAGGCTGGCTGCATTATTGCTGTTGCTGTCGTTTTCAGTCGGTCCGCTGATAAAGAAGCAGGCACATGGACATGCACAGGCTGATCGTTGAGGTTAGGCAGCGTCCCGCACTGTGGGATGGCACACATCCGGAGCACGCCAATCGAACGGAGACACAGCGACAGTGGCGCAGCGTTTCTGATGCACTGGGCGCCAACGGTGAGTCAGCTATTAAACAGCTAAACTGCTAAACTAAACCAAACCGTATTGCTCTCATTCACTCTCTTTGCCTCTCTCACTCTCGTTCTCTCTTTTGCACAGTGGAACTGTGTCGCAGCAAGTGGAAGAATTTACGCTGTAGCTATCGCCGTCTGCAGCATCGCAAGCAAAACACCCAACAGCAACAACAAGTGCAGTCAACTCCATCCCATCAGTGGCCCTATGCGGAGGCAATGAGCTTTTTGGACGGGCGTCGCCAGCGCACGGATAGCAGCAACAATGAGGATGAAGACTGTGAACAGAGCATAATCGAGCCCATGTCATTCAAGGAGGAGGAGTCTTCGCTTCCCGATTCAATGGAGGCGGACAATGATGAGCTGATGCAACAATTCCAGAGCATGGCAACGCCGCAAGCGTTGCGTCGTCTCTCGCACAACATCTCTTTGGCCTCGGCTGCTGCCGAGGAGCAAGATGTGCCAACTGTGCCCAAAATGGAGACGACTAGTGTTGCACTGGAACAGGCACAGGCACAGGGCACGGCATTGGCTGCTGCAGCGGCAAGTAGTTGCCAGTGTTCGAAACGTGTCGATGAGCAGGTAAATTTCCTCGAGAATCTGGAGCGTGAGGAGCAGCAACTGATGCAGTCGACCCGTCAGGATTTGGCACGTTGCAAGAATATACTCCATGTGGGCGATTCGGATTACAATTTTCTCATTAGTTTCTTGCCGATGATGAAGCAAATGTCACCGCTGCAGAATGTTGCATTTCGCGCCAAGATGGGTGAGCTGCTGCTGCACACAATGCAACAATCACAAATGCAACAACAGCAGCAACAGCAACTGCAGCAGCAGCAGCAGCAACAGCCACAGCAACAACAACAGGAGCCGTTGCAGCAGCAACCGTCGCAAATGTTGTTGAACCAACAGCAAATGGCCTTGGACCAGGTCCAACAACAACCAGACGACAACGGCTACTAAACCTCCATTCTCACGTTCTCCCTGACCAATTGAGAGAGGGCCAGCCAGAGAGAGGGCGCGAGAGAATTGAGCGAGATATTAGCGAATTAATGCGCCTGCTCACTGCACACTGCAAAGCAAGCAACTTCAATGCTGAAAACATATTTCAGCATGTTTGCTTGCCACGAATTTTATAGTAATAATCGTATTGATTTTTAAGTCCTGCTAAAATAGTAATTAGTAAATAAGTTTGAATGAGATTTTATCTGAGAATATAAGTTTAATTAATTAATAAATATATATGACTATTATATAAACTGATAAGGAAGTCGATGTAAAATATATATATGATACATAACAGTACAAAAATCTTGGTAACTTGATCCGATTCTAATTTATACAGCAACGCTTGACTCTTAATGTTTCACTTGTCTCCATTGATGTTGTCAGTTAGGATGGAATTGACCCTTAACTACATATAGAGAGCCCAAACTAGCTGACAATAGCTGCCTTTGTGGTGTGAAGAATAAATTGTATTTTATAACCCTTAAACACTGAATGGGTGCGTGAGATAATTGCTGATATGAGCATGGAAAAAAAGAGCTGTGCTTACATTTCTTCCAATTCTGCTTGAAATATTTGTACTTTGATCTGTGATCTTTAGGAGATTTAAGCGACAAAATGCGTAAATAAGGAAATTAATTATTAAATATTAAATAAAATGAAAGAGGCAAGAATATAATCTATGCCATATGTTAGATGGGTGTGTTTTGTATCTGCTTAACTGTAAAACACATCTGTCATATTTATTTAAGACACAGCTGTAGGATTTCTAGCTTTGATCAATTGTATTTTCAGCTCTGATCTCACTTGGCTGCTGCATCATTCCAGCACCAGCTCGTAGAAAGGGGAGAAGATAGGCGCGTATGTGAGTATTTATATTTATGTGGGCGTTCAGCACAGCTGCACATTGGAGCTCTGGGTTCGTTGTAATCTTGCTTCTAGGCGGCCCACACACAAGCACACACACACACACACACACTCACATACACTTGCAACTGGCGAGCATATCAATAAATTACAGTAGAATGAACCCCATCCCAGGCAACGGCGGTGGTCCTGCGTTAAAAGCCAAGTCCAAAACTAAACATGGCCATAAAAGCGACTACAAAACAAACAACAACAACCACAACAACAGCAACAACTAGCCAGATTGGAGAGGTCGCCCGAGAAATCAACGCAGCTGCGGATGACGAATCGAAATTGACATTGAACTGAAGCCGAGGCGACAACGTCGACGTCGACGGCGACAACGAAGTCGAAGTCGTTGCTGGATGTTGAACATTATGAGCTGAACTTGTTGCGGCCAAGTTGCCAGTTGGCCTGGTCGGGCCTGGCTTGGCTTGGCCTGGCTTGGCTTGGCTTATTCAAAATCCACTTACAACGAAAATAATGAAAACCAGTAAACTGTAAAGGTAAACAATACAAAAAGCGGGCCAAAAAGTTTAAGGTGTGTTCTTGAGCTTGAACGCTGCTGATTTTGTTGCTGTTGTTGTTGTTGTTGTTGTTGCTGCAGTGATTGGAGCAGTCAACACAGCTAACTGGGCATAAAATCATAGGGGAGGGTCTCATGACAACACATACACTTCAATAATTTCCTTATTTGGGATCATACATGCCCCAAAGTAGAAATGCTTATCCTTAACTGAAAATACACAAAACATCTTCAGAACGATGCTGTAGAAGATGAGCTGTATTTTTTGCTAATTTCGGAAGCTATGAGCTCATTTTTTTGCTGAGTGTATGAGCGATTGCAATTAAGCGCTGCCAAACTGCACACTGGGCCAAGAATCGAATGCAAATTGACATTTGTCACTCGAACGTGCCCAGTCGGCAGCAAATTCCAGCACGAGCTGCTGTTGCTGCTGCTGCTGCTGTTGTTGCAGCAACATGTGTGCACATTCCACATATAAATGGCCATTTCCATTTCCATGGCCAAGTCGGCAAACGGGCCACTTTCAACTGTTGCCGCTACGTTGTCTAAGCCAAAGTTAAACATTCCTTTAAACATATTATTTTTTTTGACGGATTTTCGCACCGTTTGGCTAATCCCCACCAAAAAAAAAAACATGGAATGGGATAGAGAGGGAGGTTGGGCCAACCAACCAGGCATAAATGTGTTAATGATTTTAGCCGCAACAAGAAAAATGTTTATTACCTGTTGCCTCGCTGTTGTTGCTGTTGCCTTTTTGTTCTTTTGCCGACAAATGCAAATTTTGGTTTCTATTCTGTGCTCGTCAAATATTTGTCTAGATTTTCACCGCTCATCCGGAGATGCTGCAAGTGCTACATTCTGGCACACAGGTGTTAAAAATCGCAGCTCATTGTTAATGCGTGTGTTGCCATTGTTATTGTTGTTGCAGTTGCAGTTGCAGTTGCTTTATGGCTCTCTCTCTCTGTCTCTCTCTCTCTCTGACCCGTTCGTTTGCATATTGCGGAATTTCCAGAATCTGGTCGATTCATCGAAAGGGTTTCCGAAAAACCACCGCTGACGCCTCGTCTAGCACCTTTTCACATTTTTGCATATGGCCCAAACAAAAGACACGCAACAGGTGCGTTTGCAACTTGGCGCAAACAGATGTTTTGCACCTGAATAGATTACACATTTGAATTGGTGAATGTGCCACAAGTGTACTTCCTACAATTGGATACGCTAGACACGCGTTGCAGCCGACTCATTGCCATGGTTTGGATAGAGGAATTTGTAAGGAAGGCATGGCTCGATGCGAAATGAATTTGTTACTCAAACATTCAGAATTCTCTATAAGTAAATATGGAATATATATATATATATATTGATATCTATGCAACAGTCTATCCCAAATTCTACAAAATCCAACTTCCACAACGTTTTCTAATTTGCAGACGTGGGCAATTTGTAAAAATTCGTTTTTAACTTGTTGCATTCCAGCCTAAGCATCAAAGTCAAAACTTATACTTAAGTTAATCAACAGAAAAAACACACACACACACACACACACATATTGCCAAAACAGTTAGTGATTAATTAGGTGTATATTTAATGCGTTGCATGTTCAATGCTTATATTGGCCAACACCTCGCGCGCATTTCGCGCAACAACAGTAATGATAGGTTTCTCAGCTTTTCGCTAATGCAGCGCTCAATCATTGACCATAATCTCAGGGAGCACTAAAGAGCCAACCGACTCAGACCAAACCAAACCAAACCGAACCAATCAAAACAGGCACTTAACATTTGGTAACCCAAAACTCAACATAAAAAAAAAAACGTTCGGCATCGTTAACTGAAAACAAAAGAAAAACAACAACAACAACAACAACTACAACAACAACAGCAAGAGCAACAACGAGGCAAACGAATTACGCTGAGTCATTTCATGTCCGAAAAATATTCTGTTCTGAGCTGTTCTGTTTGTGTGCGCTGTGTGTTGTGTGTGTTTGCAACGCCCTCGCCCGCCCCAACTCCATACCCCATCCTCTTCACAATCCAACTGCCAACTGCTTCACGAGTCTCCTCCACCCCCTCCCCGGCTGCCCCCGCTGAGCAATCAATGCTGTATGACAGCTAGGTTAACCGTCGATCCTACGCGCTTCCTCTTGATTTCGTTAAGTAAATCTCCAACATGGCCAACATGGGCAACCTTCACGTCGTCATCGTCATCGTCGTCGCCACATGTGTCTGTCTGCCTATCTGTCCGTCTGCCCAGTTTTTCATGGCGAGATCATGATCATGGCTTTAACTGGCTCTTGGCTCTTGGCTTGGCTCTCAAAAGGCACAAAAGTACGTGTGTATTTTTAACTTGGCTCTGTTGCTCTTGGCGTTTATTGTTGCTGCACATATATAAAAAACACATACATATATGTATATATGTATGTCTCGGGCCCAGACGACAGTCGGAGTCAGCGTTACTGTTGCTGTTGTTGGTGGAGCTCTTTAGGGGCCACGCCGCGACTGCGTTTTGCGTCTGCGTCGGTTTTCTTTTCTTTTTTTTTTTAAACGCTTTTAAACACCTGAGAAACTTGCTTTTTAATGTGCTCACATGTGTGCGGCTCACGATCATCATCAACATCATGATCATGATCGGCATGCTCGTAATGATGTTGATGATGTGCAAGTCTAGGCTCCAACCTCTTCCACTGACTCTCGACTCAGCCTCGTTTGTGCGATGATGAAGCAAATATAACAAATCTCAAAGTTATCAACCCGACACGTCTTTGACGGCACTGAGAGAAATAAAGGAGCGGCTCACATTGATCTTGAATAAGCTACCAAACATGTGCAGACACTATCTGAAAAACAAACAAATCTTAAATCTCGGAGTAATCAGTGCAAAAACACGTAATATTGTTGAACTACCAGAAATCTCAGAGCAAGTACGGAACAGATCTTAAAGCCAGGCCAAGTGCGCTTGGAAAAGTTCTTTAATTGTGGTTAAATACATTAAATGTTCAGTTGAACTTCATTATAGTAGATATCATGATATTGAGAGAAATGATATACATAAAAAATGCAATTCAAGTTGAAGTTCGTCTCGTAAATACTTAATTACCATAATAAATACTTGGCTATTTGGCAAGCTGAAAGCGCACTTCAATCTAAGTATATATATTTCTCTCAGTGTGCGTCGTTTTGCTTTGCGCCTGCGCCACGCAGCTGAGTAAATCAATTGACGCGCACAATTCTAGGAATTTGGCTCTTGAGCTAGAGTATACCCCCTAGTCTCCTATCCCCCCACCCTTCCCCCCTTTCGCGCTATGTGCTACGTTGACTCCTTGGGTTGGCTGCTGTGGCTCATTTGAATGCGATCGCGTTGGCCGCCGCTGTCTGCTCGTTAATGTGTTGCTGGCTGCCCCCACGGGGCATTTTGGCAGCGGCAAGCATTTGTCAGACCAACTTGCAGCAGCAGCAGCAGCAACCGAAGCAGCCGTCGAGATTTATACCTAAATGATTAACCATTTCTTTCTCTAGGCCGCAGAGTGGGGCGAGTGTACTAGAAAACCGGGGCTGAGAGTCGTTGTCGACTGTGGGTGCCACACTTGGTGTGAATTTGTAATGCGCCCCGCTTTACTTGGCATTGACTTTGGGCTCGTCTCGGTTTGGGTTTGAGTTTTGGTTTGGTATGCTGCCTGAGCTGCTTCCTCTGCTTCTTCAGCTGACCAATTCTTTGCTTGCCTGCCTGCCTGCCTGCCCCGGCCGAGCCGATTGACACCTGCATGCATTTCTTGTTTCTCAGGTGTGCGATGGCTCACAGAGAGTGCTCAGGTGTCTTTTACTGTGTGTGCGTCTCTCGTTTCTTTATTTCATTTCTTGATCTTTTGCCTCTTTTTTTTTGTTTTCTTTTAGCGTTGAGTCATCGACCATTAACAATATGGTTGTTGCTATTGGAAAGGATTTCATTGCTCATCTTTTTTCATGTATTTTTTATTTTGCGGCTCAGGTAGTTGTTGGTGGCTGTTTTTGTTGTTCTTATGACCATGTTTTGATTGTCCCAAACAGGCCAACAGTCACATTTCACATTTGTACGTTACGACCTCTTCAGGGTGTTGATTGTTTTCTTCATATGTATGTATTTACGAACGGAACTCGCTGCAAATGCATTTTAATTAGGCAAAGTGCATTTTACAGCCTATCTCTGCATCTACCCTGTGGATACAATGGCAACACACACACACACAATAGATGTATTACTGGCTAATGTTTATTTTATGTGCGTAAGGAGTCAATTCTTGTGCCGGAAACTGTGCAGAGAATAAACAATAAGCAGTTTGTTGTTATTGTTGTAGTCGGTATAGATGAAGTAAAGGATTATTTGGGATTAGAAAATATTTATGGGCATGCTAGAACATCATTATACATATTATAAATATGATGATCATGGTTAGAAATAATCTATAATTAGCTTGTTAATGTTGTTGTTGAAGTCAGGCATTCTTTAAGGTATGCAAATCGAAAATCGAATAGAATCCTTTGATTTAGATGAGAATATGAATATGGTATACTAGAAAGATAGATATAGGGAATAAAGTCTTATAAATTACAGATTACATGAAGTTCTTATGATTATCATTATCATTATCATATCAATAAGTAACCATAAAAAATAGACTATTAAATTCAAACAAGCTTTTTCTAGCTTTTTATATATTTCTGCATTTGCAACTGTAACTCTATTTCCACAATTATGTCGTTGTTTCTATTGGTTTGTTGCGCTCTAATCGGCTGACCAGCAATTTAAGTCGCCTAACTAATTTACTGTTAGAGACACATTACACATTACATAAAAATAAAATCAACTGCAATTAGTTGCTGTCTTCATTTCGGGAGCATTTCACAACAATTCGCAAAAGATAAAAACAAAGAAAACAACATAAAATACAGAAAATTAAGCAGCCGCAGAAAGCTGAAAACTTTTTTTTAGTTGGCAGCCCAAAAACGAGGGTACTTTACCGTTGTGTGTGCAGGTGTGCGAAAGCATTAAAATTCCACTCGAAAAGAGTTGAAAATTTCACAAAGCAACAACAACAACAACAACAGCAACGACAATCCAAGCACGCTAAAGCGCTATGCCAATGGCGCTGGCGTCTTCCAGCTACAACAACAACAACGGCGAGTTTCCGACTCAAGTTCCAGCTTACAGTTAACAGCTGAAAGCAAAATTAAATGACTGCATAAAGTTCAGGCGTAAGTACGAGTGCTCGAGTGCTTAAAAAAGTCGCACGACACTCAAATCACGACTAGAAACCTGAAAAGGTTTTGGAGCAGCAACAGCAAAAACATCAAAACTTCCAAGTTGCAAGTTCAGTGAAGTTCAACGCGAAAAACGTGCGGGAGCAAAAGCATCACAAGATGTTGCAGCTGGCAACAATCCACTCCTCTTTCCACCCCACCCCCCTCTCTCTCTCTCTCTCCTTCTCTCTGGCTCTGCGCTAGTACCAGCAATCATAATCAGAAGCAGGCAATCAAATTTGAAATTTCTGTTGCTGTACCCGTTAATGAGCGCCTCAATGAGCTTTATCTTGCGGAAGCTTCGCCTTCAGTTTCGGACCAGGGCCAGCTGCGCAGTCGCTGTCGCCGTCGCCGTTGCAGCCGCTGCTTGCAGGTGTTCGGTACACAACAAAAAGCTGCGTCATTGATTAGCACGCAAAGCTAAAACTAGACTGCGTCACAGCCTGCGCCTGCAGCATCTCTCAGTGACTGATTTTGAGCTGAGGGCGGGGCGATTGCGACTGCAAACGAAAGCTCGGTAACAAAAGGCAGCTAAGCGATGCTCTGTGGGTAAATTGAGTATTGTTGAGAGCTTTTTTTGCATTGCATGTAATAAATAGGGATCCGCAAAGGAATGCAGAACTATGAGTAAAGAGTACAGTGGTCACAAACTGGGTGAAAAGTTTTCAATTCAGGATGTGCATTTAAAAACTGAAAATGAAAATAATTCAATTATTTTTTTTGTTTTTTCCCAAAACTCTTTTCGACTCAAAAAAATCATTCTTAAATGCATAAATATTATTGTTGATTTATTAGAGGGGAGGAAAATACATAACCTGCTGTTAATTTACGAGCACTAGCTGACTTGCCTTTCGGCTCGTCATAAATACAATATGCCCTATATTACAAATTATTGCTGGGTATGACAACCGTAACAGTCAGCTGGACAGTGGCTCTGGGTTCGTTTGCGCCGCTTGCGACAGGCAGCTGCCAAAAACATAAGTCACGATTTTCGCTTTTGTTAATTCATCAGCGAACAATTTGCATTTTTTTTTTATTATGTTATTTATTTTTGGTGGTTTGCCGCTTGTTCATTTCTTTACGATTTCTTTGGCTCGTTAATCTTTCTGGTGCGACCCTTTTGCAGCAACTGCAACAACAGCTTACCGAGCTTACCAACTGGCAACAAGCAACTTTAATTAGCATTTTTACGCCAACAACAGCAGCAACAACAACGACAGCGATGGAGAACTGCAATTATCGAACAACAGCAGCAGCAGCAGCAAAAGCAAAGCCAACTAGCTAGTTGGGTTGCTCTGGTTGCGGGTGGGTTTGCCAATTGGCAGCTGCAAAGCTGAAGCTAACTTGTCCAGGCTCCATTTCCCAAGCCGCCTTCTTTTTTTTTTTGTAGTCGTAGTAGTAGTAGTTGCAGCGAATTTCAATTAAACGGCACGTCAGCAAACGATAAGACCAAAGACGAGAAGCAACCGGTGCCGACCAGCAAGCGTAGCAACAGTTGCCGGTTTCTGGTTGCTGCCACCAAATGACAGCAATGTGTTAACAATTTTGCGCGCCACAGCTGCTTGCCAAGTTGCTGTTGTTGCCGAGCATCTGCAAGTAGCCTAATTACGGCTCAAACACTGACATAGATAGGCAGACGGTAGCTGTGGTAGCTCTGGTAGCAGTGCTAACTGTAGCTTCTGCACTTCTAGCCCAAATTGAGACCAGATGTTGCCGACGCTGTCACTCGATCCTCAACGTTTCGCCTCGTTTTGCCTTCCGTTTCGTTTCGTGCTTAATCCTCATTCAGCACTTTGAGCACAAATCAAATTAAACGCTTGTTGCCTGCCCCAAACTGTAAAAGTCTCAACACTGCGTTAAGACAACCCTAAAAAACCCAACAATAATAACACAATTTTATGTCCTGCTCAATGTGTGAAGAAAGCAAGCTGCCAAAAGCTGCGCATGCGTTTATGTTACCAATACTTTAAGCAACATGTTGCAAATGGTGCCACCCCTCCCATTTTGGGGCAATCAGAGTTCACGTTGCAAACGCATCGCAAAAGAGGTCGCCCGAGGATCCGTGCATCGTTTGCATCGCCAGCGTCGCGGCATCGTGTAATTACACTTAAGTACCAACCAACAACCGAGAACCGACAACCCAACCAACTCTGACGACCCACTGAGCACAACACACACCAGCCAACCAGCCAACAAAAAAAATTGGTAAGAACTTTACTCTCGAAATCTTTCGACTGTGGCATGCTCTGTTAAGTTCAGCAGTTAGGTTCAGCTAAAGGTCTTCTGACTTCAAAACTTTGACACTAAAAGTTTTAGAGAGCCAGTTTTAAGGTCACCAAATTTGTATATGGTTTTATGCTTAAGCTATGATCCAAACTATGTTTAAAAAAAAACATGTATGTGACTCAAAAGCTTAAAGACTCAATGCAACATTGTGCCTGTAGATCTGTACTCTACTCTAAAACTACAAAACTTTACTTTGAATTGTACATACAAAGACGAGACTAAATACGAGTCTAAAGTATTCGCTTTCGGTAATATTTAAAACAAAATCTGCACTTCTTAAACTTTTTAAGGAGATATCTGTAAAGCTGCATATATTAGAGGGTTATTTTTATTTACTTACTCTTACATGCTGATTTTGAAAGTCTGAGTAGAGCATTGTTCCTAGCTTGTTGTTACTATCCTTAGTTTATTTTAATTTGCTGATTTTTCAGCGGAATTCCACCAAACTAATTAAACTAGAGTTGCCAGCTCTAAAACACTTGCAACTATGGAGTTTCACACTGTGCAAAGACGAAAAAATAAGGATAAAAATCTGAAGACCTCATCTGGCGTAAGTAATTAGTAGTTAGAAGTCTCCAGCTTAAATAATGCTTATGCAGATAGAGAGTCAAACAGACAATATCGAATCGAATATGCTCCTGTTGCGCCCCAAAAATCAGAGCATAACAACAACACGAAGCTACAAATTAAATGCAACCGCAGCCTGGCAAGCAAAAAAAAAAAACAAAAAAAAAATAAAATCAGAAAAAAGGCGCTTTAGTCCTGCAGAATCTGAACATTGCTGGCGCAAAGTGAATAGTAATTGGGAACACGAAGCGAGAGCTGCAGTTGTTTTCATTGTTGTTGTTGTTGCTGCTGCTGCTGCTGTTGTTGCTGCTGTTTATAGTGGCAGCTGTGACGGCAACACTCGAAGCGCGACTAAATGCGCAAAAATTTTGCAAAGACGGTAATTTACAATTGCAACAAAATGCGCCACCAGACTCCAGAGCCCAGTCCAGTCTCGAGACATGAGACTTGAGACTCCCGACTACCATGCACCGTATTGCCAATTGTTGAGTCAGTGGGTCTTTTGCTGACGACTTTGCCACGACTGCTGCTGTACCCTGCCCGCAGGGCACTGATTGTTGTTGTTGCACCTTGAAAGTGCGTCGATCCGCGAGTGCCACAACTGAGCGCATTTGCAGCCAAAGCTGTTTCTAAATTGGCTATAAGTGTGCACAAATTAATTGAAGTACCTGGCCAATAATATTGCAGTCGCGTTTATAGCCAAGCGGAGCAAACAACTTGAACTTAATCCTCTTTTCTCAGTTCATTTAATCACTTGATCACTTTGCATATCCATTTTCTAGTATATAATTAAGTTGCCCTGAAGTTTTTCCACAGAATTCTACAATAACAATATTAATTTGTTTATAAACAAAAAAAAAAAAAGTTTAGTTATTAATTATTATTGCAATTAGTTGGAAATTGCAACCAGTTCTCAAACTAATATTCGAATTTCATTACAGATTGCCGTCATTTTCAATATGTAAATTAATAAAAAAAGTGTTATATATAATATAAATAAAAAATAAATAAATACATAAAATTTATAAACGATTTGCTTAATTATATGGAAAATAAGTATATTAATCCTGATGCTTAGACATATTTAAGAATCCCCAAATAAACCCATTACAATATGTAAAACGATAATTTGAACAGACTTCTAGCTAACACCCTCATTCGCTAGTATTGCCAAAATAATAGCAATCAACTTGTAGGTCAGTTTTATAGTCACTATGGTCGCAACCAGCCTTTTGGCCTAAACAAATCAGCGCAAATATTCAGTAAAGGTTAACAAAGCGCAGCCGCAACGCAATTCAGGCCCATTGGCTACTGTGGGTAGCCAATTCGTGGCTGCTGCTCCTGTCCTGTCCATGGTGAAATCGAAAAGTGTTCTGGACAGGAAATGTGGCTGCCAAGAAGCAAACAACGCCGCCACCAACACCAACAGCAGCAACAGCAACTGCAACATCAACAGCAGCAACAATCAAAACAAAGAAAAAGACAACGAGGCGCAGGAAAGGAATGCAAACATGAAACACGATAATTGAGCAGCGTGGAAAAATTGCGAAAGACGCGAAATCGACAAATACGAATTACAGTATCCAAATCAGTGTCTTCCTGCCCCCGGGCAGATCCCAGCAATTTTGTGGCAGCAACAGCAGCAGCAGCAGCAACAGGAGCAGCTGCAAAATTCATTTGACAAAAGCCAGCGCCAAAATGTGAAACAAAACAGAAACTGGATAAAAATCGAGGAGGAACCAGAGGAAAGGTTTCTGCTGCTGCTTCTTCTTCTTCTTCATCGTCTTCTTCTTCTTCTAGACTGGTGGACAGGAATTCAAATAACTTGGCGTTTAATTTATGAGAATGCGCGGTAGCCCTGTTGTTGCACACAGCCAATGTTGCAGATGCTGCACATGCGAAACGGCGATAAAAATATTTTGGCCCAAATTGAAGACGCACCTTCACTCCACTGTCCACGTCGGCGCATTTTATTAATCATGTGCGTAATTTATTTGGGCAGCCGTCGCACAATTTCACCCAAAATGGAAATTGGCAGCTCCTTGCGAGAATTGCTTTCCACTCCGTTTGCCCCAGGCGCGCTCATAATTTACATATGTATATGGAGATATTTTATTATCGTACGCTGGCAAAAATTGTCACAGTTGAAAGATGGCCAATCAGCGCGGCCATCTGCCCGGGCCACGCCCACTCAATTTCCGCCTTTCAATCACTTACTCCGCTATTCATTACGCTGTTTCTCCTTGTTAACCAAAGTCAAGACTCTCGCCATGTAATTTGTCTGACATGCTTATCAGTCCGGAGACAGATGATAATTTCCAACTCGGAATGTGATCGGCAAACAAACATTTGTCTTCGCTGCAGTCGGCGCAGGAGCTGGAGTAGAATCAGAGATACTGGGTGCCTGCAGGACCACCACCATTATGGTGTTATCTTATCTACTGCAGTCGCTGCTGATGAGTCGACAATTTAGTCTCACGAGCACTTGTTTCCAGACCCCGGCCAAAAAAGTTGAAGATTCCACACAGCCGTTGGGTAATTATCTAGCAATGCCTCAACGAGGGTGGCTTCAAACTTTTCTCAATTTTCTATTTATATATCTTTAAAGGAGCTGCGATTTATTGCATAGGATTTGATTTAAGAGTTTTGAATTAGACAGAGCTGAACTGTTCAAATTGTGACTTACTTGTTTATAGTTACAATAGTTCGATTTAAAAGTAATGCTTACATGCATTAACAATTTCCAAAAACTTCTCAATCAACCCGTGCAGAGTCTATCTTTACTTGGACTTGTGTATGTCTATCGTCAACACATTTCCCACTACGCGTTGTCCTTGTTTGTTTTGGTGTGAAACAAGCAGAGACAGTCTCTGGCCAAGGCAGGTACACAAAAGATAGCAGCCAAGACACCGTCTCAACACACACACATATGTATATCTTGCCTCCTCTTGAGCAGCAGCAGCAGCAGCAAGAGCGAGTTGCACGTGTGCATCGTGTGGTAATCTCTGTTGACATTCCTGGAACTGATGACCTTTGATTTTAACCGACAGTTTTAAGGTTTGGTTTCGCATTACACACGTTCAACAAGATGCATGTGTGTGTGTGTGCGAGTGTGTGAGTGTGTCTGTTTTGGCTTTAATAAGCGTTAAGTTTGCCAGGACTCTCCCACAAATTACTAAGGACAAACGCAACCGCAACAGCAGTGACTCAATTTGCCTGCTGCTCCTGTGTTTGGCTGTGCCCCTTGGGGCATGCGGGCCGACAACAAGTGTTCAAATTAATGAGTCTCAGATTTGTTCAATTTCGTGGCTCATTTCGGTTTTATGAAAAATCCAAGGCGTGGCATTTGCTGCACGCATCAGCCCCCAAAATGTATTAATCGTCAAAGCTAAAACCGCAGCGATCTGAAAGACCATCAATTTTTATCATAAGCCGGCTAGCCCCTGAGCATATTAATGAGTTTGAAGATTGAGGAATTTCATGCCAGCCAGAAAGGGGCATAAATATTTGTACGTTGAATGTGCCGAGGAGCAAGTGCAGCACAATGCCTGACACGGGTAGGCTAAGCGCAGGGGCAGGGGCAAGGGCAGCGAGGAGTCGGAGGGCCATCATCAGCATGCAGCTTGGGGTCGTTGTCTGGCTGAGGTTTCCGAGGTTTGAGGTCTCCGGTTTGCTTTGTCGCACAGGATGGGGGCGATTATCTTTCATCGGCATTGTGGCATTTAATTATTCCAATTTAAATGCAAACACTTGTTCGATCGCAACGCATTCCTGGAATATATCTGATTTTTTTGTTGGTTTTGTTTTGTTTTTTATGGTTTTTGTGTGGGCGATCATCGAGTAACATATTTAGTACTTATTTCAATGCCCGACTTGACTGTGGAATTTTCCCAAAAAAAATACACACGACATACCCATTAAATGCTAATGGCTGCCAGTTGGGGTTCACTTGAGGGCAGTCAGTCGGCGGGCAGGCTTATCAGAAGCCCGAGCTTAGGTCCAATTAATCAGAGCAAATATTGGCGATTAGGTCAGCGAGTAGCGATAAAAAAGATAAAGACCGACAACCCAGCACCCAAGTAGCCAGTTGCAGCAACGTCTTGGGCTCAGTGCATAGCAAATAGAAACAGAAACTCGGCACAGGAAACGCATGCAACATTTATGGGGGCCTTCATAACTCATTTGATAAGAAATGTAATTCATGGCAAACAAGAACAGAAATAAAACGAAATGCGGCGCCGCACCGATCAACAAGTGCCACAAGGCAAAAGACGCACTTGCAACTCGACTTGTGGTTGACTTATGTGTATAGTTTATGTGTGTGTGTGTGTGTGTGTGTATATATATAGAGTGTCATGTTTGTCCATAACCAAATCCAAGTCAACGACTGACTGTATCGCATTACATACACTCAGAAAAAGTTGGAACTACAACAACCATAAAATGGCAATCATTTTTTGTATCTTTAAATCCACTTTTTTATTCAAATCTTTTCAGGAATACTTACTTTTTGACTTCAAAAATCAATCTGAAACACCAGCACAATCCAACTCCAAAAAAAATCGATTCATTTATATTTTTCAGGAACTCTGACTATTTGAAGCAAGCAAATCCTTCCAAAATTCAGAAACTGAGGTTTTGAACAAAGTTTTTCTTAGTTCTCTATCAGCATTTTGGCTGAGTGTAGTCGCCTCGAGTGCGACTTGTTTTTCCCAGGCGCAGAACTTTCCAAATGGAAAAAGAGACTGAAAGTCACGTCTTGGAGAATGTCGTTTTGAACGACGGAGAATGAGTTGTGACCCCAACCGTGGCCGTTTGACCATTATGTTTTATGTTTTTTGGTTACTTCTGCTTCTTCTTCTTCAAACACATATATATATAAATGTATGTATATGTGTATATTTTTTTTTAAAGCGTCTGTGACAGTTTTATGGTGCATTTGGCTGCATTGATTTGGGTTCCTCTTTTAACACTTTTGTCGAAACTTAATACAAACCGCAGCATTTTCTATATGCATAATGTAATTCGAGATTTATTGTACGAGTATGAGTATTATCGACGAGACTGCTCCACAATCTATATAATAATACCAAATGAGCCCACATCATTTTCGGTGCGATTAACGCTCGAAAAGAATCGAACTCAATGCGAACTCGGCAAATGAGAATGTCGAGAATCTAGCTCAGAAATAGCCGTGGCAAGCTTAATTGGATCCGCATTGTGTTGTCATGTGTGTGTGTGTGTGTGTGTGTGATGAGTGTGTGTGTGCGTGTGAGTGTGTGAGTGTGTCTGAGTGTGGATAATAGGCTGGAAATTATATTTTTATTGAAATAAATTAAGTGCACGTGCGTCCATGTGGGCTGACAGACGTCATCAGGAACTTGGAACTGTATGTGGCACGATCATAAGTAGGCCTCTGCTTGTCAATTGGCTTATAGCTTGAGGGCTGCAACAACACTGTTGTCTGCATCTAAGTGCCCCTATAATAATGCAAATGTTAATCTAATCCAATTCTAATACACGTTCATTAGCCAAAGTCACAGCACACATTCAGTATTCAAGGCAATTAATAATTAAAGTGAAACTTGGCCACAACACGATTGGGTATACTTAGCATATGTCTAGCAATGGGTACTTTAGATAAGTTTATATATCGATTACTGAACAAAACGTGAAAAATATGTAAATATCTTAGATCATATATCTTATCTACTCTTGTAAATCGAAGAGAAGTAGCTGACGTCTTGATGAGTTGATTCTCACAAAAGAAGTCACACTTCGACAGATCGTTCCTATGGTAGCTATATGATATAGGTCTCCCGTCAAGCTGTCTTTCTTTTCAAACAGTTTAAAGCCAAAATAGATAACTAATACGTTTATAAATATTATATATTTCAGCTATCATTTTCTAATATTTAAATCTCCACCATTTCGCACCTCATTATGCTATCCCCAAAATCACACTTCGCATTAAAATCAAAAAGTTTGCTATACAAAAGTTATAGTAACATATCAATATATGAAATATGAATAGCATAATTTGGCAAGCTGTTCGCAAATGGCTGCTCAAATACAGTCAGTACAAAAAAAAAACCTGGGCAACAATTTATTTAGCACACTCTTTGCCCGCAGCGGCACCACAACAATGGGTCTGTGCCACAAACATAACATGAAATTTATTTAATAATATAAACAAAATGTGCGCCAAATTGCGTATCAACAGCAGCAGCAACAGCAGCAGCAGCAACAACAACAATAAGACAAGCGACACAAACTCTGGAGTGGCCAAAATGACCAAATGGCCAAATGGCCGTCACTGTTTGCCTAGGCTGGACATTAACAGGTCGTAAACCTTTTGGCGCGGCCCAAACAAAAGACAAGCGCTGAAACGAATCACAGACTACTGAAAACTGAGCACTGAAAACCGAAAACTGAAAACTGGACACTGGACACTGGGCTGGCTCGCTTTCGAGATCGCTGGCTGCTGTGGAAATCTGAGCCCGACTCTTGCCCGTTTACAAAACGGTGCTCTGTCAAATAAGTACCCGAAATAGCGGCGCAAATTTGACCAGAGACATAAATAAGTTTTATTGTGGTTAGGCTGGGCTGGTGTTGTTACTTTTCTGATACCCTGTAGCCAATTGAGAGTGTCATGTGTGTAAAGGGTAGTTCGTTGCTTAGTAAGTGTCAAAACTTTCCACACCTTTAAAAATGATCAAAAATTATCACCTTTTCAAAACCAGGGTTTTCTGACCTGCAGATAAATACCGTATAGAAAGTTGGAAGCGCGATTCTGACTTGATTTCCATGTTCAAATTATGCCTTCAAAATAAGGTTTTGAACCTGCTCAAAACTTTCCAGAGTTATAACTTTGTTAAGAATTATCAGCTTTTGAAAAACATGGGCTTTATAATGACTATATTTACAGTTGGAAACGCATTTCTGATTCGATTTCCATGTTAAGATGTTTAGGGCCTGGTCAACATTGTTCACAGCCTTAACTTCGATTCGATTTTCAAAAACCAAGGCTTGAACTCTAGATTAAAACTACATTTAACTTTGGAAACGCGGTTCCTGCTCTAAATTGAACTAAAAATTCTAGGCCAAAAATTCGCAATCCGCTAGCTGTTTATATCTTTTTTCTTGCCAATTTTGTCAAAGGGTATTCGCTAGTCGTGCACTGCCATTTGCTGTAATTGGCTTGTGGATTGCGGGTGGCTGGCTTGGCTAGCTAGCTGGCTGGCACATACAGTTAGATAGATGGCCAACGGGGGCGGCCAAACTCGGCAGCCAGAGCTGAACCTGAAGCTGTAGCTGAAGCTGAAGCTGAGCATGCGCAGCCAGCTAAATGGACAAAAGCGCATTTGTTGCTTAGCTGCTGTTTAGCTGTTGCTGTTGTTGTTGTTGTTATTGTTGGTGTTGGCTTTATTATTAAATATTACGTACGTTTGTTGTCTGTACATTTGTTTATTGCCTCGCAGCGGCAGTCGTCATAATTGAATTCCAGCAGCGGGCGTTATGTTATTTCTTTGCCCAGTTACCGCTACGATCACTGATACCAAATAGTAATACCCCGCATACACACCCCTTTTATTATGAGACACCGCCCCCCCCCCTGCCACTCCCACTCTCCCACTCTCTCCCTCTGTCTGTCTGTCTGTCTGTCTGGGAGTCCAGCTGCACTTGCGTGCGGCGGCAACTGAGAATTTGATCGATTCGTTCGATTAGTTGGCGGAACATGCAATCGACACGCAGCATTCTCTTTCAACTTGGCCTAAAGGTTGGGTGGGAGGGGTGTTGTCTGTTGATTCAATTTACTCGTGCTGCGGCCACAAATAGAAAACAACAACAACAACAACAAAACGCTGCTGGGCCTCGACACTCCTGCAATTGGGAAATTGTCTCATTGCAATCCCAGACAGCTGACCGCGGCTCAAATGACAACTGGTAATACGGAGCTATTAATATCTGCAGCTACATGTGTCCACGCTGCCCGGGGTCGATAGCTGTAGCTGTAGCTGTGTAACTGTATGCAACAGCGTAGTTGTGTAGGTGTGGCCTGTTACCATTTTTGGGGTCGTTATCTCGCACTTTGCGGGGGTGGGGGGGAGACACCCAGGAAATGTAACCAAGAAGGTGCCACATTTAGTGTGCGCATATATTGTTTAACAATTCGATTGAAATTACTTTGGCATATCTAATTTTTATGCACATTTACAATTTGTTTTAGTGATCAGTTAACATTATCTGCAAGTGCTTATCTAATGTGCCCGTTGATAGCATTACCAGTAAATAAATATATATAACTAAATTGTGTAACAAATCGTGTTTTATGGCCTCTGCGCCTTATTCTATTAGGGCTGCTGCACTTATTGACTATAAATTGGTTAGAATTTACAGTTGAATTATGCCAACTTTATTACATATTAATACAGTTACTTCATAGGAGATATTTATAGTCATTTTCAGCCTTTAAATTCTCGAGTCAAATTATTTAAGCCTTTTTGTGCCGTCCACTCAATTGTTAGACAAAAGCTTAGCTTGAGTTACGATTTAGGCCCACACAGCTGTGCTGCTTCGGCTGACAACTGGAGCAAGTGAAGCGGCCAAACATGGAAGAAGGGTAACTGCCGCCTGCCAAGCTGACTCCTCTTAGGTAGCCGGAACGCACTGGGGGTCAGTGCTTCGTTTACAAGATATTCAAAGAGCTTTGCATATTTTAGGCGCGCTCGGCGACATTTGAATGGAAGCAGCAACAGCGGCAACAACAGCAACAACAACAGCAACAACAGCAACAACAACAACAACAACAGAAGCGGCAAGTGCTACGCAGCTCCAAAAGACACGCAAAGACGACAAATGCCAGACCATGGAAACTTTGGGAAAAGAACAATTTTTCATTTAATGCACTTTAATGCAACTTTTTGCTGAGTGTAGCTGATGTGTGTGCCTGTGTGGATAGTGACTGTTGTGGGTCTGCAGGTGGTCGTCGTACAACTCTATTTTTTATTTTGTCGCGTTCGCTGAAGTCTTTGCAGCGGTGGTCGCTCGTTTTTTAAGAGTGGCCAAGCTGGCTTGGCTTTTGTCGGCTCCGCTTTTCCAGTGCGCATTTCCATTGGAAAGCCCCGGCAGGCAGGCCAGAATGAATGCATCGCATACTTGCATTCTGTGTGTGTGTGTGTATCTGCATCTGCATCTGCATCTGTATCTGTATCTCGATCGTCGTTGTCGTGGGGCGTGTGGCGTGTGTCCACTGCGCGGGGGGGCAGGCAGGCAACAGGGGGGTACAACGACGACGTCTTTTGCATTTTATGCGGCGTTTTTGGTATGTTCATTGTGAATTTATTGAAGGTGATTTTATCGCTCAAACAAATGTTGCATTTTACAAGTGCTTCAAGTGGTTGTTGCCAACATTCTGCTAAAGACGGCGCTTATTAATGAGCTGAAGCTGAAGCAGCTCCACAACATATCTGGATCTGGCGCAACGGGGAGCTTGGACCACTTGGGAGTAGTTGCTTGGCTGTGCCTGGCTTTGGACCACTTGGGAGTTGGGGGTGCGCCTAAGTTCGAAAACAAACGAAACTCAAGCTAATCGCAGCCCACTCACTGCTTGAGTTTGTTCAGTCTTTTGGCCCGGCTTTTGTGGCTTTTGTCGATAAGGCCAGCTGTTGTTGGCCAATTCTCCGTTGTTGTTGGCCCAAAACAAATTGGAGTAATCATTCCTTTCAAGAGTCAAGAGTCAGTCGTCAGACTGTATCCATTTTGCCACAATTAATTTCAAATTAAGCCCCAAGCTCATTGGGTGTTGAAATTTATGAAAATTGACCAGCTAAATTGCTTGCGTTTAATTTGATTTGCAATTCGAAACTTATCGTTCCACTGAGTTCCCAAGAAACCCCAGACATGTGAGTAATGCAATTCGCTATATCATTATTTGTGTGGGGTTTAAGCTACAAGTGATCATATTTCGACGTAATACTTGAAGAACTCAACGTAATAATCAACATATGTATATCAGCATATCACAATCGAAGATAGTTTCGACAAATGAGAAAACGATTTATATGATTTAGTAAGTGAAACCCAGAGTTATTCATTTAGTATATATTTGACAGATACCTTTTGAGTTTTGCTTTAGCTATACTTGAGTAGCTTAAATATTTATTCCAATAGACTCTTCCAGCAGTGGATGTTATCACACATAATATCCATTATACTCCAGATTTTTCCCACAATCCATTACAAGTTCAACTTAAACTCCTCTCTCACAATATTTACTCTAATCACAATTTCTGTCTTTCATATCCACTTCACATTTGACATAGTTTGACAATAGATTAACTTTTCCAAGTAGGTTTCTATGCCCTTCTTACTGAACTTTGAACTATCTAAGGCATTCTAGCTCATGTACAGACCAATTACAGTCATCAATCAATGTAGACACAAAACTAAAAATCAATAGCAATTGGCTAACAAGAGTTCTGTGTTCGGGCAGTCAGCACACGCAAAGGGCCAAAAGGACTTGGCTGCACCTGTGTCTATTAACTCTAATCAATGCTTAACACGCGGCGGGGCTAAACATCAATCAATCGATTGACCAAGTTTGACCTACGATTAAAAACGCAATGACCACTCGGAGAAGGGTGGGTGAGTGTGGTGAGTGGGGGGAAGGGGGTTGTTTGATTGCAACGGCAAATTGCTGTCACATGCGGCAAATTATGCGCTCGAGACTTAATCGAAGACAAACATCTAATTGACATAAAGCCGACATGGTAAACGAGGCAACGTTGCCAACCTGGCAACTGGGGGAAGAAAATAAACTGGCCAAACTAATGAAGACTCCTCCGCGGCAGGTGTATATCTACCATCTATTGGCAATATTTATGGCAAACGGTTCAAGAGTTCAGAATGCAACCAACGGCTGCCAGTTGCAGTTTAATCAAGGCTTAGGCGATGCCCATTAATTAGCGGCTTACAAGGCTTTTTCGCCAGCGTCTTCATTTGAGCTGAAGTTAAAGTTGAAGTTGAAATTGAAGTTGAGTTGAGTTTTGGCGTCAGTCTGCGCATGGGTGTGAACCTGTTGTTGCAAGTTGTTAACGTTATTGGTTTTGGGTTGCAGCCTACGTGCAACATTGTGCGGACAGTGAAAGGTTGGCTAGAAGCAGCTTGTCAAACTGACGAACATCAACCAAAATCAGCAAGCGCTGCAAATTGAGAAAGAATTGCCAAGTTTCTTATTTGCTAGCCACCGAAGTTTGAATACCCTAAAAGATAGTCTTGGCCTTGCAACGAAGGTGCATTGTTCCAATAAGTCTGCTAGAATTTAGCTACAGTTTAAGCATTTTTTCAGAATCATATTTCGACGTTAACTAAATAAATGGATAAAATAATTCTACTCATTCAAATTTCTTAATGGTTTATATGGCATTTTTTATAGTGCCTGAAAATGTCATAAAAAACCAGAGGAAAATAAAAAAAAAAAAATTATTGCTAATGCACACAATTTACACACATTTTTCTTTTAATTGCATTTTCATTTTATACATTTGCCAGGGGAAATTTATGAATTATTTTCTCTCTGCTAACTTTTAGTTTTATGAATCGCAATGAAGATTAATTTAAGTGCACATCATAACACAATTTCAATGCTCTTCTGCAAGGGTATAAAAAACGAAGAAAAAATGACAGCTGAAGGGGCAAGACACACCACAATTCGCATGAAAGGGGTCGACATTTGGCAACACTCGCGATCATAAAGCAAGCAATTTAAGGTGAAAGGTGCTCAGGTGGAAGACTTGAAGTTTTTCGTCATTTTTTTGTATGTTTTTGATGAGTTGAAGACGTATGCACACACACAATTCTGTTGCTCGGCAGCCAAAAGAAGAGAAAAATGTCTAAAAATGGCTTGGCTATAATTAATTTGCTGTTGTTGTTGTTGTTGCTGTCGCTGTTGTTGTTGTTGCTGCTGCTGGCAGCCAAAATCGAAAAGTCACTTATGACAGACACTTTGCATGCGAGGCGGCAACATTCGCGGACGGCCGCGATGAGCATCAAGTTGAAGATGAAGATGACGACCCAGACATGCAGTGACTTATGATTTACCTTCTTAGCTCCAACTTCAGCTTCAACTCCAACTCCAACTCCGACATCAACTCCAAACTTGACTTCCACTTCAGCTGCAAACTTGGCTCACGTTGATTTCGCGTGATTTAAGCCAACAACTGTTTGCAGCAACAAACAACAACAAAAAAATGTTATAAGCATTTGATTTACGATGTGCTGGCCATGTTGCCAACTGTCCCAACCCTCCCACACCCCCCGCATGGACATGGATGCCCCCATGATGAATTTGTCAAGTTTGTGGGTCAAGCTGGTCGAGATGGGCGCTCAACTCTCTACACTTCTCTATTCTTGGTGTATTTCCGTGTTGAACGATGATTACTCAAAATCACAGCTAGATGCAACATCCCATGTTCGCATTACAGTCTGCTGCCGCCGTGTGAACGTTGCACAGCCGGCAACTAATTGCGGCATAGCCAGGAAACTTAAGATTCCAGTAGAAAAAAACTATCTACTAACTTTTTTGATATATATTGATGGACTTACATAGTTGGGCCTTGAGTTTGCGACAACTGTAGATTAACTAAAACAGATATGCAATAGTTAAGATAATTTGAGGAGCATATTTTTACAAGTCTCTTCAACTTTGTCATATGAGTATGAATCACAATTGAGAACTCCCAAGGAACCCCAAAAGAGATAGGTATTAATCATGGCTCTTAACTGTCTGAAAGGTAAGCTCAAAACATTTGTTACAATGATTATTACTTGTGTATTACCAACAAAATCGCATTCACACACAAAACACACCGATCAATCGCATTCAATGAGTACTCAAATAAATCACCCAAAACTAAACCAACTCAGAAATCGTAATCCGAAATCTATGCGGGCATATTCGAGGCGTTGCCCAGGCGATAAAAAGTCCTTTTGTGGCTGGGACCAAGTCAAATGGTTTAAAGAGGCGTTGAGTTGCCCTCATTATCAACAGGACAACATTTGTGAGTAATGCAAATATTTGACGCTGTGGCGTCACAATGCCACAGCGTGCAGCAGCCCAACCCCTAATTGAGGCCCAGCCCAACACAATCCAACCCAACCCAACCCCTGAAAGCAGGCGCCAAGGACGCAAAAAAAAAAAAAAGAAATGCTGAAAAAACTGCGCGAAAAACTGCAGCTGATTTGAGTTTAGCGGCATCGTGGGAATCTTTGCGGCGCAGCAACCCTAGAGGCAGCAGCAGCAACCCTTCGACTTGGACTTGGAAGACAAACAGCTGCGTCAGACTCAGACTTGGCGTTGGATTGCTGGTCAAGAGCAGCTGCAGCATTGCAGCAACTGGGATTGATGATGGCCTACGATGATTGGCGTCTCTCGCTCTCTATCTCCCTCTCTCTCTTTGTATGACTGTCTCACTCACTCTCTTCTTTTGTCTCTCTATCTGGACATTGCCGCTGCATATGTCACTCTGGGGCGCATTCGCAATTCGCAATTCGCTAGATACAAATGTATCTATAGCGGGAAATCAGTCCAATTAAAAATAATAAAGGCTGAAACGCAGCTTGTTAGCTTGGCTAGCTGCCAAGATGGCAGATTGCACCCAAAACAATAGGACTCCAACTCTTTAACTCTCTATGCGCGTGGGAACACCAAACAGCAACAGCGTCTCCAACTTCAACAGCATCTCTCTAAAAGTACACTTGGCCAAATAGTTGACAAGGTCGAAAGTGTTACTAAGTTGGAAGTTTTCCTTCATGCTACGCAAATTTGAATAAGTCTAATTGTTTTGGAATAAGTTAAATGGAATTTTTGATATATTATTTTTAAAGTACTCCAATTCCAAAAATGAATGAGTATTTGAAAAGATATTGTGCTAAAAACTGATAAATAACCAATTAAGAATGATCAAGGGCTGAAAGTACTTGAAATTTTTGAAGTCCGCTCGACTTTCGCCAAGTGTAAGTCCTGCATACACTTATATTTTGTCGAGGGCGCAGTGTGCACCTGCCGCGCCCCAAACTGCAAGCTGTCCATATTTGGTTTACATATGTGGCAGCAGAACTCTGCAAAATCGTGATCAAATCAATGCGCAGCCATAAAAGATTGTGTGGAATTCTAACAGCAATTTGAGCGCAACACGAACATGCAATCCACCTCAACTATTACTGCCACTAAATATAAGAGAGTGTTGGCTGGTGAGGAGGAGGAGGAGGAGGGAAGGGGATAAGAGTGGGTTACATAGGCGCCTGACAATTCTATTTGGCACGAGCTCATTAAGCACCATTTATATGCAACATGAGCCATGACTGGACCAAAACTACCAGACGACTACCAACTGCCAACAAACCGACTAACCGACTACCGACAATCGACAGCAGACAGCAGACAGTCGACAGCGAAAACCTCTCCAAAACCTCTCAATATATATATATATATATATATATATATGTGTGTGTGTGTGTGTGTGTGTTTAAAGTCAATGGCTTTTGCTTTTGCCCGTTGACAAGTTGTTGACGCTGGCAAATGATTTACGGGCTACACAGTGGGCTGCCGGCCAGCATACAACAACAACAACAACAAGAACAACAACAATAATTACAGAACTTTAAGCCGCATGCCAAAATCAGCTAACAACGCACAACAAGTGGTAACAACACGTGGGCAATCTACATAGTTGCAATTGTTATGATTATCATGATAAATTGCAGCATTACTGAGAAAACTCGAACATGCTGAGATCTACTTTTACAAATGGTACAAATCAAGAGCGGAAACTAGGAAAAGTACTTATCATAAGATGCTGATCTCATGCTTGAAATATTTGCATAAGATCTGCAAATATTTATTACTGCTAACTTAATCAAACATCGCTTGCAGCATAAGCATAAATGTTGCACAACTCCTTTTTGCAATACTTAATCGCAGCACAAATCAAAATCAATCAAAATCATCAGATCTGTGCATATATGTAGATTTTGTAGATATTATAGAAATCGCATTTGATCCATGGCTTTGACTAGGGATTAAAATGATTTCAAAGCCAAGCCTTGTGGCTTAATGCAATTTCCATAGCTTAACAGCTTTTCAATTGCTAATTTAAATGCAATCGATCACTTTTGCACGCATATTTGCGATTAGCCAAAAGCTTTCATCGCTGATCCGGTGCAAGCCATTTGGAAAAACTGTCAACTGGCTCACGAGACGCCAAGTTGAATCAGCTGCATCAGAAGTGTGCCAAATTGAAGTTGCGCCTCAAGGATTTTGACAGCTAAGTTGACATGCCACAAAAAACAAAAACCAACACAAAAATAGTCAAAAATAAATAAAAATTGGTATGACATACGGGTTACACGACATATGCCTTGTCTGGGCGAGTGCGCCGCAGAGTCAACAAGGTGAATATATGCCAAAAAGCTCAAATGCAATGAAACAATCAATCAAGCCAATGAAAAGAAGGCTTGTCGGCTGCTGCACATGTGAGTTTTGTGAGGCAGAGGCAGAGCGTAACGGTAACTCGAAAAAGGCACAAAATCAAATTACCAGCTATGATTAATCAATCAACACTGGGCTGCCAGTTTGCCAGTTAGCCCGCTGCCCGTTCAACTTGGCGAGCGGTAAAGAAACCTCCGCTCCAATCCGATCGATAGCCAAGCACGATCAACGCCGCTGGCCTCGTCTCGCGATCTTGCGGTTTTTTTGGTTGTGGGTGTGTTTTTGTGTGTATGTGAGTGAGTTTGCAAGTGTGTGTGTGTGTGTGTTGGGGCATGTGAGCCAAGTGGGTGCGTTCTCACAGCTGGATGCCGATACTGACAATCATGATCACACACTCAATGCACACACACTCAATGACAGCTGCATGTGTACTCTGAGAAAAAGTTATAGTTTCGTAGTTATAGTTAATTAACAAATAACTGATATAAATTTGAAGATCCATTTATAAATCAGAAATACATTTTTGTAAGCTTTGGTAAATATATGAAAAAACTAAATTTATAATGGTTATATCAGTTGTTTTTCTGAGTGTAGTGGACTCCACGTGTGCGGCTGGCACATGCAATTGGCAATTTCAAATCAATGCACACAAAAGCTGAAGTTGAAGCTGAAGGAGCTTTGCCGGCTGTGGCTTCTTCCCTAAATGGCGTGGCCTGGCCTGGTCTGAGTTGGCCTGGTCTGCCCTGGCCTGGCCTGGACGGGTCTGGTCTGGTCTGTCTTGGCCAGGCCTGTTCGATCAGTGTTTTGCGAGATCGTGCCAAAAATGGGTTTGCAACTGGAATTCGCTTTTAGTCGAACCAAACACGGCTGCAGCGGCGTCGGCGGCGGCTTCTCTCCATCTGCGTCTGCAACATTTTGTGGCGCAGGTGGCGATTGCCAATTGCCGAATGCAACTGCAACCAGCTGGTGTGAACAACTAGAAAGTTTTACAAACACACACACACACACACACTTGGAGAGTAGCGATTTCGTGAGAATCAGTTCGACGGTAAATTTATTAGTTTTGCTAGCGCAACAATTTATGGCCAACTAATGAAAATTTGACAAATAGCAAATGGGCAAAGCAATTGGATTCTAAGCACAGCAATAACATCTATCATTTACCCAAATATATTTCCGTCATTGCCAAACTGATTGACAAGTCGAGCAGCAGGCAGCAGACCCAAGTCGGGAGTTGAGAGTCGAGTTGCAAGTCGAAACGAGAGTCGAGAGTCGAGAGTCTGTGGTTCAAGAGTCACAATCGGCAGCCGAAAGACGTCAAGTTCAGGCCTGTCGATTTATGGCCCGAGTATCCAACAGATATGCCGCCAAGTCGTGATCTGTGTGCATTGAACCCTCCAATGCTCCCCGCTCCTCGATCTATCGATCTTGTCTGTGGATTGCACGAAATGCAATTTTCAAGCAAATCAGCAAAAGAAAACAAAAAAAAAATTACATTGTGGGAGCTGCTTTTGTAATGAAGCCGTTGGTCATTTTTTGGCCCAAAAGGTTTATGCCGTCAATCATAATTTGTGGCTATGTGTTTGTGTGTGTGTGTGTGTATTTGTTGTGCTTTTATAAACGTGCTGCATTCGTTTTCCCACATTTTATGGCCCGCTGACGCTCTGGGAAAATCACAGGCGTAACTGAAGGTGGCTTCTTTATCAGACTATCTCTATCTCTGTCTCGCTCGCTTGTTGCACAACAATTACTCGCTGTTGACTCTTTTCGTTTTTGGCTTGTCAACATCCGCAGTTGCAGCCCCGCATTGCCTGCCTGCAACACCTTCTACGCTGCGCTCTGTTGCACTTGCCACAGAGGGGCTGGTGACTCCATAGAATTGTTTCACGCTTGTTTTTTTTTTGTATTTTCTGACTATCCCGAAACGGAACTGCGCAAGATTGGCCAAAAGTGTTCGCTTCTTCGTTGACCAATTTTCACACATTGTTTGCGCAGGTGCTCAATTTAAATTCAACAAATTTGAACTGTATGTTAATTTTTGTTTGCCACACAGCGGAAATTAAATTGAAAATGTTAATGTTCTGCACGCTTGATTGGTCGAGGGAGGTTTCTAATTTACATTAACTGAACTATAGCATATAGCATCTCTTTTAATATAAAAAGATAGGATTTAAAAGATTTTAATTTCAGATGTATTAAATCGAAATAGGCGTATACTTAAGAGTCACACTTTCTGATGCAATAACTGCCCAAGTCTGATCTCATATTAATGCCGAACTTCAAATATTACCCACTTAAAATCGAAATAATAAAAAATCATCGAGTCAAAAGCGTCGAGAAGTCATCAATCGCAGTCGTGCCTTTTACATAAAGCATATGCTCAAAGCAGAGCAGCGACATGCAGTGACGCATGCTAGAATAGTGAACGCAGCTAAAAGGGACGACAGTGAAACAAGAGCAAGATTACGGGCAGCCAACAGCGCAAGAGAAAGGCAGCAACTTGCACGAAGCAATTTGAGAATACAACACAAAATGCGCTTCATCAGCAAAGCGAAGAGCTTTATAATTGTAGAAATAAAACTCCAAACAGTGAACAAATATTGATATGTTTAGCTGGTTAACCCCGGTTTACAAGGGTATGTATTATTCGTTCCGTTGATTTTTCATGTTACTTATTCAACGAATACAATAACTTAACGAAACAACAGTTTCGATTGCATACTTTAAGGCAGCTTTGTAATTTCGAATGGTAATCGAAACTTATTTGTAATTTGGAGTTTTGCTTCTTAATGCGCCTTCGGGCATAATTTAAGCTTATAATTTAAAGTTATTTCTGTACATCTGTTTCATAAAATCTTAACTATCATTGCTTATATCGATAAGCAAAGAGATAAAGTATTATCGCAAATATATTAAAATCGATAAGCAAATAATGTTCTTATAAACACAAGAGATCTTAATAAGCGTAGCATACCCTCGTTTTAAGTCTATTACCTGAAATACATATATTTAATATGTATGCCACAATAGTTAATGTGGCGTCATATGGTCGTCGTCATATGGCGTCATATGGTCTATCGAAGATTTCGATACTGGTCACAACAATCCTATACAACGCCACGCCACAAACACTCAATCGATATTTATCAAAATTAATCGTTCTGCCAAGCTGGCAACGCAACCTGGCTATCGAAAAAGTCCAAACATTCTAGAGCAACACCAGCGCAGATAATAAAGGTTTTCAGACGTTCAATTAAAGTTGCTAAATTTAATCAATGTCTGGTACAATGTATGTAATTAGACCGGCGATCCCAAAAGCCGATCGTGTTGAACTGGAACACATTACTGCCAATATACAGGAGAAATTGAAATCAATAAATGAGAAACTTGCCAATCTGCGGAACCTCACGCGAAAAGAATGCGATAATGAAATACGCCATATTTATCTGAGGTCAATACATACCCTGGTGATAGAGCAGAATAGAACACAAAGCATTCTAGAGAATTACAAGACAAAACTAACAACCCTCAAACTTCGTGGCAAAAAGGTAAGAAATTACACTTTTACTTATCTCAGAGCAATAACAGATTATAATAATTTTTAATCGATAGCAATTGATTACAAGGGAAACGCAGAAGCCCACTAAAAATGCCAAACTCTTTGAACTCTTTGAGCCAAAAGTAAGTAATAAAATCACTCGTAGTCAAATATAAGCTAAATTCATGTACCATTTTAGGAAACAAAACTCGAAATTAAGTCGGTTAAATCTATTGGCGCCTCGGTACGTATAGAATACTTAAATATTTACCAAGGAATAATAGTTAACGCACTCTACTTTCCCTTCGCAGGCCTTTGCGAATAAACAAAAGACCGAGAATCATCAAAACCATACGGGTGTTAATCATGGCGAGGCGATGAAATGTTTAAAAGCTCACGTGGATAAGCGGAAAAATGTCGTGCAACGAAAGGTAGCATTTCCAGAAATTGTCGAGAAGGCACATTTAGTTATAAATGATCCCATAATGGATTTAGAGATCGGGCAAGCAGTTGTCGAAGATCGACCAGTGGGACAACAAATCGTTGCAACAAAATCAATTGCCATTGATAACCACATCGATGCAATGCAATGCTTGAAAGCCCTCCAGGAATATGCAATGTTAAATGAAAATTTTCGTGCGATTGGTTTGCTCCTGCAAACGGAAAAAGCATTTTCCAACCCGGCAGATGTCAACGATTTTGAGCTGTAGCAGAATTATTTTACACATGTTATTGTTAGTATTAGGTTTAACCATATAAATATATATATATATATAAGCATACATATATTGCTTGTCCATATAATTATAATTATTATTTCTGGCTTAGTAAATAAATTGTGTTAATCAGCAGTGTGGCCAGTTGTTTGCAGATGCACTTATGCCAGTCAGCTGTTAATTTACAAGCCAGTTGTTAGTTTGGTATTATTTTCTAGCACGTTGCTTCTAACACGTAAAATGAAGGCAGGCGGTGTTCTTAATTTCAGTTGTGTTGCAGTGAGTAGCTAGAATTGTGTGTGAAAGTATAAGTTAATAGTAAAACTAATGCATTTAAAGAAGTGTACTTGAATAAGTAAAAATCGCTGTTTAATTGCAATATAAAATCACAAATGCATGTGAAACAGCTGATGATTTTTCAAGCCAAATTTGAAACTTTGGGATTTTTAAACACATTTGTGTTAGCAGCAAATGGTAACCTGTGCAACAGAAAAGTATAAACAACTGCTGAAAATTCTGCATTTCGACCAAAATGTGAGCTTCGTTTAATAAAATAAGCAATATAAATAACATAACTTTATTTATGTTTAAATAGGCAACTGTTGCTGCTTTTGATTAAGGAATAAGTTAGCATTTTTATCCTGGTTGGGGGAGTTGAATTTGTCATTTGATTGGAAAATGGAGAAATTAACGCCCGATGCAAATGCAAATGCTATACCCCGAAAACGGCCTGGACGTCCGCCTAAGGCAGCCAGCACGGCAAATCAGGAGTCGGATGCAATTGAAGAGGTTGACTCGCCGCAGCCCCCAGAGGAACGCTCCTCAACGCCCACAAATCGGCGACGCAGCACACGTAAGAAATTCACCAAATTCGAAGTGCTCGATGTGATGAATAAAGGTCGCAAGACGCATAAAATTCAAATTGAGGCACGCATCGATTCCAATGCACCAATAACATCAGCAGATATAAACCGCTTAGTGGTGCCACGTGGCTCTTTGCGTTCTGCACCGACGCCCCTTCAGCCCACACTTAAGTCATTTACCAAGCCAAAGCCGACGCCGAGCTTGATCGTTGCCCAGGTGAGCAGCGATAAATCGCAGCAGCAGCAACAGCAGACGACTCTCAAACGCAAACGTGGACGTCCACGCAAGACAGCCTTGATCTTGGCGAGTGATCCATCCACAAGCGGGACTGCTGGCGCCGATCTGCAGCTGGAATCCAACGATTCAAATGAAACCTCAAGGAGTTTTAATTTAATTGATGATGCATCCAACTCATCGGAACAAACACTGATTACACCAATCGAAATAAATGATGAGGATGCCATAACTGTGCTCACATCTGATGAGGACTCTAATTCACAGATTATCTTTGTGGACATTGAATCAGCTAAGGCAGCAGCCGAAGCAGACGAGGAGAACAATGACCAACCAAATCAAACATTTAAGTTAATCTTTCCCAATGCTCAGCAAAATCAGCTGGAAATAGAAGAACCACAGCAGGTAGATATAGAGACTCAGCCGATAACTGAAGTACTCAGTGAACCGCCAGGCATTTGCTTTGAAGAGGAGGAGCATCAGCCGGAGGCGGAGCTGGTGCAAGCACAGTCGCAGCTGGAAAATAAAACTGAACAGCAGATTGACATTAAAGTTCAGGGTGAAAAGCCAAAAAGCAAATTTATTGAAGTAATGCAGCAGGTAATAGAGAAAAGAATGGCTGAGAAAAAGCAATTGGAGAGAGAGAAGCTGCAGCGAGACGAGCAGTTGGACCGAGAAGCAAAGCTGGAGAGAGAAAAACAGCTAGAGAGAGAAGCGCAGCTAGAGAGGGAAAAGTTGTTGCTGAAAGAAAGGGAAATGGAACACGAAAAGAAGCTGGAAAAAGAAAAGCTGGAGAGAGAGAAGCAGAAGCAAGAAGAAAAGTTAAAGCAAGAAGCCAAAATAGAGAGGGAAAAACAACTGGAGAAGGAAAGGCAACTGGAGAGAGACAAGCAACTCGAGAAAGAAAAGAAGCTGGAGCTGGAAATGATTGAGAAGGAGAAGCTACTCAAAGAAGACAAATTGAAGCGAGAAGCAGAACTGCAGAAAGAAAAGCAGGCAGAAGCGAAGCGAGAGATGGAAAAGAAGCTGGAGAGAGAAGCAAAGCTGGAACAAGAAAAGAAGGTTGAGAGAAAAAAGAAACTGGAACAAGCAAAGAAGCTGGAGAGAGAGGAAAAGCTGGAGAAAGAAAAGCTGGAGAGAGAAAAACTGGAGAGAGAAAAGCTGGAGAGAGAAAAGCTGGAGAGAGAAAAGCTGGAGAGAGAAAAGCTGGAGAGAGAAAAGCTGGAGAAAGAAAGGTTGGAGAGAGAAAAGCTGGAGAAAGAAAGGTTGGAGAGAGAAGAAAAGCTGGAGAAAGAAAAGCTGGATAGAGAAAAGCTGAAGCAAGCAGAGAAGTTGAAGCAAGTAGCAAAGCTAGAGAGGGATAATCGACTAGAGAAGGAAAAGCAAATGGAGAAAGACAAGCAACTCCAGAAAGCAGAGAAGTTGAAGCAAGAAGCAAAGCTAGAGAGGGATAATCAACTAGAGAAGGAAAAGCAAATGGAGAAAGACAAGCAACTCCAGAAAGAAAAGAAGCTGGAGCTCGAAATGAAGGAGAAGGAAAAGCTACAGCAAGAAGACAAGTTGAAGCGAGAAGTACAGCTAGAGAAAGAGAAGATAGCAGCAGCGAAGAAAGAGTTGGAAAAGAAGCTGGAGAGAGAAGCAAAGCTGGAACAAGAAAAAAAGCTTGAGAGAGAAAATAAACTGGACCTGGCAGAGAAGATTGTACCAAAGCTGAAACGAGAATGGAAGGAGAAACCAAAAAGGTTGGAGATAGAAAAAAAACTGGAGCAAGCAAAGAAGATGGAGAGAGAAGAAAAGCTTGAGAGAGAAAAGCTGGAGAAAGAAAAGCTGAAGCAAGAGAAGTTTAACCAAGAAGCCAAGCTAGAGAGGGATAATCAACTAAAGAAGGAAAAGCAAATGGAGAAAGACAAGCAACTCGAGAAAGAAAAGAAGCTGGAACTAGACATGATGGAGAAGGAGAAGCTACAGCAAGAAGACAAGTTGAAGCGAGAAGCACAGCTAGAGAAGGATACTCAACTAAAGAAGGAAAAGCAAATGGAGAAAGGCAAGCAATTCGAGAAAGAAAAGAAGCTGGAGCTAGAAATGATGGAGAAGGGGAAGCTACAGCAAGAAGACAAGTTGAAGCGAGAAGCACAGCTAGAGAAAGAAAAGCAGGCAGAACCGAAGCAAGAGATGGAAAAGAAGCTTGAGAGAGAAGCAAAGCTGGAACTAGAACAAGCAAAGAAGCTGGAGATAGAAGAAAAGCTGGAGAAAGACAATACGCTAAAGCAAGACAAGAAACAGGAGAATGAAGAGAGGATTGAAACGCTATCATCAGCCCAGCTGGAGAATGTCAATAAGCCATCAAAACAGGTGTTATCGGATACGCTTTCAAATCTCCTCGAGGAATCGACTGATAATATCCACATTATCTCTTCTGCACCAGAGCTGCTGGTCTTCAAAGTGGAAAGCCCAAAGCAAATGCCTAGAGAGATTGAACTAAAGTCTCCAGTTGATTTGAAATGTGTGGTAGAGAAACCACTGGAAGATAATACATCACAATTAGAGTTAAAGATCGACGCAACAGGACTGAATAACACACCAGACTTGTCCGCCTGTCCAATTGCTAAGTCTAAAGCGGACTTGGCCTTGCAACAAGTGAATGAACAGCTTTTGGCTGAGGCAAAGGCGATACCACTGCCCAAGTATGAGAGTCCTGAGCCGCAGGAAACAATCAACGAACAACTCAAGCGGGTGCTGCCTGCAATTGAAGAGAAGAAAGATGAGAAGCCCTGCAGATCAACGCCCAACATGTCCTTCAAGGAACGGGATGCACTCTTCAAGGTCCTGGATAAAGTTCACTCAAAAATGCTGAACGAGCAGAAGTTCAAAAAGATGCAGAGGAAGGCAATCAGTAAGCTAACAGCAGATGAAGCCTTTCTGGCCAAAATGCAGCTGCCCAAGCAGAGTCCGCTTCGCAACACGATCAGCGAGGAGCGCCACGAGGAGCCAACAACATCACATTCCAGCGGCAGCAAGGCACAGAGTCTTGAAGCAGCCGAATCCAAGCCAATGCACAGCAGCAGCAATAAATCCCATGCGAAAAAACAGTCGCGGAAATCTGGAGCAGGTAAACAGGATAATAACCAGGACAGCAACAGCTTCAATGAGCTGGGCAGTCGTAGTGTGTCCACGACGACAAACAGCGAGCTGGAGTCACCCGATCAGTTTGATGACATTGCCAAGTTTATCAAAGACGGCGAAAAGCTGCTCGAACGCGACTACAAACAGGAGGATGAGCAGCAACAACAGCAGCAACAGGTGGCTGCAGTTAGCGAGGATGAGTTTGTGCAGCGTGTAGCCAATCTGGAGACTCCGGCAACCACTCCCTCACCCTCCATTGCTAGCAGCAGCGAGGATCTAGCCTCTGGTGTGCGTCGCTCGCATCGCATCAAACAGAAGCCACAAGGCACCAAATACAGTTTGGGTCGTGGCATCAGCAGCTTGACTCAAACGTCTGCGATCAGCATGGAGCAACAGTTGGCGGAACTCGCCCACATCGAGGCCAGCAATGAGCAATTTCTGCGCCAGGAGGGCCTGCAGACATTCCAAACGCTGCGCGACAATTATTATCGCTGTGCGCGACAGGTGAGCCGGGAAAATGCGGAGATGCAATGCGATTGCTTTGTCACCGGCGACGAGGAGTCGATGGGTCAGATGCGCTGCTGTGGCGACGGCTGCATCAATCGCATGTTGATGATCGAATGTGGTCCACTCTGCACGAACGGCGAACGTTGCACGAATAAACGCTTCCAGCAGCATCAGGGTTGGCCCTGTCGCGTCTTTCGAACCGAGAAGAAGGGTTGCGGCATCACGGCGGAACTGCAAATGCCACCCGGGGAGTTCATCATGGAGTATGTGGGCGAGGTCATCGATAGCGAGGAGTTTGAGCGTCGCCAGCATTTGTATTCGGAGGATCGCAATCGTCATTATTATTTTATGGCATTGCGCAGCGATTCCATCATCGATGCCACCTCGAAGGGCAACATTTCGCGATACATCAATCACAGTTGTGACCCCAATGCGGAGACACAGAAGTGGACTGTCAACGGGGAGCTGCGCATTGGTTTCTTTAGCCTGAAGACCATTATGCCCGGCGAGGAAATCACCTTCGATTATCAATATCAGCGCTATGGACGCGATGCCCAACGCTGCTATTGTGAGTCGGCCAATTGCCGCGGCTGGATTGGCAACGAACCGGAGTCGGATGAGGGCGAGCAGCTCGACACGGAAACGGAAAGTGAGGCCGAGGAACTGCAGCTGGTGGAGCAGGAGCAAAAAACCAAATCACTTAAAGTCGGCAAAACAAAGAAGCAACAAAAGTTGGCCGCATCGCGTGGCAAGCAGCGCAAGGAGCAACAGCCCAAGGCCAAGGATCGCGAGTACAAAGCTGGACGTTGGCTGCGTCCAACCGGCGGCGTGCGTGCGCCCCGCAAACCCAATCAGCTGGAGGATCCCGATGTGCTCGAGCAGCTGTCGTTGCTCAGCGGCAGTGGACTGAAGAATCAATTGGATACGTTGCGCTTCTCACGCTGCATGGTGCGTGCAAAGCTGCTGGAGACTCGCCTCCAATTGCTGGGCGTGCTCACACGTGCCGAGTTGCCCTGCCGGCGTCTGTTCCTCGACTACCATGGATTGCGTCTGCTGTACGCGTGGATCAGCGAGAGTGGCAGTGATAAGCAGCTGCGTCTGGCTTTACTGGATGCACTCGAATCCTTGCCCATACCCAACAAGACTATGCTGAACGATACGCGCGTCTACCAGAGTGTGCAACTGTGGACCAGTCAGTTAACGGAGACCCTTCCAGAGGCAGCTGCTCCATCTGAACCTGATCCGGACTCGGAGGCAGTGCTGCCACGCATATCGGCTTTGTTGCTCAAGTGGAATGGCCTGCCCGAAATCTTTCGCATACCTAAACGGGAACGCATCGAACAGATGAAGGAACACGAACGCGAAGCGGATCGCCAACAGCAGTTGGTAGAGAGTAATAGCGCCTCTGCGGTATTCAACAGCGATCGCTATCGCCAGGATCGCTTCAGACGCGACACCACGAGTCGCTATGAGAAGTCCAAGCCGTCCTCGAGGATGAGCGGCAACAATACCATCTGCACCATCACCACACAGCCCAAGGAGTGGCAGGGCATCCAGGAGAGTCCTAGCGGCAGCAAATCTGAAAACCGTCGACGCTCCGATTTGGATCCACGTCGCACTATCATTTCCAAGGAGCTGCGACGTTCACTGTTCGAGCGAAAGGTGCACATGGATGGAATTATAATTGTGAATCTCAATTGTAAACTTTATCCTAATTTATATTTCAGGTTGCGCAGGATGAGGCGGAGAAGCGTGTGGGCAGCGAGGATTGGCGTGAGCACGAGCTGCGCTGCGAATACTTTGGCCTCGATCTGAATACGGATCCCAAGCTGTTGCCCTACTGCCAGAATACCGAGACCAACGAGTGGTTCAACAGTGAGAATGTTCCGGTGCCGGTGCCACCTCGCTGTGGCGACGTATCTGAGCCACCGTCCCCAAAATATGGCGGTGATGTTGAGTATAAGTTGCCACCGGGCGTGGAGCCGTTGCCGCTCTCCTGGCGCTTCAATCTGACGCCCGAGGGTGACATCTACTATTACAATTTGCGTGATCGGATTGCACAGTGGGAGCCACCAAATACGGAGCAGCGACTGCAGAAGCTTGTCGCCGATGATGTGCCGCTCGAGTTGCCCGAAATGGGTGAAGCGGCCAACTTGGATGATCTGGTCAAAATTGATATTGACTATGTGGGTAGCTTGAGTGAGAAGTCCCTGAAGCAGTACATCGAGGTCAAGATTAAGGAGCGTCGCGAAGCGCGACGCAATCGTCGCGAATCGGTGCTTGTGATTAGTCCACGTCGCGAGGAGGATCGCGCCTTCAGTCAGCAGCAGACTCGCATGTACAAGAAGAACAAAGAGAAGATACACCGTCGCAAGCAGATCTATCTACGCACACGCACCGATGCGAATGCCGAGGAACAGCCACCTAGTCCAGCCGAGGACTCAGTGCCTATTCCCTGCCATCTCTACTCTTCGGATGAGGAGGCTATCACGGAATCCAATTTACCTCCCGTTGATGCATTAGTTTTAACCGTGCCGGAGGTGGTGCAGCCAAGTGGTTTCACGGAAGCGGAGACGCCGCCGAGCAACAAACGCAAACATGCCAACGTGGAGGGACACAAGAAGCATCGGGATAGCAAGCGCAAAGCGTAAGCAATCTCTTTGGCGTGTCCTGGCACATAAAATACTTATATGTAGCATCTATTCTTTTAGCACAACTGTACGTGATTCCAATGAAAAGTTTCATTTCGAGATTAGTGGCCATGTGGCCGAGTTTCTGCGTCCCTTCCGCCAGGACACTTGCCACCTGGGCCGCATTACCAGTGAAGAGGATTACAAGTTCCTTATTAGGCGGGTAAGTAAATAAATTATACAATATTCAATCAATTCAATTCAAACTAATGCCATAATCCTAATCCCTTGCAGCTAAGCCACCATATAACAACCAAGGAGATGCGCTATTGTGAAGTAACTGGCAATCCTTTGGCCTGCACCGAATCGGTGAAACACAAATCCTACGAGTTCATCAAACAATATATGCGGAAGAAGGGACCCGTCTACAAGAAGCCAGTCGATAGACCCGATTAAATGCCAATTATGGGACATGCATCAAATAACCCTTCCTGCCAAAGGGATTACAACTAATTATCTTAAGCATAAATATGAAACTTCGTTTATTTTGTTGTTGTATCGTACATGTATAACAGTTCGAATTTTAGATATAGTTTGAAGACTTGTATTTAAGCCGGATTCAACGAAGAAACTTAAGAACTAACTACATAAGAAATGTATGAAAATTGAATTGAGTTATTTTATTTTATTTTTTTGCTACAAAAATAAACATCCAATAAAAGACAATTGCATATAGTCTTCCAATGGATATGTAATACATTGTGACATATTACTCATTAACTGTAAAATATATTGAATAAACTAATATGAACAACTAAGTACTAGTCGAGTTGTCATTCATTTTAACTTGTTATTATTTATTATACAGACTATAGGCAGCTAAGGAGTACGCAAAACGCAAAACCAATACTCACCCAAATTAAACCAATCTATAAAGCCATAGAAATGAGAGCAGCATTTAAAATGCAATTGAAATGAAAGTAATTTTAAATATTTGCTCTCTCTCTGCGTGCCACCCACAACAACAATCCAAACGTTGCTCACCAGCTTTATTTTGCTCCCCTACCACTAAAAATAGCACCAAACACACGCACACACAGAGAGAAAGAGGCGCAGAAGTGATCGCACTGAGAATGAGCGCGCGAGAGAGAGCAGAGCGCAATCTCTCACGTTCGGTAAACAAGTTTGAACAACTCGCCAAACCTGATTTTCCACCCATGTCTCAGAGAGATTGCTGACCGAGTTAGTTAGTTGTACCAAATTGCTGCTACGCTTCGCACGTCCCGTACGGAACGACATTCATTATAATTTTTTTTCACTATTTACTTATTGCTGTTAGTGTGCCTAAAAAACTGCAGCACATTTGGACGAAAAAACAGGTGCGCGTCAGCTTATCGAAAAATATATGGTAAACTCGTCAATTTTAATTTGTTTTTAGTTTTTCTTTTTGTTTCGTTAAAGGCATTGCCATATCAGCGAGCGGGAGAGCGTTAAAAAAGAGCTCAAGATTGCCGAGTGTAAGCGCATCAAGGAGAGAGTGGGAGAGAGTTCGTCTGCCGTTGCTGTGCATGTGTGTGTGAGAACTGATCGTACGGAACTGAGCAAATGTCTGACGTAAGCAGAGAGAGTGAGAGAGACAGTTGATCGGTTTGCGGGGCGATACTTTTGTACTACTGGAAACGACTTGTTGACGAATTTACATATTATTGATCAGGTCTAACTGGAATAACATTAGAATTGCTCTTTTTTTTTCTGTTTTCATAACTACAACAGTAGAAGAGAGTTTAAGAGATAGATTCATTAGTAAACAGTAATCGCTCGCAGATTAGAACTTATCGATTTTGGGGGCAATTGTAATTAGCAAGTAATTCTTATTTATCTTTACATCAAATAATAAAATATTAGAGGAAATTATTTCAGAGTATATAACAAATGTTTATAACATAACAAAAGTAATATTTCAATAATTAATTGGAAATTCCGCAATATTACAATTTCTACAAGATACTTTTTACAAACATTATGTAATATATTGTTTACATATCCTATAAATTGCAGCACGACGCCCGTCTAAAAAATAGCAGGCTCAGATCTTCGCAATGGAGTCGCATCGTGCTGACGCTGGAGGAACGTGTGGCGGTGATTCGCCAATATGATGTTGTGCGCAAGTACACTAACGTAGCGAAGAACTTCAACTGCAACAGTGCCCAAATCAGGAGCATCATCTCCAACCGAGAAACCATCATGAAGTTCTACGAGGCAAAGCGACTCAACAGCAAACAGCGCAACCCCAAGTTCTTTGAGCCAAAAGTAAGTAATAAAATCACTCGTAGTCAAATATAAGCTAAATTCATGTAGTTAAATAAATTATGTCGGTATAGAATACTTAAATATTTACCAAGGAATAATAGCTAACGCACTGTACTTTCCCTTCGCAGGCCGTTGCGAACAAACATCAAAATCCTAAGGGTGTTTTTCATAAAGAGGCGAAGAAATGTTTAAAAGCTCGCGTGGGTAGTAGGCGGAAAAATGCCGTGGAACCAAAGGTAGCATTTCCTGAATTTGTCAAGAAGGAGGAACCTTTAGTTATAAATGATCCCATAATCGATTTAGAGATCGGGCAAGCAGTCGAAGATCGACCTGTGGGACAACAGATCGTTGCAACAAAATCAATTGCCATTGATAACCACATCGATGCAATGCAATGCATGAAAGCCCTCCAGGAATATGCAATGTTAAATGAAAATTTTCGTGCGATTGGTTTGCTAATGCAAACGGAAAAAGCATTTTCCAACCCGGCAGATGTCAACGATTTTGAGCTGTAGCAGAATTATTTTACATATGTTATTGTTAGTATTATGTTTAATCATATAAATATATATATATATAAGCATACATAAATTGTTTGTCCATATAATTGTAATTAATTAGAAAATAAATTGTATTAATCAGCAGTGTGGCCACTTGTTTGCAGATGCGTTTATGCCAGTCAGCTGTTAATTTACCAGTTGTCAGTTTAGTATTTTCTAGCATGTTGCTTCTAACACGTAAAATGAAAGCAAGCGGTGTTCTTAATTTCAGTTGTGTTGCAGTGAGTAGCTAGAATTGTGTGTGAAAGTATAAGTTAATAGTAAAAATACTGCATCTAAAGAAGTTTACTTGAATAAGTAAAAATCGCTGTTTAATTACAATATAAAATCACAAATGCATGTGAAACAGCTGATGATTTGTCAAGCCAAATTTGAAACTTTGGGATTTTTAAACACATTTGTGTTAGCAGCAAATGGTAACCTGTGCAACAGAAAAGTATAAACAACTGCTGAAAATTCTGCATTTCGACCAAAATGTGAGCTTCGTTTAATAAAATAAGCAATATAAATAACATAACTTAATAATTTATGCTTAAAAAGGCAACTGTTGCTGCTTTTGATTAAGGAATAAGTTAGCATTCTTAGCCTGGTTGGGTGAGTTGAATTTGGCATTTGATTGGAAAATGGAGAAATTAACGCCCGATGCAAATGCAAATGCTATACCCCGAAAACCGCCTGGACGTCCGCCTAAGGCAGCCAGCACGGCAAATCAGGAGTCGAATGCAATTGAAGAGGTTGACTCGCCGCAGCCCCCAGAGGAACGCTCCTCAACGCCCACAAATCGGCGGCGCAGCCCACGCAAGATAATCACCAAATTCGATGTGCTCGATGTGATGAATAAAAGTCGCAAGACGCATAAAATTCAAATTGAGGCACGCATCGATTCCAATGCACCAATAACATCAGCAGATATAAACCGCTTAGTGGTGCCACGTGGCTCTTTGCATTCTGCACCGACACCCCTTTAGCCCACACTTAAGTCATTTACCACGCTATTGACGCGATGCCCAACGCTGTAAAGTAAATAAATTATACAATATTCAATCAATTCAATTCAAACTAATGCCATAATCCTAATCCCTTGCAGCTAAGCCACCATATAACAACCAAGGAGATGCGCTATTGTGAAGTAACTGGCAATCCTTTGGCCTGCACCGAATCGGTGAAACACAAATCCTACGAGTTCATCAAACATTATATGCGGAAGAAGGGACCCGTCTACAAGAAGCCAGTCGATAGACCCGATTAAATGCCAATTATGGGACATGCATCAAATAACCCTTCCTGCCAAAGGGATTACAACTAATTATCTTAAGCATAAATATGAAACTTCGTTTATTTTGTTGTTGTATCGTACATGTATAACAGTTCGAATTTTAGATATAGTTTGAAGACTTGTATTTAAGCCGGATTCAACGAAGAAACTTAAGAACTAACTACATAAGAAATGTATGAAAATTGAATTGAGTTATTTTATTTTATTTTTTTGCTACAAAAATAAACATCCAATAAAAGACAATTGCATATAGTCTTCCAATGGATATGTAATACATTGTGACATATTACTCATTAACTGTAAAATATATTGAATAAACTAATATCAACAACTAAGTACTAGTCGAGTTGTCATTCATTTTAACTTGTTATTATTTATTATACAGACTATAGGCAGCTAAGGAGTACGCAAAACGCAAAACCAATACTCACCCAAATTAAACCAATCTATAAAGCCATAGAAATGAGAGCAGCATTTAAAATGCAATTGAAATGAAAGTAATTTTAAATATTTGCTCTCTCTCTGCGTGCCACCCACAACAACAATCCAAACGTTGCTCACCAGCTTTATTTTGCTCCCCTACCACTAAAAATAGCACCAAACACACGCACACACAGAGAGAAAGAGGCGCACAAGTGATCGCACTGAGAATGAGCGCGCGAGAGAGAGCAGAGCGCAATCTCTCACGTTCGGTAAACAAGTTTGAACAACTCGCCAAACCTGATTTTCCACCCATGTCTCAGAGAGATTGCTGACCGAGTTAGTTAGTTGTACCAAATTGCTGCTACGCTTCGCACGTCCCGTACGGAACGACATTCATTATAATTTTTTTCACTATTTACTTATTGCTGTTAGTGTGCCTAAAAAACTGCAGCACATTTGGACGAAAAAACAGGTGCGCGTCAGCTTATCGAAAAATATATGGTAAACTCATCAATTTTAATTTGTTTTTATTTTTTCTTTTTGTTTCGTTAAAGGCATTGCCATATCAGCGAGCGGGAGAGCGTTAAAAAAGAGCTCAAGATTGCCGAGTGTAAGCGCATCAAGGAGAGAGTGGGAGAGAGTTCGTCTGCCGTTGCTGTGCATGTGTGTGTGAGAACTGATCGTACGGAACTGAGCAAATGTCTGACGTAAGCAGAAAGAGTGAGAGAGACAGTTGATCGGTTTGCGGGGCGATACTTTTGTACTACTGGAAACGACTTGTTGACGAATTTACATATTATTGATCAGGTCTAACTGGAATAACATTAGAATTGCTCTTTTTTTTTCTGTTTTCATAACTACAACAGTAGAAGAGAGTTTAAGAGACATTTTATTTTAAGTGCCTGATTTGGAAACAAGTTTTGATAATGCTCAATTTGACTTATTGTTTATTAGCTGTCATTTTAAAAAGCAATAGTCTGAAATGATAGATTCATTAGTAAACAGTAATCGCTCGCAGATTAGAACTTATCGATTTTGGGAGCAATTGTAATTAGCAAGTAATTCTTATTTTTCTTTACATGAAATAATAATATATTACAAGAAATTATTTCAGAGTATATAACAAATGTTTATAACATAACAAAAGTAATATTTCAATAATTAATTGGAAATAACGATTGGAAATTCCGCAATATTACAATTTCTACAAGATACTTTTTACAATAAATTGCAGCACGACGCACGTAGCAGGATCAGATTTTCGCGATATCATCGCAACATACTGACGCTGGAGAATCGCGTGGCGGTGATTCGCCAATATGATGTTGAGCGCAAGTACACCAACATAGCGAAGAACTTCAACTGCACCAATGACCAAATCAGGAGCATCATCGCCAACCGGGAAACCATCATGAAGTTCTACGAGGCAAAGCGACTCAACAGCAAACAGCGCAACCCCAAGTTCTTTGAGCCAAAAGTAAGTAATAAAATCACTCGTAGTCAAATATAAGCTAAATTCATGTAGTTCAATAAATTATGTCGGTATAGAATACTTAAATATTTACCAAGGAATAATAGCTAACGCACTGTACTTTCCCTTCGCAGGCCGTTGCGAACAAACATCAAAATCCTAAGGGTGTTTTTCATAAAGAGGCGAAGAAATGTTTAAAAGCTCGCGTGGGTAGTAGGCGGAAAAATGCCGTGGAACGAAAGGTAGCATTTCCTGAATTTGTCAAGAAGGAGGAACCTTTAGTTATAAATGATCCCATAATGGATTTAGAGATCGGGCAAGCAGTCGAAGATCGACCTGTGGGACAACAGATCGTTGCAACAAAATCAATTGCCATTGATAACCACATCGATGCAATGCAATGCATGAAAGCCCTCCAGGAATATGCAATGTTAAATGAAAATTTTCGTGCGATTGGTTTGCTAATGCAAACGGAAAAAGCATTTTCCAACCCGGCAGATGTCAACGATTTTGACCTGTAGCAGAATTATTTTACATATGTTTTTGTTAGTATTAGGTTTAATCATATAAATATATATATATATAAGCATACATAAATTGTTTGTCCATATAATTGTAATTAATTAGAAAATAAATTGTGTTAATCAGCAGTGTGGCCAGTTGTTTGCAGATGCGTTTATGCCAGTCAGCTGTTAATTTACCAGTTGTCAGTTTAGTATTTTCTAGCATGTTGCTTCTAACACGTAAAATGAAAGCAAGCGGTGTTCGTAATTTCAGTTGTGTTGCAGTGTGTGAAAGTATAAGTTAATAGTAAATATACTGCATTGTGTGTGAAAGTATAAGTTAATAGTAAATATACTGCATTTAAAGAAGTGTACTTGAATAAGTAAAAATCGCTGTTTAATTACAATATAAAATGACAAATGCATGTGAAACAGCTGATGATTTGTCAAGCCAAACTTTGGGATTTTTAAACACATTTGTGTTAGCAACAAATGGTAACCTGTGCAACAGAAAAGTATAAACAACTGCTGAAAATTCTGCATTTCGACCAAAATGTGAGCTTCGTTTAATAAAATAAGCAATATAAATAACATAACTTTATTTATGTTTAAATAGGCAACTATTGCTGCTTTTGATTAAGGAATAAGCTAGCATTCTTATCCGAGTTGGGTGAGTTGAATTTGGCATTTGATTGGAAAATGGAGAAATTAACGCCCGATGCAAATGCAAATTCTATACCCCGAAAACGGCCTGGACGTCCGCCTAAGGCAGCCAGCACGGCAAATCAGGAGTCGGATGCAATTGAAGAGGTTGACTCGCCGCAGCCCCCAGAGGAACGCTCCTCAACGCCCACAAATCGGCGGCGCAGCACACGCAAGAAAATCACCAAATTCGATGTGCTCGATGTGATGAATAAAAGTCGCAAGACGCATAAAATTCAAATTGAGGCACGCATCGATTCCAATGCACCAATAACATCAGCAGATATAAACCGCTTAGTGGTGCCATGTGGCTCTTTGCATTCTGCACCGACGCCCCTTTAGCCCACACTTAAGTCATTTACCACGCTATTGACGCGATGCCCAACGCTGCTATTGTGAGTCGGCCAATTGCCGCGGCTGGATTGGCAACGAATCGGAGTCGGATGAGGGTGAGCAGCTCGACACGGAAACGGAAAGTGAGGCCGAGGAACTGCAGCTGGTGGAGCAGGAGCAAAACACCAAATCACTTAAAGTCGGCAAAACAAAGAAAGAACAAACCAAACGACTACCATGGATTGCGTCTGCTGTACGCGTGGATCAGCGAAAGTGGCAGTGATAAGCAGCTGCGTCTGGCTTTACTGGATGTACTCGAATCCTTGCCCATACTCAACAAGACTATGCTGAACGATACGCGCGTCTACCAGAGTGTGCAGCTGTGGACCAGTCAGTTAACGGAGACCCTTCCAGAGGCAGCTGCTCCATCTGAACCTGATCCGGACTCGGAGGCAGTGCTGCCACGCATATCGGCTTTGTTGCTCAAGTGGAATGGCCTGCCCGAAATCTTTCGCATACCTAAACGGGAACGCATCGAACAGATGAAGGAACACGAACGCGAAGCGGATCGCCAACAGCAGTTGGTAGAGAGTAATAGCGCCTCTGCGGTATTCAACAGCGATCGCTATCGCCAGGATCGCTTCAGACGCGACACCACGAGTCGCTATGAGAAGTCCAAACCGTCCTCGAGGATGAGCGGCAACAATACCATCTGCACCATCACCACACAGCCCAAGGAGTGGCAGGGCATCCAGGAGAGTCCTAGCGGCAGCAAATCTGAAAACCGTCGACGCTCCGATTTGGATCCACGTCGCACTATCATTTCCAAGGAGCTGCGACGTTCACTGTTCGAGCGAAAGGTGCACATGGATGGAATTAGAATTGTGAATCTCAATTGTAAACTTTATCCTAATTTATATTTCAGGTTGCGCAGGATGAGGCGGAGAAGCGTGTGTGCAGCGAGGATTGGCGTGAGCACGAGCTGCGTTGCGAATACTTTGGCCTCGATCTGAATACGGATCCCAAGCTGTTGCCCTACTGCCAGAATACCTAGACCAACGAGTGGTTCAACAGTGAGAATGTTCCGGTGACGGTGCCACCTCGCTGTGGCGACGTATCCGAGCCACCGTCCCCAAAATATGGCGGTGATGTTGAGTATAAGTTGCCACCTGGCGCTCTCCTGGCGCTTCATTCTGACGCCCGAAGGTGACATCGACTATTACAATTTGCGTGATCGGATTGCACAGTGGGAGCCACCAAATGCGGAGCAGCGACTGCAGAAGCTCGAAACGGGTGAAGCGGCCAACTTGGATAATCTGGTCAAAATTGATTATGACTATGTGAGTAGCTTGAGTGAGAAGTCCCTGAAGCAGTACATCGAGGTCAAGATTAAGGAGCGTCGCGAAACGCAATCGTCGCGACTCAGTGCTTGTGATTAGTCCACGTCGTGAGGAGGATCGTGTCTACAATCAGCAGGAGACTCGCAAGTACAAGGAGAACAAGGAGAAGATACGCCGTCGCAAGGAGATCTATCGACGCGGACGAACTGATGCGAATGCCGAGGAACAGCTAGCTAGTCCAGCCGAGGACTCACTGCCCATTCACAGCTATCTGTACTCTTCGGATGAGGAGTCTATCACTGAATTCAATTTACCGCCCGTTGATGCATTAGTTCTAACCGTGCCGGAGGTGGTGCAGCCAAGTAGTTCCACGGAAGCGGAGACGCCACCGAGCAACAAACGAAGACATGCCAACGTCGAGGGACACAAGAAGCATCGGGATAGCAAGCGCAGAGCGTAAGCAATCTTTTTGGCGTGTCCTGGCACATAAAATACTTATATGTAGCATCTATTCAACTGTACGTGATTCCAATGTAAAGTTTAATTTCGAGATTAGCGGCCATGTGGCCGAGTTTCTGCGTCCCTTCCGCTAGGACACTTCCCACCTGGGCCGCATTACCAGTGAAGAGGATTACAAGTTCCTTATTAGGCGGGTAAGTAACTAAATTATACAATATTCAATCAATTCAATTCAAACTAATGCCATAATCCTAATCCCCTGCAGCTAAGCCACCATTTACCCACCAAGGAATTCGCTATCGTGCAGTAACGCCTGCACCGAATTGGTGAAACACAAATCCTACGAGTTCATCAAACAATATATGCGCAAGAAGGGACCCGTCTACAAGAAGCCAGTCGATAGACCCGATTAAATGCCAATTATGGGACATGCATCAAATAAGCCTTCCTGCCAAAGGGATTACAACTAATTATCTTAAGCATAAATATGAAACTTCGTTTATTTTGTTGTTGTATCGTACATGTATAACAGTTCGAATTTTAGATATAGTTTGAAGACTTGTATTTAAGCCGGATTCAACGAAGAAACTTAAGAACTAACTACATAAGAAATGTATGAAAATTGAATTGAGTTATTTTATTTTATTTTTTTGCTACAAAAATAAACATCCAATAAAAGACAATTGCATATAGTCTTCCAATGGATATGTAATACATTGTGACATATTACTCATTAACTGTAAAATATATTGAATAAACTAATATGAACAACTAAGTACTAGTCGAGTTGTCATTCATTTTAACTTGTTATTATTTATTATACAGACTACAGGCAGCTAAGGAGTACGCAAAACGCAAAACCAATACTCACCCAAATTAAACCAATCTATAAAGCCATAGAAATGAGAGCAGCATTTAAAATGCAATTGAAATGAAAGTAATTTTAAATATTTGCTCTCTCTCTGCGTGTCACCCACAACAACAATCCAAACGTTGCTCACCAGCTTTATTTTGCTCCGCTACCACTAAAAATAGCAACAAAAGCATACAAACACACGCACACACAGAGAGAAAGAGGCGCAGAAGTGATCGCACTGAGAATGAGCGCGCGAGAGAGAGCAGAGCGCAATCTCTCACGTTCGGTAAACAAGTTTGAACAACTCGCCAAACCTGATTTTCCACCCATGTCTCAGAGAGATTGCTGACCGAGTTAGTTAGTTGTACCAAATTGCTGCTACGCTTCGCACGTCCCGTACGGAACGACATTCATTATAATTTTTTTTCACTATTTACTTATTGCTGTTAGTGTGCCTAAAAAACTGCAGCACATTTGGACGAAAAAACAGGTGCGCGTCAGCTTATCGAAAAATATATGGTAAACTCATCAATTTAAATTTGTTTTTATTTTTTCTTTTTGTTTCGTTAAAGGCATTGCCATATCAGCGAGCGGGAGAGCGTTAAAAAAGAGCTCAAGATTGCCGAGTGTAAGCGCATCAAGGAGAGAGTGGGAGAGAGTTCGTCTGCCGTTGCTGTGCATGTGTGTGTGAGAACTGATCGTACGGAACTGAGCAAATGTCTGACGTAAGCAGAGAGAGTGAGAGAGACAGTTGATCGGTTTGCGGGGCGATACTTTTGTACTACTGGAAACGACTTGTTGACGAATTTACATATTATTGATCAGGTCTAACTGGAATAACATTAGAATTGCTCTTTTTTTTTCTGTTTTCATAACTACAACAGTAGAAGAGAGTTTAAGAGACATTTTATTTTAAGTGCCTGATTTGGAAACAAGTTTTGATAATGCTCAATTTGACTTATTGTTTGTTAGCTGTCATTTTAAAAAGCAATAGTCTGAAATGATAGATTCATTAGTAAACAGTAATCGCTCGCAGATTAGAACTTATCGATTTTGGGGGCAATTGTAATTAGCAAGTAATTCTTATTTTTCTTTACATCAAGTAATAAAATATTAGAGGAAAGTATTTCAGAGTATATAACAAATGTTTATAACATAACAAAAGTAATATTTAAATAATTAATTGGAAATTCCGCAATATTACAATTTCTACAAGATACTTTTTAAAACATTATGTAATATATTGTTTACATATCCAATAAATTGCAGGACGACGCCAGTCAAAACGGTGGCAGTGGCAGCTCTTCGCAACGTATACGCAACGTGCTGACGCTTGAGGAGCGTGTGGAGGCGATTCGCCAATATGATATTGTGCCCATGTACAGCAAGATAGCGAAGAACTTCAACTGCAGCTGGGAGCAAATCAAGAGCATCGTCTCCAACCGGGAACCCATCATGGAGTTCTACGAGGCAAGGCGAGACAACAGCAAACAGCCCAACTCCAAGTTTGAGGAGCTGCGCAGACGGAAACTCAACTTTCTGGGCCACTGCCTCTACGAGTATATTCAACGTGCCCAATATTATCTGAATGCGGACATCAACGAGGAGCTGATACGCACCAAGGCATTGGAATTTCAGACCCTAATGGATATAGATAACTTTGTGCCCAACAAGGTAGCCTTAACACCCACAATAGTCATTCGATTGTTTGAACTTGCGTTTCAAGATGGTTTTCCATTTGTTTTGAGAGTTATGATTCAAGATCGTTTCCTTAAGTTGCCGAATGCCAATAATCCTATATTAATAATTATAAAATTATGATTTTAAAAGATAATAGATTTCTTTCAAGATATACAAGCACAAAACCAAGCAAGTTAAGTTAGGCTTCACTTCAAATCAACATAATATATATATTTTTGTTTTCAGTCCTGGATCAATCACTTCAAGGCAGCTTACAACATAACGTTGTCGAACCGACAGATACTCATGACCCGTAAGCCACCACGATCGCTGAATCTGCGTGATATCATGTCCTTTTGTGGGAAGAACACAGCCGCATCGGACAGCAGTAGTAGCCCGGAGCCAAAGGATACACCGAGTCCAGCAGTGCCACCGGCTCCGCACAAAACGAATCCCACGGAGAGTCCTTACCTAATTGTGGAGCCCGTCTCTGATGGCCGAGTGGCATTAATATCACAGCGGAAGCCTGTCGATATACGCTCGTTGTATCGCACCAAGACTCTGGTGGCGGCATCCTGTCAGAATCAGGCGACGCTGGATGAAATGCAGTTGCGCCGCAAGCGCAAGATTAACTTCCTGGAGAAGGCGTTGTTCGAGTACATTTCGCGCTCGCAATTCCATCACAAGAACAAGGGACGGATCGATGTGGATCATTTGCGCGAGGTGGCCATCAATCTGAGGGACATACTCAAAATAGAGAACTTCTTTCCGGATCGCACGTGGTTCAATCACTTCAAGAGCCACTACAACTTTAGCTTCTCGCAGGGTGTCCAATACCGGATGACCTTGAGGCGTGCGCCGCTCTCCTTGGATCTGCGCGACATCGTCAGCTACTGTGGACGCAATGAGCAGCGGGAACAGCCGTTGGGCAGCATCACCCTAACGCCCAAAGAAACGGAACCCATTCGCTATGTGCATAGGCCATTGGTGCAGTCCAAGCCGGTGACACCCAGCAAGGAACCCAATAATAATAATAATAATAATAATAACATTAATAATAATAATAATAATAATAATAATAACAATAATAACATTAATAATAATAATAATAATAATAATAATAATAGTAATAACAATAATGCTCCAGTCGATAATGACGACGATGATGATGACTGTGTGGCCATTGAGGTGCCAACCGAACTTATTGAAATCAACGATGATGACGATGAACAGGATAAAGGCAAAAGCAATGACCTCAAGCGTCCATTAACAGAACCTACTCCCGCTCTCAGTTCCCCGCTCAAGATACAAAAGATTGAATCCCTAAATCCGAGTGCTCACAGTCCCGGTCACTATTCGGAGGATGGTGGAGATGCCGAGCTGCCACGTTGCGTCCAGAGCTACGAAGATGCGTTACGACTCCTCAAACCGCTCGAGGAGTTTGCTCTGCTGGAGGAAAACTATCGAGCCATTGGATTACTCACCCAGCTCGAGAAGGTCTTCAAGCGAGCTGCAGAAAATGGTAACGCCTGAAAGTTGCCCCACTACCAAATTAGTTTCTATCCGAAAACCTTAACTACAATTTGACCAAAAACTATAATGCTAAACTACAAGTATAATATGATTATATTATCTATCTATATTATCTTGTTTGATAACAAAAGTTATAGAAAACTTTTCATAGCAATTTGTGTGCCGAAGAATAGTTATGAACTATTTTTGGTTAAGAATATTGAACGGCATTCCTTGTACCTAAGATTTAAGTTTTTGCTGTCTGCCGCTTGTCAAACAATAACTATATAAAATAGTTATATATTAAATAGTATAATTGAATTGTATACCACATATTTTGTGGCTTTTCACTAAATTGTTAACTTGTTTAGGCGTTTTTAGAGGATATTATAAATTTGTCGTGAAGGAACTATGAAGACTCTGTAAAGTATATATATTTTGGATCAGCATCACTAATCGAGTCTCATTTGAACAACTTTTTTGTTTAGCAAGATATTCAAACCCAACTTACTCATAATGCATAATATAAAGCTGCTCAAATTGGAATTAAAAATCGTCAACATCGAACAAATATATATGATAGCTGCTATAGGAACAATAAGTCCAAAAATGTGTTTTTGTGTGTAGAACTTATTTTGTTGTCCAAGATATCCTAGCCAAACTTACCCAAGACACTTTATATCATGCTCCTCGTTAATAGGAACAAAAAGTGGGTTTTTGAAATGTATAAAGAATTTTTGGATATCAGCTATATAATCTTCTTTAATTTGATATGCACACATACATACATATATATATATATATAATTTCGGTCAATTATAACTGTGTTGGATGCGATGCATGTGGCACATACGCTAAGGTGCACACAATGCACATACTGATGCTGATGCTTATGCTCAGGTTACATAATCCGTTGCGGCCCTTAGCCACACCACACACACAAATACACACACCACACACACACACACACACACACACACAACGAGAACGCTTCAAAATGAAACGTAGTACAATCAGCGCTTAAACTTTACGTTCGCCCTGTAAAAGTTTACGCGTCCTGGCCATTTGTGGATGCGAGATGAAATGACCTGCAGCACCAAGAGGGTTGGCCAAGTGCCGGCAACGTGGCGGGGGGAGGGGTGGTAAGTCGATGCGGAGCGAAGCGGGAACAAGCAATTGAACGTGCGTGGAGCGCTGCTGTAGGTGCTACATCAATTTGAGAATGGATAGAATAGCCCCGGCAGGCGGGCAGCGCCAATAGGGCAGCACATCCCAGCGAGGGACCTTCGCTGTGGCTAGCCATACACACACAGGCACACACACACGCACACATAAATGCACACATTTATAAAGACTATATATATAGATGGTGCTACGATTACACAGCGTCCATATAGCTGGGAGCATTGCACAGAGGACGCCTTCATCGTGTCCTCAGTTGAAAGTCGAAAGTTTCATTTTACGTTGTTTTTTTTTTCTCTCTTTCTCTCTATTTTCTTGGCAGCAGCAGGCAACCCTCCTCAGCAGCAGCAGTAGCAGTTGCAGGGACGGGGGGAGCAGCAGGACTTTCATTTCAAGGATTTCCGACCGACGTCAGACGTCAACTGACAACCTGACTCCCTGACTATACTCGTTAAAGGTAAGCGCAGCCAGAGAATGCATAGCTATGGAAAACCCACTAGTGTTGCAGGTTAGGTTCGGTTATGTTCGTTTTTTGATGCGAAGCGGAAGCCTCGAACGGAACAGAAGAAGCAACGTCAGTGCTGAAAGCGACAACGTCTCGGACCCGACTCTCCACTCGACTCGAGTCGACTCAGGTTACTGCCACACGGCTGCGCTCCACAAAAAAACAAAAAGGAAAGAAAAAAAATGACAACAAGAACGCAAATTTGAAGCCCCAGAGCGTTTAGAGCTCTGACGTGAAAACCCCGAGGGCCAAAATGGAAAAGGACTTGAAGGCACATAGCACACGGGAAGCTACAAAAAAAAGCTAGCTTATGTGTGTGTGTGTGTGTATATATATATATATATATATTATATTTGAGTCTTCGCAAGCTGTCAGGGATTATCCCGTCAACATTTCGAAGAGGGTATTGCCAAGATAATTACTTTTCTGACTAATGATCATCTTTGAATAGATATCAAATCCATAGAAATTATACACATCTTAAAGATATAGGCATTTCCTGTCTTATGCAAATTGCTAAGTGGTCACAGTAAAACTATATATATGCTAATCGTATATGGGAAAGTGATTCACATATTCCAGATGTTATCTTTTACGTAATTGCTGTATACGATGAGTCAGCCGTTTTTGTATATTTAAGATACATTTGAGTAATGAAACCCACACTAAAAACAATCACTCTTATAAGCATTACCTAAAAACTACAACTGGTTTTTGGATCATATGCAAGTGACTCATATTTCAAGTAATCCACTTTTTGAGTAATTGCTGTAAAAAAGATTTTAAATCTTAAAAAATCAACTGGTCGGGGATCAAGCTAAAGTCCCTGAAAAAACACATTTACAAAATAAACCAATGACATAATAATAATACTCGAAATATTCCCTAAAAAATATAACTGGTTTGGCGCATATATAAAAAACTAACTTAACATTTGAAATCCGTTGTTATATAGACTCAATTTATAGTTACACTTGATGCCCAAAAACAAAAATCAATGGCAATATTATTTCACAAGAGATCAACCAAAAAAAGCAATAACTGGTTTTCCATATGAGGCATGTACATATATATACATATATATATATAAAAGTTGACTCATATTTTCGACATTCCAGTTGTTATCTGATTTACTTTTGAACACATTCTATATATGCTCTTGCTGCTATTTGTACATAGTACAGTTTGCTTGTTGTGTGTGTGTGTGAGTCAGTGTGTATATATCATATCGATTCTTTCAAAAGGCCGCCCATCTATAAACATAAATCTCTTGACGTTGCTCTCGGCTCAAGCAAGACGCAGGCCGAGCGACCCCTGCCCCCAAAAATAAATAAGTATATCAGCATTCGAAATCGTTCATGCCGTGCCATAATCGATGCCATTGTATGCCATACAGAAAGAAAATAAAATGAAATAAAATAAATGAATGAATGAATGAGCTCTCGCATAGAGCCAAAAACAGTAAACCCGACAACCCGAACGCCCCTTGCCCCATGGCCCGAGCAGAGCAGCGAGGTTATCGTGCAGAGACAACTAAACGAATACGATTACTTATAGATATAGATACAGTGCGACATTGTTCAGATACATACAGAACCAAAAGCACACACTCATGAGACGGGCTGATTTTGCCTAATGATGTTAATGATGATGATGATGATGATGGTGGTGATGATGATGATGATGGTGGTGGTGGTGAGTGGCGGGTCGATGTCGAAACAAGTCTGAAACTGAAACTGAAACTAAATCTGAATCGGAGTCGGAGTCGGAGTCTGAGTTGTAGCTTCGCAATCGACATCTGCTTGCTTTATAACTGGCACTGGCTGCCTTTTTGCCAGTCGCTGTTACTTCTTAAGTATTTGGGTTGTCGGCCCAGCATAAGCCTCTTGGGTTTTCAAAAACAGCAACAACAAAAAACAGCTACACACACTCAGAGAAAAACGTTGTTATCAATTAAGACTACAAATTGCTCATGCATATTCGCAAATACATTTAAATAGCAGAAATAATACTTGAATTCATCATTAAAAGATTTTCTCGACTTAAAATAAGTGTCAAATATTCTAACTAACTTATTTTAAAACAGCTTTACACTTGAGGAATAGTATTTGTGTTCTTGTTCATTTTTAAAAAGAATATTTAATCTAAATAACGATCAATCATATCAAATTCCAATCTAGAAATATTAAAGATAAGTAAAAAAAAACCTACGTAGCATAATTTGGAAATAATAATGTTGTACTCGGTTCTAGGATATTTGGACAAGGCAACAGTTCTACTTGATTTAAGTATAAAATTCGAAATTTCTAAAATTACTTCAAAATATCAAAAATCAAACTTTACTTATATTTGAAAGAGGCTAACACAAAGGATATAGTAAATTCGCGCTCTGTTCTAGTATTCTATTCGAGTTGAGTATATAATTCGAGTATTTTTCCCAAGTGTATATATCAATGTTGTTGCTGTTGTTGTAGTTGTTGTTGTTAGCATTGCTACAATTCCATAGGCACATTGTTGAAGACCCAGACGATGATGGGCACTTGAACATCAGAGTTTTAGTTCACCAGCAGCCGCAGCTCTCTCAACAACTGGCTTAGACACTACGGGGGAACATAATGCGGCGGATTGCCATCCACTTGCCCCTTCTGCGATGCCCCAGAGCCACAGCTACAGCTTGAGTTTTGCTGTTGCTTCAGCATTAGCATCAGCATCAGCTTCAGCCTCAGCTACAGCTTCAGCTGGGAATGCTGATGCCGATGCCGATGCCGTTGCTGATGATGCTTTCAGTTTTAAGTTTTCAGCTTTCAGACATGCGCCCCGAGTCCGGACCCGCATTCGTTCGGATTCATTCGGTTGGTTCGTTCTGCTGGCACAGCGCTTCGATAGATGCTAATCTATCTTTATTGTACAAAGATGTCGAGAGGATGTGTATGCGAATTGTGTGGGGAACGGGCATTTGGGCATTGTGGGGATATTGAGGAGGAATGGGAGCGTAAAGATGCTATGTCCGTCGCTACGTTGCGACAGCCAGACTTGAGTTAAGTTGAGTTGAGTTCAGTTTATGTTCTCGACTCTTTTTCGGGGGCTGCTATAAATATAAATGGTCTTTTTGGGCATTCGTCTGTATTGGATTTCACTTGGGTTCGATTTTGGTTTGTACGCTTTTGGGAAGCGTATACCACGACAACACGCACACACACACACACACACACACATACAACACAGATTTTGGAAAGGTATTATATATACAATGTGCAATGTGGTTGGTTGTGCGGTTGCTCAGGTTGTTCTCAACTCAGCACAGGTACAGTTGTGCATAAAACTATTGCTTTGGAGAGTATTCAAAGTAGTTGAGATTCGCATTTTTATATTATTTCTATATATAGTATATTAGCATCTGAAGAGTATTAATCATACTTTCAACTTGATATTGGTTGTTTATTAAAATCAGTCAGTTCCAAGTATTTTACTCAGCTGTCTCATTTTTCCATTCTACGTTTAGTTTTATATTATTATTATGATCTCATAACCGCAATATGTACATTTTTAATTGTGTACAATATGTGGTAAGATCATTTACTGAGAAGCACCTGTTGTTAACTTTTATAGCTATTTATTGGTATATTAGTATCCAGACTTTGGAAAGCCATAACTTTATGAATATCGAATAGATTTTCAAAAACCAGAGCTTCTTGTTAATAGATTGAGCTCTAGTATAATAATGCAGTCAAAGTTGAGAACTCGATTCTGGCTGGATAGTGAGACCTGCCTCAACTGTTTACAGATATAACTTTGTCCATTTTCATCCTCTAGAATAATAATACATTTAACGCGATTCTGGCTAGAGATTAATGTTAAAATTCTTGCCTAATGCCAGGTCCACTTTTTGCAATGAAGCGTATACGCAAGTCGTCTATGGATCTCTAGTAAAAGATATGCATGCCTAAATTAAAGATTCAGAGAGCATCATTCATCTATAATCTGCAGATCGGGTTTTTCAGCGATCAGCCGTACAACATGTTCCTATTTAATTCGCTTCTTTTATTTTTTTTTATGTCAGTTTTCCAATTCCAGTTTTCCAGCTGAAGGCAATCCAATGGAATTAAAATGGCGAACCAAACGACGACTGGCAACAAAATCGAATGGCAAAAGAGCCAGAGAGAATACAACACGAGAGATATAAAGCCCAGATATGGAAATGGCAATAAACTCGTAGCAGCATTGAGCATATACAGCATTGGAGATGGGGGGAAATTGGGATTACTAAGTGACGCGAACAGCGACGCTGACAGCGGCGTGAGCAGAGGACGAGGGCACTGGCATCAAGGCAACAAGGCGTCCCAGGCATCGGGGCATAGGAAGCAGCAAAATGGCACAAAGGAAATTACGAGGAAAAATTCAGGTCCCTATGGTGCTTTTGGGTGCGACACAGCCAAGCGAATAGAATTGCTATGCCACACACACACACACACACACACACACACAAACACACCTTAGATATATAGATGTGTATATATACATATATATTGTGTGGCTGGAGGGCATCGCATATATAGATTATAGGGCGCACACGACGCTCTCGGCAGAAGTAGATGCCGAGATACGAGAGTCGAGATACCTTCAACTAAGTTGAACAATTTCCATTTTCAGCCAGCGAACGGACATAATCAGAAAAGGTAATGGAAAAATACTATCTCGCTGAGAGATGAAACTGAACGGGCATCCGAAGGGATATACGGCGTCCGTGTAAAAAGGGACAATGTTCTAGTTGAAGAGGGTTGCGAGGGGTGCGCAGAGAGGAAAGAGTGAGGGGCCACAGTGTTCAATATAATACATGACCATAATAAATTCCATGGCTAAATCCCTGGTCTGTAGAAAAAGGTCATAATAGATGTGTCTAGCTATATGTGTGTGTGTGTGTGGGAGTCATCTATACCTATACATATATATATATATATATATATATATATGTGTGTGTATGTTTTATCCTAGTCGGTAATCATTCGGTTTTCATGGCAAGCGCAAAGGGAAAGGTCATTTTCTTGGCTCGTTTTGCTCAGCTCATTTTCGAAAGGTTGCCAAAGGGCTTACGGTGGTGACCCTCCCTAAGCCCCACCACCCCCCGACCCATACCCGCCGCCATCCACCACTGCCCCAGCAGTTAGCAACCGAAAAGCATTTGAAAAGTTTTTGCCTGGTCAGTCAGTCAGTCGATAGCTGCAGCAAAATATAATGTGTATTAATGTCGACTCATCGTCTCCGTCGTCAACTCTGGAAAACTTGAAACGTAACTCGAACCCAGCATCTGAAGCCACCCGCCCAACGAATGGATGGATAAATGAACGGATGGATGCTGCTGTCTGAATGTGGTTTGGTTTTATACCTTTGCTAATACCACTCGCCCAGCTTCTATGTAAGTACATATAAATAAAGTTATGAAAATATATATATATATATATATATATCTATATAAATATGTGTATATACTTTTCAACCACCAAATTCTAAACACAATCCAATCGAATCGAACCGAGCTGGAAAAACCGAACCCAAACTACGAGCAATACACCCAACTTGTATTTCTTCAGCCTTCAGCTCTCAGAGCTCTCTAAGATGCTCATATTAAAACTAATCCATCAAATTGCCTTGGGCGACCCACAACTACAACGATAATGGCTTTAACTACAACACGTTTATAGTTTATAATGTTGTTGTTGTTGTTGTATCTGCTGCTTCTGCTTGCTTGCTTAGCTGCCTTTGTTGTTGTTGTTGTTGTTGATGCGAACGAACCCAAACCCGAAACCCGAACCCAAACCCGGGCCAGAGCCAGAGCAATACTTCAAGTCAACAGATATACACACGTCGCAGTCGTATCAACTTCTCAGCATCTTTTAGATAGCTTGTACTTATAAGTAAATGTATGTGTACACACACACACACACACACACACAGCCATGCATGTGTGTGTGATTTGGAAAAGATGTTGGCGTGGAATGGATTTTTCTGTGTATATATATATATGGTGTATATACATATATAGAGCTCATATTGAAGTTGCTTTTGGCAGTCGGTTAACGGATATCTTTAAAAATAATGACCTGGGAACCAAACGCTGCTCATATACAAAGATACAAATGTATCTTTTTAGCTCACGATTGATTGAAGACGCACCATGTGGGTAGCATACCTTGATACCGTACAGAAACTTGTTTAATTTGGCGTGATATCGAACCAAAAAATTCATATATAAATATTTATATATATATTTACTATACACACATATAATATTTATCGCGCTATATTTGCCAAGCGTGAAAAATAAGGCATTGAGTTGGTCCAAAAATATGTGCTAATTACTTGAGATCTACGATTCGTGTGTAGCGAGATAATATGTAAAAAATGGAGATTTGTAGAGCAGCTGTGCTGGGATGCTAATGTCTGTATAAACTTAGGTACTTTTTCCTATTTAAAAACCTAGAAGAGTAGCCGAGCTACCTGTGTTGAGGAATTTAAGTACATCGGTGATTATCTGACACTACTCGAAGATTTACAAACATTGTTCGATTCCCTGAAATCAGTATTTATGAAAAGTATACTGTTACCTGAGATCAGTAAAACGACGAATATATATACATATCTCATTACAAATCAGACAAAAGTGTAACCATCTGTTCATAGATTTCGAGTTTCCTAATATTACTGATCTGGAAATTTTCATATTATTAATTAAACTTAATTAAACTCCAAATAGCGGAGTTACATGAGTACAGGATCTGTATATAGTTCAAACATGGTAATATTCAATGAAGATGTAACTTAGGGAGCATGGGATCATCATTTTCAATAATTCCTAATATTTTTATTCACAGGAATTTTTAATTTTTGTTAATGTATCCATAGGTTTATTGCTTCGATTTTTCGATTAAAACTGAGTACACCAGATTAACATAAGATGAGTTACAGTGAAAGGATAACATTGCTCAGTAAAGTATATATTTATAGAAGGCCACTTGTTAACAGGCCACTAATGAGGCAATCATTGCACTGTAATCCGTTCTGTAAGATAACATACCAAACATAACTAACATAACATATCGAGCCGATTAATCGATCACTTGGATTTAGAAGAAGAGATCAACTGCAACTAATAAAGTGAAAAGCGCGGGCGATGGAAGCATGGTAAGCAATTAAGTTTGGTTTAGTTTTTGCGGACACACATTTTATATTATTATTAATGTCGAACATTAAACAATGTTAGCTAAATCGAGCGCAGACCTAAGTTTAAACAAGTGACGCATACTTCAATCAATCAATCGTTTTTAAGAAACCACATGCTCGCACCCCAAAATGGCGACTGTCGATAAAAATGTGTATGTATATGGATATGCTATTAATATAAAACCATGCATTCAATATACATACACACTCATATATAAAATACATATTAAAATAAACAGACTCATACACATACAGACGCAGATACAGATATATACGCAGATATGTGTGTGTATTTATAGTATATGCAGACACACCCCATATCGTTAAAATAGAGAAAACATATACACCACGTCTGTCGGGCGCTACGTCTCTATAAATGCCATTGAAATCCCATCAGAGCAAACCGAACCCAAAGCCGAGACCCAAACCTAAAACCCGAGCAGAGCATAGCAGCTCCAGCCCCCTTAAATAAACAGTCTTACGGTAGCGCAGTGGTTTGGGGGCAAAAAACACAGCCAAAAGGGCCCAACAGTAGCAGAAGTAACGGCAACAACAACAACAGCAGCAGCTAAAAACACCCCAAACATCGGCTAAACTTCGGGTTTTTCTCGTGCTGCTGACTGACTGACTAACCCAACACACACGCGTCTGTCTGACAGACAGACTCTTGTTGTTCTTGTTGTCTGCTTTGCTTTGTACATCGTTGCGCTGGCAGCGACGTCAGCGTCGACGTCGACGTCAAGAGGTATTCTCTGCCCGTCCTTGCCTGGCATGCCTCGTCTGTCCCCTCCCTCTGCCTGACTGACTGGCTGGTTTTTGGTTTGGCCTGGGCTTGTTTTGGGATTAAATATTTCCTATAGATGGGAAAAACGAGTCGGTCGGGTCGGTCGTCGAGTCGCGCGCTGCCAGGCAATGCTAGCTATGTTGGCGATGTTGGTTGTCGCTAGTTTCGTATATTTCACTTTGTGCTGAACGTTCGTCCGAAGCGGTTCTCACAGCGCGACAAAGAGCGAAAATCATTTTTCTCGTATGATTCCACTCCGTTCTGTGGCTTTGCTTTAGTTCTACGATTTTTATATATATAATTATATATATATATATATATATATATAGACTTGATTTTGGTATAAAATTTAAAGTGCGCGCAACTCTTTCAGCAAGTGAGATTTCATTGAGGAAACTCGCGTGCTTTTTGGATAAGTGAGTACCACTGTGCCAATGTGTTATGTGTTCTCCGATGTAAACAAACGGGGTCTTGAGATTCTGCCGCTGCCTCGGTCGCTATTGTTGTTGTTCTCTCTGTGTGTGTGCAATTAAAAAAAAGCGGCGCGGCGTGGCGCGACGTCGCTGTCGCTGCGCTGCCATCGGCATTTGCATGGCACACGAGCAGGCGCCAGCAGCAAGTGTCCGTTATTTAAAAATGTGCCCCGCGTCTGTTTGTTTATTTTTGTTTGGCTTTTACTGTTAGACGTTGGCGAGACGGCAGCGACGTCGACTGCGTTTTGTTTTGGATTTCGTTTCGTTTTTTCTTTTTTGGGGTGCCAGTTGGTTTTGTTTTGGTTTGTGCTATCTTTCGGCTTTTCGCGCTTCTGTTTTGATGCGCCTTTCTTACATGCATCAGTATCAGTGATAACGGGACATTGACTCTGCTTAATACTTGTAGCTGATAAGAAACAGGGTTGCAAGTGGAACAATTAAATGAAACAGTGTTGAATAAAGTTAACTTTCTAAACTGATTGCAATATGAATATGCATCAATAATAAACATTCCCACAGGTGATTCATGTTCAAAAATCAATAAATTGTGCATACAAATAATGATATTTAAATATTAAAATGTTACATCAGCTGCAACTGACGCTCCATCAAGAATAAGTGCTCATGGCAACGAACTTTATAGCTATCAATAAATAACTATATATTTATATTATCTACACTCACACTCTCATTCATAACTATATCCGTGAATTAGTTTCACCCACACATATAAACAAAGGCAATTCAGTGGAAACATAAAAAAGGTCACATCCAAGTCACCTTGAACTACCGTTGAATAGCCAAGAGAGCAAGACACGAATACGAATTGAATATGGTCTCAACTTAAGTGTAAAACTACCTAAGCATGACCAAAATCAATCCAACCAAAAATACCCGTCAAGAAAAATACAGAAATTGAATTTTGGGTATTTGGAACGTCGAATAGTTAAAAGTATTTTGGCCGTAGGTTTAAAAATACAAGAAGTAGTTAAACAATGGGCAAAAGATACAGCGATATCCGAGATACAAAAAGAGATACGTAGCACGTAGCACAAAAGGAAAGAACAGAGTCTGAGGCTGCCATCTCATCACCATTACGATGATAATGATGATGATAATGATAATGATGACGCTGCACGAATATTTCACGAAGTTCCAGCAATCCCCAATCGGCAGCCAAGCAGCAAGTAGAGTAAAGTAGGCAACCATTATTTAGGGTGAGTAGAAGAAGGTGGACTTAGGGCACGGAAGAGGGACGACGTCTCGAGGCGATTAAGATAAAGTGCCAATCGATATATATACATACATATATAAATATATATAAGGGAAAGACAGGCAGGCGAGTGAAGGCAGCAGAAGCAGCAGCAGATGAGTCGAGCTCAACTGAGGATAAGGCAAAAACAGTGGCTGAGACGGTGGCAGCGGCAGCGGGCAGAGGCAGACGCAGCAGCCAAAGCAGAGCAAGTTTTATACTGTAAGTAGTACATCAGAGGAAGGAAAAACAGTCGCAGCGACAGCTCGAGAGAGCTACACACAGTCCAGAGTATATATAAATATATACAAATATATACATATATATTTATATATATATATAGAGAAGACGACATAAAAGGAAATATAAAACCATTTATAAAGCAAGTCAGTCAGGGGAGATTTGAATTGGAATTGATGATGCTGTACTTGCACTCGACTCTTACAAGTATGCGTGTGTGTGTGTGTGTGTGCGTGCGTTTGTGTGTGTGTGTGTTCAAATACGAAGCATAGACGAAGCTGAGCTGCGCTTGCTTCGTCTCACTTCGTTTTGTGTCAAGGTGCGCGCACTGCGAGCTGTGGCAAAGTATTCTTGAAGACGTCTTGTGGAAGGGTTCTCTGCTTTCTGCTTTTGGCCCTTTTTATGTTGTTGTATTTTTGGCTAGGAAACTTTTGGCTGCCAAACCAAAAGTTTCCGGCATTCGGTAAAGTTTGATGCCACAGGCGAAATCTGAAAACAGCTGCAAAACACAGAACAACCCCTAAGTCAAATGACGGAAAAGATAAAACCCAATTCCGTAAATCCAAAAAGCAATGGAGTGGGGGGGTGGAAATAACCAGAAATGTGACACGAAATCCCAATTTGCATAACGGCAATGATTGCAACCGATAAAAATTAAATCGTCTTAGAAAGGCAATCTAAGATGACCGGTGACTCAGCTAGGTGGGTTCTCATCGTAGCTACACTCAGCGAAAAAAAATGATTATAAATTCGAGCTCAAATGGGCACTTAATTTGTAAACTAAATATGGAACTTATCTATTCCAAGTAATAATGTCAACTATAGTTGACCAGCGATAACATGTTAAACACATAGTAAGTTTGCTGATATTAGTTTGTTCCGTTCTTACGGGATTTTGGTGAAATTTGTACAGTTGATCTATAATATATGAGAACTTATATAGCAAATTTAAAGTCTCTAGTTCTTGTAGGCTCTGAGATTGTGTTATTTATACAGACGGAGAGATATGGATTTAGCTTAATCGATCTGATCTGGAGTTTATATACTTTACTCTGCTCTAGGGGTTCAGTCTATAACCTTCCTTTTTTCTCCAAGTGTACACACACACACACGTGTAACTGAGTCAGCAGCAGTATTAAAATATTACAGTATTACAATCTTGAGCAGGAGGCAAAGTCGCTCACTTAGGGCAAGTGCTGCTGCTGTTGCCTAGCAGCAGAGGCGATACATCATTGCATTTGTATCTTTAGCTATAGCATACGTATATATATTTATATCTATATATATATATATATATATATATATGTATGTGTGTGAGTGTTTAAGTGAGTGTTAGCACTCAGATATGGGAATGGGCGCTTGGGGGCACCCATAATGGAGCGTTCGACGTCCGACTGGTTCTGGTTTTGTTATTATTTTTTTTGTTTTTTTTTGGGAGGGGAAGTGCTGCGGAACTGCCGACTTGGATGGGGACTAGAAAACGTATCGATTTCTGAAGGCGTACGCATCGTTTGCTCGAGCAGCGGCTTCAAATTTATCAGCAGTCTTATAAGTATGTATGTGTGTGTGTATAAGTGTGTGTGAGTGTGTGTTTATATGTTGGGTGTTGTTTTTATGGCTCATATCGCTATATTATAGCGAGGCTTGCCGCTGTCGTATTGCTCTTATATATTCAAACTTTCTGAAGTATCCACGATGTATATGCGTGCGTGTGTGTGTGTGTGTGTATGTGTGCTTGTGTGTGCATATGGTATTTTTCCTAAAACCCGAAACACACAGCGAAGTCACAGCTATTATAAATATACAGATGCAGCTGATAAATATTATTATAATGCGTCATATGCTGAAATCGCAGTGAAATTTGTATTTTTTTTACTTTACATTGGCTTTACTCATTGATTTCCATTTAATTTGAGTTGTGTGTTTTTGTCCTTAGGGTTTTATATATGACTGTCATTTTAAAGTGAATAATCCGCGATGTTTATTTTCTTTGTAATCGATTTTCTTAATTTTTTTTTTTGTTTTGTCATTTACAATATAAATATTTATACAAGTGCACATACATATTTGGCTTTATCAGTTATGCGAGCAGCTTATCCCCTTAGTTTGCCCTTTCCTTCACCTCGGGAAAGAAACTTTTATAGTTTTTGATGTTGATTAAGCCACAAAAAAAAAATCAAACTTTTGTCAAACAACTTTTTATTCCAGAAAGTTTTGTAAACTGATGTTGTGTCTGGCATCTCAGCTTCAACTTGCTTCTTCTTCTTGGCAATTGGTAGTTTTTTTTCTAGAGTTTCTATGAGTTCAAGTTAAACATAACTAATAATATTTAATTTTTGATTCTGTCTATCTTTGCAGTTGCTGATTTTTCATTTTTTTATGTTCTAATTGGTATTTGGCGGGCATTTAGTGCAGCGCCAAAAACGACGACATTTGCAAAATTCTTGGCGTCAACAATACAAGCGAAATGCCGACTATACGGCGCTGTTGCATCATCGGATGCCTCTCGAATTCGCGGCAACATCCGAGCATGCAGTTTTTCGCTTTCCCACGCCCCGACTCCCCGTTCCACAAGCTGTGGAAGGAGGCGTGCCACGCCTCGTTGCGACGCATCATTCCCTTCAAGAAGCCGGTGGTTTGTGCTCTCCACTTTGATCCCAGTGTGCTGGGTGGACGACGACTCCAATCGAATGCATTGCCCACACTGCGACTGGAGGTGCCCTCAAATATGGAGGCGGTGGAGCAACAGGCGATGGTCGAGGAGATCGAACGGAGCCGCAAGTGTGCTTACATCAATGCCGTGGTCTATGAGTGGCTGGTGCGGGCGAATATCAATCCGCAGCTGCGTGGCAGCATCACGCATGGCATGATCAAGGATAAGGCGGAGACGGCACGCCAGGTAATCGGCAGCACCTCGTTCATAGCCGACAATCGCTGGCTGAATCGCTTTCGGGAGACGCATCTGCAGGGATTCGCTCAGAAGTTGACATCCAATCAGTTGAAGTCGATGGGCACATCGCTCTGGATACCGGATATTGTGCAGGATTTGCAGAATCTATTTCCGCCAGCAAGTGCGGAGCGTGTGGCGAAGCTGGAGGAGATGCCCGAACAGTATATGAATTATATGCAACAGTATGGTGAATACGAGGAGGATGAGGACAGCATGGACATGAAGGAGCAGAGCTACCAGGAGCAGCAGCAGCAGCAGCACTACGCACTTCAGCAACAACATCTCCAGCAGCAGCAGCAGCAACAGCATCAATTGAATTCCGCCTGGCCACCATTTGCCGGCCATCCACATGCTCATCAGCATGGACATGCTCATCCCCATCCCGGCTTCAATAACTTCAATGACTTCTACTTCGAGCGACATCAGCAACAGTTGCAGCAACAACTACAGCAGCAACAACAGCTGCAGGCCCAGTTTCCACCAGGTGCGGGAGCAGGAGGAGGTGCACTGAGTCCAGCGCAGGCACAGCGTGAACCCTTCCAGCCACAGCTACCACCGAATCAGTCGCAACAACAGCAGCGCCTCAGTCCGTTTCAGCCCGTGCAGCTGGCCAAGCGACACAAGTTGGAATCCCCCGCTGGCCATGATGATGAAGTACAGCAGATCAATGCCTCAGCTCGCGAATCCCCACTGCCCCTCGCTCAATCCACAGTACAAGGCACACCAAGTCCGAGTGTCAAGGAGCAGAATAACAATGGTGGACGGGATAGTGTCAGCAGCAAGGAGAATGCCCCCAAAATCAATCTGGGCAGCTGTAGTGGTAAATCGACGCCACATTCGCAGCACTCGCTTAAGGGCAGCAGTTCGCCGACGCCGGCAGCCTCATCCACATCCGCACCAGCCTCACCCAAGAAGCTCGTCATCAATGGCGGCAGCAGCAGTTCCGGCAGTCAAACAAATGGACGCACTTCCCCCGAATCCGAACCCCCAACCGACTCCAAAGCTTTTACCAATGTGCTCAAGGAACTGGATAGCTATAGCCAGGCACTGGAGTATCTGAAACCTTTGGAGGATTTTGTGCTCTTCAAGGAGAACTTTCGGGCCATTGGCCTGCTCTCCCAGCTGGAGCTGGTGCTGCGCAAGGGCGACAAATCGACCCTTATCGAGGGTTAATTAACTCTGACACAAATTAAACACAAATGTGATGAACAGTGTACATACATAAATACCATATACTATAGATATGTAGGCTATATGGAATCTAGCCAAGTACTGTAATAGTATTATTCATTTTGTCTTTCCATCATTTGCATTAAGTAACTAATTAATTTGAGCAGACTGAATCTGCAGCCATTCAATGTGTTGAAAATAATATTCATTTATTTATTTTAAAAACAAGTAATGTGTAAGTCTTTCTTAAGCTGAAATTAAAATATCCTTACAGACCACCCCAATTCCTGAACGAACGTAAGAATCTTTGTCGGTCTTTAAAAAATATAAAATAAAATATAGATAATAAAATATAAAAAAAATATTTTTGGCTAGCTCTACTTTAGTTAGATATTCTTAATCTACAATGTTCTATTAAGAGATTGGTGAGCATACTAAGTTTATATTTTCCCCGTGAAAATATATATACATATGAATAGAAGGGACCGATCATGATCGGGGTTTGTTCCATTCATATAAGGATGTCCTCAAATATTTTAAAGTTTACCAAAGACTCGAAATACAATGTAATATATATATATATATACATTTGGTTTGATCTGACTCGGTTACTCACACTGATAAGGAATATATATATATATATACTTAAAGCCCGCCTTATGTATTTCAACACATTTAAAAAAAATTTCCATAAGATTTGACCTATTTTTCGCTATCGATTGCGAATTAACGATAAGTTCAAATGTCCAGCAAGTCTGGCAGCGCTGTCAACGCTGCCACATTTTCCAACACTGCGCGCTTTTCGCTGCGACTGGCATTCTTGCTGCTGAGTAAAGCGATAAACAAAACAAGCAGCAGCTAAATAAATAAGAAGATTTCAGGCCATTAAACATAAAACGAGTTGAAATAAAAATACAGGCAATAAATGTCGCTGCTCGAGCAATACGAGCAGCAATATGCGGCGCTAATTGCCGAAATAACTGCACACATTGGACGACTGCAACAGAATGCAAGTGAGTTGTAATAAAAAATTCTCAGCATATGTGAACGATAACAAATTTTGTAACCCACTCCCAGCCGAACGCAGCGAGTTGTGCAACAAAATCGATGCCAGTTTGGCAGAGGCACAGGAGTTGCTCGAGCAGATGGGTTTGGAGGTGCGTGAATTGAATGCCACACAACGCAGCAGTTTCAATGGCAAGCTGCAAGTAGCACAGGCGGAACTCAAACGCTTGCAAGCGGAATACAAACAGACCAAGGACAAGTTGCGGGCACAGGCAACGGGATATACTACACTCGATCTGGCTGGAGCTGGAGATTACTATGAGGATGTGTCGATTAGCAATGATCAGCGGCAACGTTTGCTGGACAACTCGGAGCGCACCGAACGCACCGGAAATCGGCTGACAGAAGGTTATCGTGTGGCACTCGAAACGGAGGCACTAGGCGCACAGGTCTTGAATGGTATTTGATAGCCAAGACTCTTCTAAAGTTATGTTTGCTAATGTACCATCCCTGGCAGATCTACATCATCAGCGGGAGACATTGCACGGCGCACGCGCTCGCTTGAGGGAAACGAATGCGGAACTGGGACGCGCCTCCCGCACCCTCAATACAATGATGCTGCGCGCCCTGCGCGAGAAGGTCGTCCTCTATGGCGTCGGGGTCTGCTTTGTGGTCGCCGTCGGTGTCAGTCTCTATCTGACATTTGCGCCCAGCTCATCGGCGGCCACCTCATAGTTGACTCTAGTTATTAACTTGTAGTTTGCATTCCACTGTTGAATTAGTTTTGTTTATATATTTATTTGTTGTTAGCATTAGCTTCAATTTGCGTGTTAATGTTTTATGCATGTATGTAATATATATATAATTATGTATTTATGTGTGTGTATTGAAATCGACTAAAATGCTTAATTTTACTATGACTTATTATGCACCACGAAGTGTGCTAATATATATTCAGAATCGTACGTGTTCCGTTGGCGCACATTAACTATATACTATATATATATCATAATTGATACATATTCGGACGTTTTTAGCATTAAACTCGAATCGCATATTTACAAATAATAAATAATTAACCAAAAAAGTATGCATACAAAAATGCAAAACATTAGAAAAGCGTTTTTTTTTTGTTTTTGTTCAGTTATCGCTGGGAACTTTAAATTGGCTTGGAAGAATTTGCCTTTGCTGATGTGAAAGTGAACTTATTCTTGAATGAAAGATGTTAATATGCTTAAATAAAACGATGTTAAATAGCTCTTCAAAGATGCTTATTGAAAGGATAACAAGTTATGGTTTGTTATTTCAAATTCGAAAATCCCTTCAAAAAGCTAAAATTTCAGTTTTGTTAAATATTGCAACTTTAAAAAACCCAACCCTCTAAAATGGTTGTTTAAAATCTGTGTTTTTTAATTTAAGCATATTGCATTAAGACAGTAAATTGAGATACTTGCATATCTGTTTTCGAGTCGAACTGCTTGCAATAAATTAAAGCCAAATTAAATAAATGCATTGCTGCATTCCATTGAGTTTGTCATTTAGTATTAGCCAAACTCAATGTTCCCCAATTGCTAGCAGCTGCAGGCGGAGGCTTCCTCGTGCAGATCCGGTTCGTTGGCCTTGTCAATTTGAAAGGATTGCCTTTCTAGCTCCTGTAGCTCCATTTTGGAACGATTTGCCTGCACCAATTGCCGCGAGATGTCCTGAAACATTGCCTCGATGCCGTCGCCCGTGCGACATGATGTTTTGTAGGTGGCACTAATCAGTGAATGGCATTGTTCACAGAATGCTTCGACATCCTCATCGCTGACCTCTGGCTCTCGACCCTCGAGATCGCTCTTGTTGCCACAGATGAAAATCTTGGCATTCTCCGCATAGGTGACAATGTCCAGCAAGTGCTGCGACAGCGAATGAAACGATGCCGCATTATCCAAGGCAAATACAAGTATGGCACCTTCGGCAAATTTGTAATAGGATGAGGTGACCGATGCCACACGCTCCATGCCGCCGGTGTCCCACAGTTGCAGCTGCCACAAAATAGCAATTATATTATAAAATCTAATACTCATCTAACCTTGGCCAACAGACGCACCTTAATCTGTTTCTCGCCCACATTGTACTGCCTGTCAATGTGATCCAATCCCAGTGTGGATTTGCGGTCTGTTTCGGTGATGAATGTGTTGTTCGTAAATCGTCGGAACAGGGAACTCTTTCCCACCCCATAATCGCCACAGAGTATAACCTTCTGCTTGGGTATGCGTACCGTTGCCATGTTCAATTAATTCGCGGTAAGTAAATTAATTTAATTCAATTAATTCCCAGACACAAAGAAAACTATCAACACACACAGTAAACAGCTGTTATCTCAATGATGCCACCAAGTTGTTCATAATATCGATACCGAAAATTAGATAAGAATAGTCAAATGTGCAGTTAAATCGAATTTGTCATTTATAGAAATGTATTCCAATTTGAGTAAATTCTTCAGCATTACTAGTGTTGCAATCGATAATATGCAATCGATGACGATGACGATTTAATCATAGTAAACAAGAGTGCACCGCTTTTGAACGCACTATTTTCAGATAAGATGCCTTGGCCAAATGATAAGCAAACTCATTAAAACCAAGTTAAGCAAGTTTGGCAGCAGATAAAGCTAAATTGGCTGTTGGTTTTAACGGAGAATGGATACATTAAATCGCTCGCTGGCAATATTATTGCTGTACTTTGTAGCCTTGGCACATGGCAAGTAAAAAATAACAAAAAATCTAAATAAAAATCTAAAAAATCCTATGTAAACGCAGGCAAGCTGGGCTACGGACCCGGTGATCAGGATTGGGGCTACGTTGATGTCCGTCCAGGCGCCCACATGTTCTACTGGCTGTTTTACACCACAGCCCGTGGGGTCAGCTACAGGGAACGTCCTTTGGCCATCTGGCTGCAGGGTGGACCAGGTGCCTCATCCACGGGGTATGGCAACTTTGAGGAGCTGGGCCCAGTGGATTTGTATGGCGATCATCGCAATTGGACTTGGGTGCAGGACATGAATGTGCTCTTCATTGACAACCCGGTGGGCAGTGGATTCAGCTATGTGGACAGTTATGACAAATTTACGACGACAAACAAGGCGATTGCCTTGGATCTGGTAGAACTAATGAAGGGTTTCTACGCAAAGCATCCGGAATTTAGAATTATTCCGCTGCACATCTTCTGCGAGAGTTATGGCGGCAAAATGGCAGCCGAGTTCGCCCTGGAACTGTACTATGCCAAGGAACGGGGGGAGATTGAGAGTAACTTGCAATCGGTGGCCTTGGGTGATCCCTGGACATCGCCCATTGACTCGGTTCTGGCTTGGGGTCCGTTTCTGCTGGATATGGGCATTGTGGATCACGATGGCTACGATCAGATTATGAAGGCGGCCAACCTAACTGCCGAGTTGGTGGAAGCTGAACGTTGGGTGCAATCCACCGCTCAGTGGGCCATCACCCAAACGGAGGTAAAGAAGGCCTCCAAGGGTGTCGATTTTTACAATGTGCTGAAGCAGACGCGCGGAGATCAGTTTCCCAAGCAGATGTTGCTGACACCCGAGGGTGAGTTTGCAAAGAATCCCCGATTGTAAAAGATAATCCATAGTAATGAGGATGTTATAGAGCGTATGTACCGCACTATGGTCAAGTTCGATATCGACGAGAATCGTGATCAACTGCTGGAGAAACTGATGCGTGGACCTGTCGCCGAAACGTTGGGCATACCACTCAATATCACATGGGGTTCGCAGAGTTCTCTCACCTTTGTTGTACTCCAGGAGGACTTTATGAAGCCCGCAATACACATTGGTAAGATCTGAAATTCGATTAGCTAATCGAGTAGCTAATCCATCCCATTATAGTAAATGAGCTGCTGGACAAGACTCCGTTGAAAGTTGGCGTCTTCTCGGGCGGTTTGGATCTGATCTGTGCGACACCCGGCACTGTCAACTGGATTGACAAGTTGAACTGGAGCAAGAGAGACGAGTATTTGGCTGCGAATCGCACTGCAATCAGTGTGGATCGCATTCTGGAGGGTTATCAAAAGTCGGGTGGCAACTTTACCATGTACTGGATTAAAAGATCGGGTCACATGGCGCCCGCCGATAATCCAGCTGCCATGAGTCATGTCCTGCGTGAATTTACTGGTTTTGGCCAAAATTACAAAAAGTTTATCAAAATATAAAACACAAATAAAAATGGTAATTAAAGAAAAAACTGATAAGCAAACGCAATCGCGACATTTTATCAATAACTAGATTAGTGGCTTCATCCGAAATTTATGAAAGTGATAAGTTAAGTATTGAGTATTAGTAATTAAAATTCTCCATAAGATGGCCTCAACTGGTCACGCGAAGGCCCATCACCCTCGTTAAGACCAGCGATCTTAACTATCTATGCACACAAATAGCAACCGAATCCCACTCGAAAGATTAGAATTTCTTTACTTGCCGTGTGCGAATTCTACAAATTGATCAGACGGTCCCAACACCTTCAAGTGTACGGTCTATTTGGAGTTTACCTTCGGAAGTTTTTTTTGGTTGGTGGCAACTAGAGTGCAGACAATGAGTCGACTTTTAATCAGCTTTGCGCTGCTGACTTTTGTGGCATTTTGCGGCTTTGCCGCTGTGAATGGTGAGTATGAAAACTGTAACAAGAATTGACCTCAATTTTATAGACTGCCAACTGTGCTTTGTGTGTGTGGTTTGGGCCAAGAAATAAGTGCCACTTTATATGCCAATCAGGTGTTAATGATAGCAAATTATCCGCACAGCAAAAGAAGACATTTTGGTATGTTTATAACAGACTAGCAAAGATCTAGTATATATATAGTAATCATTATCGAAGTAAGTTTTAGTCTTCTAACCATTACATATTTTAATTAGAATAGATTGTCACTTAAAAAAAATAAATCAGAAAATGATTTTAAAAATGTTTTATCAATATAAAAAAAGTACTGAATTACAACCATTCATTAGTATAGCTTTTCAATTAGACAATTTTCATTAGTTTGCCCAAGTCATTTTTGCTATCCAATAATTATCTTATCATGCTAAGATCTATACTTACATATATATATATAGATGGGTGTACTGATTCTTTGCAATTAAAACTCAAGTGGTTTATTTTGAAGTGGAAGAATGAAGAATATTATATTTTTCGCAGCACGCATTGGTTACGGACCCGGGGAACAGGATTGGGGCTTTGTGGATGTGCGAAAGGGTGCTCATATGTTCTACTGGCTCTACTATACCACTGCCAATGTGACCAGCTATGTGGAACGTCCGTTGGCGATTTGGTTGCAGGGTGGACCGGGTGCCTCCTCCACAGGATATGGTAATTTCGAAGAGTTGGGTCCTGTCACGCTAGAAGGCGACTACCGGAACTGGACTTGGGTGAAGGACATGAATGTTATATTCATTGATAATCCCGTGGGCTCGGGCTTCAGCTATGTGGATAGCTCCTCCGATTACACGACGACCAATAAGCAAATCGCCTTGGATTTGGTTGAGTTCATGAAGGGTTTCTATGCAAAACATCCGGAATTCAAAACAGTTCCTCTCCACATTTTCTGCGAAAGTTATGGTGGTAAAATGGCACCCGAGTTTGCCCTGGAGCTGTACTATTCCATCAAACGCAATGAGACTGCGAGTAATTTCGTATCGGTAGGTTTGGGTGATCCGTGGACCTCACCCATAGACTCAGTGCTGGCCTGGGCACCATACCTGCTGCAGCTGGGTATTGTGGATCAGAATGGACACGATAAGATCGAGGCAGCGGCACTGAAGACCAAGAAATATGTGGATGACGGCAAATGGACACAGGCCACATTGCAATGGAGCTCTACACAATCGGTGGTTCTACGCGAGTCGAAGGGTGTCGATTTCTACAATGTGGAGACACCCACACGAGGCGACAAGTACCTGAGCCGATTGCTCCGAATGAGCCCAGAGGGTGAGTCTATTCCCAAGTCTCCATTGAGAATCAGTTGCTAATGCCGACACCATTGCAGAGAGCATGTATCGCACCCTGGTCCAGTTTGACCTCGATGAGAATCGTGACCAAATGCTGCAGGACCTGATGCGGGGACCAGTTACAGAGGCCCTCAATATTACGACGGGAGTCAAGTGGGGCGCCCAAAGTAGCACCACCTTCAACAAGCTGATGGCTGACTTTATGAAGCCAGCTGTTCACATTGGTAATTAAAAAATAATAATCTTAATCTTATCTAATCTTAATATAGCATTTAAATGGTATAAATATAAATAACAATTATTATTATTTTTAATTCCCATTTATCTCTAGTTGAGGAGCTCTTGAACAAAACCACAGTTGAAGTGAGCGTCTATTCGGGCGGCTTGGATTTGATATGTGCCACACCCGGTACCGTTAATTGGGTTGATGAAATGAAGTGGGTCGATAAGCAGAACTATTTGAATGCTTCACGCATGGGCATCAATGTGGATGGCGTATTGGAAGGCTACCAGAAGACAGCCGGCAATTTCAGCATGATCTGGGTGAATCGAGCTGGTCACATGGTCCCCGCCGATAATCCTGCTGCCATGTCGTATATCCTGCGAAAATATACCAATTTCGGTTAGAGAAATCAATGAAAAGTGTTTTTCAAATAAATAAAAACAAAATGTGTATATTCATTGGAAAGATTGGTTTCTTTCCATTTCACGCAATATATATTCTCATTGCGATCGAATTTAAAGTGAACCAAATTGAGTCAAGTTGAAACTCAATTTTCGTACTGCTAACTGTAAAGTTCTCGCATGCGCAGTTCAAGAAGAGAGCAGCTCGTATTAAAAATAACAACCCTCTCTCTCTCTTTCGGCCTTTGCCGACATTATCTGACGTAGTCGCATACAAGCACATACACACACACACTCATACACATACACATGCTGCTACGCTCACGTACACACGTTAAAGTTGCGCGCTGCTTGGGCTTATCACCAGCTCTCCGCCGGCGCAGAAAAGTTCTCTCAATGCGCATTCGCGCTCACAGAACCGAACACAAAACACAAAAAAAAAAAACAGAACAACACAGAATGAAAACGGCAGTCGCTGGCAGCGGGTGGGCAGCTATTTTTATGCATATTACACCGCTGCTCTAGTCGGGAACAATTTAAAGGCATTCGTACACGTGTATGCGTCTACTGCGAATTGTAATTAAAATAAAAAACAAAGTGCATTGCAAAAATCAAAAAAAAGACAACAGAAAGTGAAAAATAAAAATCAAAAACAACGCAGAAGTAAAAAACGGGCGACGTTTAGTTGCGGTCAACGCGCATAATCGTAGCCATCGCACACGACCAGCACAAGCAGTCAAACATACACAGACAGACAATCTGTGTATATAACTTTTTCGTGAGTACGAGAGCCAGAGTGAGAGAGGGATAGGACAGAGCAGCGTAAGCAGAGTAAGTGAGCGCAACAGATAAAAACAATAATAACGAATAACGGAACATTTAATGCAACAGTCGATTTTACAGCCTTCTCAAACGTCATTTAAATATAAGGAAGAAGCAGAAATTTACAGTTATGCGTGTGCGAGACAAACGTAAACAGCACAAGGAGCACAAATCATCGAAAAGCGGCGATAAAGAAAAGGTAAACAATATTGTTTGACAAGTCGACAATTGAATACCCTACATTTATTGACTATTTCTTCTTTATGGCAGGTAACGGATGCCGCAGCAAAACAAAGTACGCCAAATAAAACAAGTGGACCAACAACAACAGCAGATGTTGCCAGACAACAACAACCAACTTTGGCAGCAACGGAAAAAGTTGCCTTCGACAATCGCATCAAGCGCAAAAATGTATTGGCTTTAAATGAGAAAGTGGCAGCTTTGAGGGAATATGATCGCCAGCCGGTCTACAAACATGTTGGTCGCTTGTTCAATTGCAGTCCGGATCAGATCAAGCGCATTGTGCTGCAGAAGAAGGAGATTCTGAGTGCGTGGGAGCAGAGGACGCGTCGCTGCCAGGATGCCAAGACGCAGGAGTTCAAAGTGGTGCGTGTGTCCATGTTGGGCAAGGCGGTCTACGATTGGATTAGGCGCATGATGTACTACAAGGACTTCATCATCACCGACGGCCTCATCCAGAAGATGGCGTTGCAGTTCAAGAATCTGATGGGTCTGAACCACTTCTTTCCGCATCAGGAGTGGTGCGACAAGTTTCGCTCCACCTACAACATCCATCACAATGACACCAAGCTATTGAGCTTTGGCTACGAGGACAGTCATTCAGTGCAGATCGGTGACATTGCCAAGGATATTATGTTGGGCTGCTCTCGAGCAGAAAGAGCTGCAGCGGAAAATTCTCCGCTTGATCAGGCAGAGATTGATCTCGACGAGGATGATCTAGACGAGGATGAACTCGATGTCAGCCTGACTAATACAAGCAACAGCAGCAGCAGTCAAACCGGGATTGAGGATGACGATGAGGCCGATGTGGATGTGGATGGCAGCGGGGGTGTCTCCGATACCGAGCCGGGTGGGTCTACGGATGTGAAGCCCATACTCAACAACTTGAATGCACGCGTCTTGCAACCTCTGCCGTTGCCACCGTTGGTGCGTCTGTCACAAGGGCCGCCGGGCACTTCGCGTAAGGTGCTGCTGGCCACGCCAATTCTGCCTCCCGGCACGCCACCAGGCGGTGCTCAGACCATGACCATTATACCGCTGGCAACGCTGGCGCAGAGCATAACCCAAACACCGGGACTGCAGCCAAAGCTGCTGCCCATGCTGGACATTAAGCAGGAGATCAAAACGGAGCCAGAGGAGGAGCAGGCGGAGGTGCAGGAGCAGGCGGAGGTGCAGGAGCAGGGGCAGATAGAGGAGGAGGAGCTGGAGCAGCCTCAGACACAGTTGGAGACGACGCCAGAACAGGAGGAGCCGGAGGTGTCCAGGGAGCAACAGTCAGCTACTGTTGAGCAGCCAGCAGTGACCATTAAACAGGAGCTGGACAGCGATGGGGAGCTCCTCGAGGGAGATGATATTGATGATTTCGATGATGATGACAATGGCGGGCGTTCGAGTGTCACATCCCTAGCGGAGATCCTGGCCGGCAATGTAGACGATGAGAAACAATATATCGAGCAAACGCGCGCGTTGCGTCTACTCAAACGGAGTCTCAGTCCAAGTCCGAGCACAGCCACACCCCCAACACTGTTGCCGCCCATGCCGACGCTGACAAAGGCGCCGCAATCACAGTCGCAGTCTGTGCCGGCAAAGCGTCTGCGGCAACACGATGACAACAACAACAATGGTGTGGCTGTTAGGGAGGGGGGAGGTAGTGGAGTCACCGGGCTGCAATCGATAAACAGCTGTGCCGAGGCACGTCAGTACCTGAAGCAACTGAAGGAGTTTGCCCTGTCCAAGGAAAACTATCGACTGATTGAATTAATAACGCGAGCCGATGAAGTCATGCGAGAACTCGCCGATGAATAGAATTGATAGCAATCTGCTATTCTTAATTAAGTTTGTAGTCGCCCCTCCCCACTCCATCTCGAAGATGCAATCAATCATTGAATATCTATATTTTTAATTTGTACTCTAAATGTTTTGAAATATTTTTTCTGTACCATGTACCAAAATACAAACCAAATTTAGTAAACTAAAAAGTGCATTTGGCTAGTCGGCGATAGATGGCGCCTTCGCTTAGTGCGCATGTCTGCCCTTAGCTGGTAGACGGCGCTGTTGTTGGTGCTGCTGCTTTTGTCGTTGTTATTGTATTGTTGTCACCAGCGTTGCCATTCTCTCGCATTCGCTCACTGCGTCACCACCAAAACGCACGATTCATTCAATTTAAATGTGGGTGGGTGGCAAATGCACGTAAATGACGCACAGGGTGGCATTGTATATAATATCCAACTTACATATGTATGTTAATTGCGCATCTTTTCAGTTTACAAAATTAATATATATGCATAATTTATATCATATCAAACTCCTTTATAAAATGCAACTCATTTCGCATTATGCATTCTGATGAAATTGTTTTGTGTGTCAAAGTAAATACATAAATAAATAACACACATACACATGCACATATACTTAATCATGGCATAGGAAAACGTCAGAGGAATGAATCTCGTTGAGTGCGCATGTCTGCCCTTAGCTGTAAACTTCGGCTGGGCGACGACTTTTTGCTCTCCGCCTCATGCTGCTCACCAATGCATGTAAGCATTGCCTGCACACATGCACGCATGTAAAAATTCACAGAAATGCGTCGGGGCCATATGGCACAGGGTGGTTATGGTAGGTTATGGCGCGCCTATGTAAAATGCAACTTATTTATTATTAATTTTAAATACCTTACTTTATCTATGTAAAAGTATGCATATTTTGTATTTTAGCATAAATATACAAAGGTATAAATATATGTTTGTTTATATAAATGATATGCTCGAACACTAATACATTTTCATTGTGTGTTGATTGATGAAGACTTGATATACAACTCACAACATATATACAAAATACATACGCACACACATGCATACATACAATGGCAGACATGAAAATAAACGGAAAGCAAAGCAACGCACACAATCAGTCTGACGCACACACACAGCACTGACAGAGTCACACACACAGAGACTAATCAATCAATCAATCGACAACAAGCAGCGCTCGCAGTCACACAACCACCAACATCGACATCATCAGTCTGTGATTGGCGTCGCCACGGCAAGGTTGTTCAAGCAAGCATGTATGTATACTAAGGAGACGCATATATACTCAAATGGGAAGCCAATAGGTAACTAAATCAGATTAAAAAGCATATCAATATCTTTAGCGCATTTTAATAATATTAATTTTTAATAGTTTGCGCAAAAGTTGCCCATCTGTTAGCTAACACAGCTCTGTTATCGCCAAACAGCGTGAAGTTGGCCGCAACACAATGGCGGCGATGCCAGATAGTTTTATTGCTGGTAAGCGACAATTTTGGCGCGAGTTTTTGAAACTCTACCAGCAAATGCCGGAGCTGTGGGAAGTCAATCATTCGGACTACAGAAACAAGGAATTACGGAACGAATCCTACGAAATACTACAGAATAAGTTGCGGGAAATCCAACCAAATGCAACGAAAAGCGATGTTGGACGTCGCATCAACATTTTTCGCACGAATTACAGGCGAGAACAGATGCGGATCTGGAAACAACACGAATTAGGTCTGCATTCGGATTTGTGCAAACCGACGCTATGGTTCTATGACAATATGAGTTTCCTGCTATCGCAAGAGTCCTTCCAACACAGATCGAAACGGATGCGTGGCAGACCCAGCCTCAGGGGCAAGTCCTCAATGAGAGGCCTTTCAAAAGATGTAAGTTTCGCTTTTGGGATTTGTGTAAAGCACTTTATTGATTGTCTTTGCTGCTCTCAAGGTTAAGGTCAAGTTGGATCAGTTGAACATGGCCACAACAATAACAGCCTTACCACCAGCAACAACAGCAGCAACAGGAACAACAATGATGTCTGCAAATGATAGTTCCGAGGCTTCAGCATCCCTGTTAAACGAGAGTTTTCTAATCAGTCCAAAGATCGAGATATTTGATAATGAGATGCCCGAAATGGATGCGGACAGAACTGAAATCAAGTTGGATAATGCCGAAACCAGTGCATCTGATTTCAATGAGCCGTCCGGCTCGAATAACTCAACAACAAATGGAACAACTGTGACTGCCATGAATGGATCTACCTATCAGCAGTCGACGCCAACGTTGAGCGAATCCTCCGAAGCAATTGCCAAATCCTGGGCCATTCAATACGAAGAGATGGCGCCAACGCAACGCATTTTTGCCCGTAAGGCGATCGCCGACATCCTATTCGATGGCTGCATGGGCAACTTACGCATCAATCGCATCAAAGTACGAAGTTCCAATGGCAATCAATCATAAAAAATACTTTATTCGATATGCATAAACTTAAACCTAAACTTAAACTTAAACTTAAACTATATATTAATTGAGCGTTTTATTGTGCTGTGGGCAACGCTGAGTTGAAGCTGCATGGGTTAATTTTCTATATGTATAGAAATATATATAATGTGTATATGTGGAGTATAAAATAATCCCAAGCTAGGTTCTGTTTATGAATGATCTCAACTCGACAACTTTCCCAATTAGCATAGTAATTAATCAAATTAGTTATTTAAATTGCAACAAATTTGTTGCGTTAAATTTCGCTTAAGCTGCAAGCAGCCCCATAATAAAAAGCGAAATGAAAAATCTTAATTAGCAGCCGGTGCATGTGTGTTGTGTGTTGTATGTTGCATGTGTGTTGTTGTTGTTGTTATTGTTGTTGGCCACCCGTTTGTGGAGCTGGGTCCACCGCCCATCCGGTGATGCACTTAACGCGTTTGCAAATGATTTGAGCAGCTGTTGCCACTGCCAGTGCACCTGTGCTTGTTGCATGCTGCATGCTGTAGCATGTTGCCGGTTGCCTGCCGTTGAATGAATGCCGCCTGTTTTGCCATTTTAACATGTAATTTTGCTTGGCCCAACCGCATGGAATAATTCAAATCACTGTGACTAAGACGGGGGCTGAGAACTGGGCGCTGGGAGCTGGGGAGCGCTCTTAGCCGGGCAGGCTTGGCATCTGGAGATCGGAGGAAATGTGGCTGAGCCGCTGTAGCATTTTGCACCTGTCGTCCTACGCATGTGAAAATCAAGCGCAGCTTTAATTGATACAACAACAGCTAAAAACTACAAACCAGGGGCGTAGCCAAGCGGAGCGCAGAGGGACGGGAGGATCAGTCTCACCTTCGCCCCCTGTAGCTGATAAAATTCCGACAACACCCATGGCAGCAGCAGCAGGCGCAAGAAGGGGGCCAAAACAGGGCTGACTTCTCTTGTCTAGCTGCACGTGTTGCACTTGGGGACGGGTCAGCAACTAGGACTAGGACTGGGACTAGGTCTGAGACTGAGACTGAGACTGGGTTGCAACTGCCACATAGAGTCGCGGCAAAAATGTTGTAAAAAATGCGTTGAACTGCGCAGCTGCCAGGCTGTAGGCTGCATGGGGGAAAAGTGAGCCCTTGACAACAACAACAACAACAACAGCAGCAACAACAGCAAACGTTTGCAGCCTTAAATGGGCATTGAAATTAAATGCAGCTGCTTTAATGATGCTGCACTTGGTGGCAGGCAGGCAGGCAGACAGCGGGGGGCGCGAAGGGGGCGGGGTGCGCGGGTTGCGTATCAAAATGGCCTAAACAAATCTGGGAATATGGCACAAAGTCCGCTGTTTGACGGTGGGCGTTGCATGTGGCAGTTGTTGCTGGGGCGTGGCGCCACAAAATGAAATGAAATGCTGAGCGTTGCAAGAGCGACTGTGCCGGTGGCCGCAACGCTTGCAACAACCTGGTGGGCGCCAGTTAACAAAGAAAAACAACAGCAACAACAACTTTTGCCTTTTTGGGACGTTTAATGGGAGTTGCCGTTGCCTTTTTTGGTGCAACGAAATCAAGCAACAAAAATCTTAAATCGCAAAAGTTGTTGTTGCTGTTGCTGTTGCTGTTACTGTTGCATTGATGATGATGTTGTTTGCTCAAGTTAATGCATAAAAATAAATACGTTTTATGTGCCGATTCGAAATGCAATGCGGCAAGAACCAAAAATCGCAATAAAACGAAAGACTTAGGCAACGAACTTGCTGCTGTTAGCACAAACCCTTCTGGCACGACTCCAAATCCGTTCATCATTCACCATCAAAACCAACTGCAATTGAGCTGCACACTTAGCCCCATCTAAACGGCCAACAACTGTTTCGCCCCGTACTGAGTTCAATTGCCGTTGTTAGCGCTTTTGATTGCCTAACTTAATGAGATGAATTTCCAATTTGTACACTCAGCAAAATGGAAAAAAAATAAGAGAGTATATATGGTACACGTACCAGAAGAATTGCCAGATTTATTCATGATTATTTTCCTATTTTCTTCTACTTGTATAAGAATTCAAGATCTGAATGCAGAATTACCTCCAAATCAGCTTTTAAGTTGTTAATTTAAGTTCTTCAACTTAACTATTCCCAAGTTATAATCGCTATAAGATAAGCTTTGATGCACCAAGTCCTTCCTTCAAGTCATTCAGTCTCCGCTGCAGCATTCTTTATTTCATTTTTGGTTCGAAAAGCAACGAAACATTTTTGGACTTGTTTTTGGCAATTTGGAAATTTCTGCACTAATTACCAGTAAACAAAAAGAAGAAGAAGAATAAGACGAAGTACAATAAAAAGCAGCAGCAGCAGGTGCCTCACTGGCTGCATAGCTGCTTTCGTTGAAGCTAATTGAACTCATCCGTGCTGAGAGCTAATTAAGAGGCAGCCAGCACACCAGTTAAGAGTAGGAAAAAGTAGAGACCCGACTTGTGAAGCGCATCTAGCGTACACTAGATAAGAGAAACGCTCTTGACTCAAATATATTACTTTCAAATTTATGCAACATTTGCAAACAATGCTGCAGCATTAAGTGCAGCACTAAAGAATTCCATGCCACTGGCATTTAACAGCGAATTCATTGCAGTTGCATTGGCTACAATGACAGGCTGTGTAAACAAGCCGCAAATAAACAATAACAAATTGCGTTTCTCACACACATGCGGCACGCGTCTGTCGCATTGTTGACGATAAAGTCACCCCTAAAAGCGCTGCTTGCCACACTCAGGTGTTTGGCTTTGTTTGGGGTTGCAATTGCTTCACACAGCAACGCAGAGAAGCACACAAAAATCACACGAGAACTTGCCCAGTTGCTGGCAATTGTGCCTGGGAAGCGGACAAGCGACAGAGACTCGCAACCAAAAACCCAAACCCATCACGGGGTGAGCCTCATGTGAACTGTCGCTGGCTATTGGATGTGTGTGTGTGTGTTGTAGGCGCGGGTGGACTGGGGAGGGGATTTTCAAATTGCTGGTCGTCCGCTAATGAGAGTGGGAATATCAAAAAAAAAACACGCACACAGTCGTCCGCTCTTCGCTGCGCTGCTCTCCTCTCTGGAATGTGGGCGCGCAGACGCGATGCGTCTGGCGTGACGAATAATGTGAGAGTGAGAACTTTATTAAGGCAACGCTCTGCGATTTGTATCATGCCCTGCACACAGCAGCGGAGAAGGGGTATAATAAGCCCGAGCTATTATGCTATAATGTACAATGTGGCATTTGCTTAAATCTCTTGTGCTCTTTTTGTGAGAATGTGGGAATTTTGGGGGAGTGCGCAAGCTAAACAGTTTGTTACCTTGTTTACATTGTTTTTAAATGTGGAACAATCAGTTTATGGTAAGCTATATAAGAGTTTATCTGTTTGTTATGTGGAATATAGGAAAAAAGATTATTAAAATTTGTTTTAGATACTCAACTTAATAATTAACATTTATTCTTGCAACTTCCAAAGTCACAACTATTATAAACTTTTCGCTGCACTACAGGGTATCTTTATGTCACATACGCTCCATCAAAAAATCTTGTTATTTTGCTGGCTTTACATTGTCGAAAGTTCTTCGTCTTGTTGCACATTTGGAGAATTCTGAAAATTGCTGAAATGCTTTTCACACGGACGCCTGTGAGAAAGCGCAACGTGGGACTGTGAAAATGTGAAAACGAAATCAAAGAGCAAGCGAAAAGAACTTTTGAACCGTTCACACACACACACACACACACCCACACACCTGTGACTAGCTGTGCGTGTATATGTTAATGAATTGGGCACTCAGACTTTAGTTTTGGGAACCTGTGCTAAACGGACATTACAGTTAAAAAGTGAAGCATAAGCCCCATAAAAGTTGACATGCTGATCGCCCAATTTAACAGCAGCTGAAAAACTTTGAGTCTGCCAAAAAAAAACCACAAAAAAGAGGAAAAGAACACAATAAAAAACCTATGCGTTAATTAACAACATAAAAAAGGATACGGCGCCTTTTGATATTTTGGGCGAAACTTTAATGGGCAGTTTTCGGACTGCAGCTAAGCAAAGGCAAAACTCAAAACTTGGCTCATTTTTTTTATGGGCCGGCGACACCTTTTAAGAGCGCCAATCGAATCAATGTTTTAACACGAGAATACCATTTCCAAAACGGGCTCATTAAGCACTGCCGAATAACCCAAAAAGAAAACAACAATAAGAAACAAAAAGATCAGCAAAACAGCCTCAAAATATATATATGTATATATGTATATAAAAGGATTGCTGCAAATTCTACGAATGCTGGGCAATTTTTTGAGCGGCAGCTGCAAAAACAAGGGAATTGAAAAATTGGAATTGGAATTCATATTCATTTGATTTCACAATGCTGCGAAAGTGAAACCAAGCCATGCAACACACACACACACAGTAAGCAGGTGAATGGGGCACGTTGGCCAAAAAAAAAGCACAAAAAACTGACACACATCTCTTTTTTATTATACCCTGTTTATTAAGAATTGGCTGGCAGAGGATATCCATAAAGTTGTGGGTTGTGCAGCAGTATAAATCTGTAAATATATAGATATATATAATGTGTAGCATACTCATACTACATCATCGATGATATGTCGCTTGATATTGATGCAAGATTCTATCGTTTTAGCTGCACATATACTGAAGGCTATTAGAGCTAGACGCTCCCAATTTGACCTATTTACATAATGAAATTTCATTATTTTAATTCCATTACCTGAACGTTGAGTATCTCCCCAGGGCATCCTCCTAGTCATTTACTCGCCACTAGAGCACATTTTTATTTTATTTTCGCTTCGCAACAAACTTTGACAAGCAACGTTTTTGGATAAGTTTTGGCAATTTGAAAATCTCCGCACTAATTACCAGTGAACAAGAAGAAGATATAGGGGCACCGGGGGGGTAGAAAAAAGAGGAGCAACGAAAGCAGCAGCAGCTGCCTGCCTGCTTGCCTGCTTTCGTTGAGGCTGCCTGCCTAATTGAACTCATCAATTTTGGGAGCTAATGAAGAGGCACGTTCGGAGCTTGGAGCTGCGCCTGGTCCAAACTGTCCTCTTGCATTTTCAGGTCCAGCAATCAAGAGTAATGCATGAGGATACGATGTGCCCAGATCGTTGTGGCCTGATAAGACCGCATAAAACACAAAACGCCAAAAGCTACCAGCACCAGCAGCAACGATCGCTACTGGCGGCCATTTAATTAGCAGGTTAATTGACCGTAAGGCGGCACATTTTTGCATGCTTGCAACCGGCCAGCAACTTCATTAATAACTTGCCATCCTCAACTTCAACTTCAACTTCAGCACCACAACCCCCCGTCCACACACTCTTGTCCATTGCATTTGTCATAGACAAAGACCCGGTTCGGCCCAGCCGCGACTATCCAGCGACTATCCAAATGACAAATGATATGTTGACAGCATTGCTGCCAAACAGCAGTTGCTAAATTTTGACACTGTCTTATCGCTGACTGCCGATTGCAGTCGGAAGACACTGACTGAGATGGGGAGGAGTTGGAGTCGGCGTTGGAGCTGCAACTGCTGCTGCTGCTGCTGCTGCTGATGGAGACAAAGACGCATCTGCCAGTTGCTCAATTGCGAGATATTGTGAAATTGCAGTGGAGAAGATTGAGTTAAATGCATGCAGTCGGTAGCAGTTGGCAATAACTCATTGTTATCTGCATCTGAGAAGGTCTTAAGTAGCTGACTGTAAATGCAGCAGCAGCATCGATCATCATCGATTGCATTTATCAACACTCACATGGGCATTTAGACGAGTCGCTTACGCACCGAAATCCATCCACAGATAATCTGTAATGTGCAGTAAAAAAGCATATATATCATTATGGAGCTATTAGCTTGTTTTAAATTGAAGGGATTTTCATGTATTGCAATAAATCATAAATCCGAGATATGGATTAATATATCATATAATTGATTTATAACAATATTAAAAATGTGTGCTTTAATTTAACTCAAAAAAAAATCCATTGAGAAACGAGTTGAATAGATTTATTTTTATTATGATTAAGTTCTCGACTTGAAACAATTCTCAGACTCAAAACGATAAGAAAATATTTGATTTTGGTTAATGTCTTTGTGTTAACTGTTTCCTATCATAAGTAAGTAAATGTAAAAAAGTAACTTTAATAATGTCATTGAAGTGATCAGCTTAAATCAATAAGTTAAATCAATAAATTTTTGTTTATTCATTTTTGTTTGCTACAAGTAAATTTCCGAGCAATCTCTTAAGCTAAAAAATATCAATCTATATTTAAGGTATTGGATTAATTTTTTATTTCAATTCGATTTAGATTTTGTTTACTGTAAAAATTCATTTTTCATGAAATTTAGCTTTCATTTCATGCCCACACCTTTCAGATCTTCTCCTTTCAGTTTTTCTCCCTTCAGTTTTTCTCCCTTCAGTTATTCTCCTTTCAGTTATTCTCCCTTTAGATCTTCTCCTTTCAGTTCTTCTCCTTTTAATTCTACCCCTTTTATTTCTCCGCCCAACTCCTCTCTTAACGGGCATGATTAAGGGGCACTTTAGTCGCTTACCCCAGCGGAGAGCAGAAATCAAACCCACCACCCATAGCATAACCCCGTCAATCACCCCGCTCATTAGATTCCACACAAAAGTCTACGCACACACCCCTGAATCGCCCCTTAACTTCCCCGCCCATTGCCCCTCACACACACATACCCCTCACAATGCCCCTTCAAAGAGCGCATGTGCGCATAGCTCTCGCCCCTGCTCACGCAAGAAACCAAGTGGAGAGTTGCTCGCGAGAGCGCAGTCGCAACTTGAGAGAAAATAAAAACGAATGACTTAAGACACAAACTTGAGCACGTTGCGCTTCGGCAACAGCAGCGAGAACGAAGTCGGCTTAGCTTGGCTTGGCTTGGTGCTTAATGCTTGCTGTGGCTGTTGCTGTTGCTGTTGGTGACTCAAGATGAAATAGTAGTAGGTAGAGGCCTCCACAGCGCATGCCACAAGCAACGAATTGCATTTGTAATCATGCGGAAATGATCGCGTTGACCTTTCAGCAAGTTGCAGTCTCAAGTCTGCATTCTGCATTCTCTGTCCGTCCGTCTGTCTGTCTGTTGGTCTGACTGTTTCTTCTGTTTGCTGTGTCTGCTGCATTCTGCATTCCGCGGTTGCAATCAGTGTGTCTGTGGCAAGTTATGATGGCTCGACGTCTCTGCGGCTCATCCCAGCCGCATTATTTGCATGATGCTGGCGACCTTTTGATCTGATCTTCGGCGTTCAGTCAATACAATTATTGATTTGCTCAGCCTTTCGCCAGCCCAATTGATGTGCTGACTCTCTGCTCTGACTCTGTCCAAGTTGAACCTGGCCGTAATTTGCCGGCTGACGTGTCTGCATTTATATGTGGCCTCTGCGCTGAAAGATTGCTCTTCCAGCTACGTGCCCGGTTGCAAGGATCAGCAGCAGCAGCAGCCAAACAACAAACAACAAACAACATTGCGTGTCAGCCACAAACTTGAACCGCTGCCATTTGGAACACAATTAGGCACTCACACGATACCGTGACACACCCGGGATCGCTTCGATATAATATTGGTTTTTATAAGTCTTGCAAATTAATGTCTAAAACCACTTTATTATATAGCCATATATATATATATATATATATATATATATATGATGGCATTTTAATCAAAGCCATTTATAATAATATTGGGCATTATGGAAACAAATTACACCATCAACACCAATGAAGAGGCCATGCAGTAAAGTGAAGGCCCGGTTAGAAATTAAAGCTGCCTAAATGTTAAACAATTTACACTGCGAGTCGTCGCATCGTTGTCGTGCATTAGTCAGACCAGGGTTAAATCGCCAAGATTGCGGCCGCCTTGGTCAAGTGGTCTGGTCTAGTCTGGGCTGGCTAGCTGGCTAGCTGGCTGACTGCTTGACTGGCTTGCTAGCTGACTGGCTGGCTGGCTGGCTAGCTGACTGGCTGGCTTGTTGACTTTAGCCGACTCGTCTCTAGTCTAGTTGATTTAATTTCAACGTCACGTCGTCGTCTGATTTGAATGCATCTAAAATTACTTAAACCGCCTGCCTGCCTGGCTGCCTGCCTGGCTGCCCGCCTGACTTTGGGACTGGCCCAAAACCTGACTGCCAATTGGTAACTGGGAAACTGAGCACCGGCTTTCGAGGTCATGGGAAACACAGTTTTGTGTTGATTCAGCGTTTTATTTATTTTGATGTTGCATGCAATTGCGCAGCCGTTGCCTGATGTATCATAACAACAGCAAAAAGATCTTCAAAAAATTAATTCAAATAAACAAAAGTTTTAATTTAAAAATGTTATTAATATAGCTTACAACATACTGATAATAAATTAATAAATTTAAACTCAATTTTGAATAAAATAAAGGAAAGAAGAAGCATTCACAAAAGAGAGATTTCTATTGAGATTGAGAAAAGGTTAAAAAATGTTGAGATTGATTTCATTTAAAGTTGTAATTTAAGTGTAGCTAAACTTAATTTCAATCAAGTCTAACTGTCTTTAGCAGTGCTTAATTTATTTAGTTTGGTCTTAAGACGTTTCGATTTGTAAAGCTTGCTTTAATAAAACTTCCTTTCATGCCCAGCCAGATAATTATACCAGAAATATCAATCAATCAATGCAAGACTATAAAATTGGCTTTTTTGCACAATCTGTTCGCTAATTTTGGAGTTGCTGCTTTTGTCGGTGTTGCGCTGGCCAAACCATTCCTCAAACTCCAAACGCTGGCAAATTGAAATCCATTGAACCTTTCCAAAACAAAAAGCCAATTGAGCGCCCACAGCGGACAAGACAAATTTGGAGCTGTTAGTCGCAATTAGAGAAGTACGACTCCGACTTCGACTCCAATGTGGACACCGATTCCAGCTGTGTGCGGCTGAAGCTGTCGCCAACACGCCATTGAATTTTGCTTTTCCATTCCCACACACAGTTATCGACAAGAGAGAGACATAGGGGGCAACAAAAACTAAGCTTGGACAACAAAAGACAATTTGAATGCGTTTCCTGTTTGAAAAGAATTGAGAAATTCTCAAAATTAGCCAAACAAATGTGAACGTGAGAACTTCAATTGAAGTTCTTGAAAAGTGTTAGAAGATGAGCCAGCCGGCAGCCAAGTGCCAGCAGGGATCACACTGCCTCCGTCCAGGAACAATAGATAGCTAGAAAAAAATACAACAAAAAAAACAAAAACAGACAAAAAAGCTTCAGAATGAGGCACCTGAATATTATATTCTTATTGCCTTTTGTCTGCGACAACAGCAGCTGTTGATAATTGAGAGCAAAAAAAACATTAATTTTTTTTATGTTTAGTGTGGTTGTAAAATTGGAAAACAATCAACAGTTAAGAATAAAATCCAACTATTAACGGTTCACATCAGAGAAAAATTCTTGGTAAGAAAATGTTTTTATTTTTTAATTGTGCTAAAAATCAATAAATACGTATATAATAAAATCAAGCAATTTGCAGCTGCGCGCATTTAAAATCAATAAAAACAAAACTGAAAATCAAGTAAAAAATGTGATAGTCGAGAGCGCTCGACTAAGAGATACCCATCAACCCAATCTCCGCATTATGCATACAGATTCGTTTCGGCTGATGCTGATCAAGAATAGATATGCCTTATGAGATGGCAAGACTCTTTTTTCTGCCCGTTACATGCTGCTCCATAAGTTCATCATACCCTTTTTTTGTCTAAATATATAGCTGCAATATTCATAAACACTTTGGGGAGCACATAAAAAATGTATACCAGTTACGCATGTGCATGTAAATGTGTGTATGGTTGTGTGTTTTTGTGTGTGTATGTGTGTGTGTGTGTGTGTGTGTCTGTTTATGCCATGGCTGCAATTAAATATCAATTAAAAAATTGCAATGCAAATGCGCACGCACCCAAATCTGCCAAAACGTAACGAAAGACTTAAGGCACAAACTCTGCGTGCGGTTCACCTTCGGAGACCCCTCGCAGCGTGTGTGTTTCGAGTGTGCCAATGTGTGTGTGTGCGTCATGCATGTAATTTATACTAATACACATACGCAAAATTTATGTGCAGGCCGAAACAGACAAACCGACAAACTTTATTAAAGAACTGCGATTTCAAATTTTGATACCCTTGCTAAAAATATGATTTAGGATTGGCATCAAATGTGTTAAGGAATGTTTCTTATAAAGAATAATGAAATGAACTCTTTATAACTATATAATAGTATAGTCTAGGAATATATGTATATAATATGTAGATAGATATAGATATAAATGGATCCCCATAAAAGTTGTTATATTCATTAAATATGCGTATTCCTTGACTACTCAATTTGACTCCAGCTAAAGCTTAAACTTATTGAAAGTGCATCAAATGGTCGTCTTCATTGAGATATATTTTCTGGTTCGGTTTTTATGTATAATTATTTGTGTGTGTTTCGGCCTACAGTCACAAGTTCAAGTCGTTTGTCATTTGCACACCCTGCGAGACTTGGGCACTGCTTGGAGCTGCAATGCCAGCCAAAGACTGTTGTGGCATTTGCATAAGTGAATGAATGAATGCAACACTTAAATGACTTCTGACTGGCTGGCAATTATAATCGAAACTTTCAATTAAGTGGGAAATGCCTATGCGAAAGAGCGTCTCAGTCTAAACGACTTTAGTAATTACCATTTAAATGTTTAATTAAATCGAATTGAGTCATTAAATTTCTGTGTGTGGCATTGCTCCCAGTAATATTCAGCCCGCAAAAGGCATTAAATAACTGCAACAGCGGCAAGTCGCAACAGCCGTAAGTCAACAAGGCCAAGAATGCCACATGACCATTAAAATTCACATCAATATAATTTTGTTTGATAGAAACGACTAAAATTATTGATGACAAATTAAATCAATGTTGTGAAATATGGCCTGCAGTTAATTACAAAAATTAACGTTGATATTTGATTAATTTAAACATATTTATATATAAAATAAAAATACAATATTTAAAAATGATAAAATAAGTAATCCAAAAGAGAGTTTTTATATGAGTGCCACAAAAACTTGACTTTTGCAGCTTGTACAGCAAATGTATCTAACTATCTGTTGCAAGTGGTTTTTGCAGCTTGGTGCACCCTCAAAGAATGGTAGTGGCATTATTTGGCTTATCTAGTTTGTCTATCGCAGCTGGAACAGCCTGTGGCCCAAATGGCTGGGCAACATTTTCAACAGGCAAAGCCAAGGATTTTGTTGCGTCTGTTGTTGTTGTTGCTGTTGTTGCTGCTGCTGTGTCTGCAACTGGAACTGCGTCTGTGCTTGCGTCCCACGGCAAAGATTTGGCGCCATTGAAATTGAACAAAATGCAAAACAGAATTGGAGCTGCAACAACTGCAAATGCAAAAACAACTGCAACTGCAACTGCAACAACTGGCTGGCTGCTTTGTCTTACACGGCCACGCAACTGAGACACTCGAGCAACGATTTCGTTTTGCTTTTGGTTTTGGGGGCTCTATTTGGTAGTGAAAACGATTTGCCAGCTTGGTGCCAAGTTAAGCGTCGCCCGTGGTGCTCCACAAAAAAAAAAAACAAAAACAAAAACAGAAACAGAAAAGGCGCCACAGTTCAGCCCAGCTGCACTCTGTTATGGCCAAAAAGAAATGATGGCTCATCAACAGCAGCAGCAACAGCAGCAGCAGCAGTAGTATAAATACAAAATGTTGCAGTTGCATTTATTGCAGCTGCTGCTGCTGCCGCTGGTGCTGCACTGTCAATGCCAATGCGTTTGCCATGACATAGACATTGGCCAAACGAGCCAAACAACGTCAACATTTTGGACAAACACAAAACAACAACAACAACAAGGACACATTATCAAAAGCGCCGCATTTGCTTCCGCCATCATTAATAATATGTATAGTTGCAGTTGCTGCTGCTGTTGATGCTGCCACTGCTGCTGCTGATGTTGCTCTTATTCTGAATTGACGTCAAATTACACTCGACAAAACGATAACAATATATGCAAATTTAGTTATTGTTTGTGCAACTTATTTGCCTAACAGTAAATACTAACTAATTGTAGCAAATTGGGAATGAAATTCTTGGTAATTGTTGCAAGTAAATTTGAGTTTGTGATGTGGCAGATAGCTTTTTGTAATTGTAATTGGAATTGAGAAGAACCACTTACAAGAACCGCAATTATTGGATCATAACCTTTGAGCTTTACCTACCAGAAACTAGACGGAAATTCTAATTGGCTTGTCTGGCTGGTTCAAGAATTTCGTCAATCTCAAAGCCAAGTTAAGCGTCGTTATCCTTTCTGCAAGATCCAGTCAGGAAACTCCTTATAGTTTCTTGTGCTGCCTGCTAACCTGAGGGAAACTTCGGATGGAATCTGCAGGGTGGAAACCCTCACGTGCAAATTAATTGAGTACAAAGTCAAATGACTAAAATGGTTCGATTAGTCGTGAAGCAAGAAGATTTAATTAAGGGAAAGCCCTTATGGAAGATCGCAATAGCTCTGATGGATTGGGGCTGTCTGGCACTAAACGAGTACTTTCAGTCTCTTGCTGCGCTTCCAGTTGAGTACTATGTTTGAGAGAGCTTGATCGTAGGTCTGATTAACGGCGTATGCCCATATTTAGAACACAGTCAACTTATGTTCTCAGTGTACGTCCCAGACTTTGCAACATGTTGCCAAACTGCTGTTGTTGCTGTCATTTTGCCGTGGACTTTTAATTTATTTATGGCCGCACGACGATGACTTGCCAACTGTGTTTGCATTGAAATGCCGCTGCCAATGTCGCTCTCTTTCCCCCTCTCCCCCTCCCTCCCAACCTCACTCTCTCTCTTTTCTCTCTCACTCGCTCTCCCTCGCTCCTTCTCCCTCTCACTCTCGCCGAGTTTAACTACTGTGGGTCCAACGCCTAAATGGCAATTAAGCAAACAATTTATAGCTAAAATGTTGAATTTAATTAATGTTTGAATTGCACGCAGAAATTAGCAAACACATGTGCGACTCAAACTGAGGGACCCCAAGTGTAACTCGCTCCCCTCCCCCCTTTCCACTCTCTGCACACCTTGCCACAGGCAGAGTTACAGGCCAGAAGCACGGCAAGAAATTTGGCTCGGCAGCGCCAGCAATTTAAATAAAACTTTTGCTTAATTGCATCGCATCTGGAGCTGAACAAAAAGAAAGAAAAAAAAACACAAACTCGGCATCGGTTGCATGTTGCATGCTGTCGTATCCACCTCTCGCTCTCTCAATCACGATGCAACAGATATCCTACACGCCCCTCAACCCCCCACAAGTCCGAAATCCTCGATGCCAACTGCCGTTTGTGATTTTGCGCTGATCGTTAATTTAAATTGAACACATTTTGGACATGGACTCTCGGCCTCTGGGCCGTCTCAGTTTGCGCTTTAATTGCGCAGCCAGTCAGTCGAATCGCCTGTAATCCTCTCCCCACCCCTTCCACAACACACTCGTCTTGAGCCACGTCTTAAGTTCGGGTCTAAACGATTTCGTTTAATGCAAGTGCCCATCATTTTGGGGCCGTTCATTTCTGCACGTGCTGAAAGTGATTTTAGTCAGACGGATATTTTTTGTTGTTGTTTTTTTTTTGGTCATGGTGAAACCGGCAATTAAACCTTAAGCTACTCAATAACTCCTGGAACGTCCCCCACCCGCTCCACTCCCCGCCTAATGAGTTTTTAATTGGCCTGCTTGCCTGTTGGTCCTTCTCTGTTTGCTAATTTGTCGAGTGTAGCTAAATGAAAATAAAAAAAAAAACGATTATTATTTTTTATTATATAGTTTTCCTGCTTTTTTTATCAAAGTGAATTTCGGTGCCTTTGGCAGGTAATTCGAGCTGATTGAGCCGTCAGCCAGCTGCCATTTGGTTGATCGTAATTTGAGCTACACCTTTCTAAGCTTCAATTCGCACCTTGCGCCAGTACAAAGTACTCTTTATAGTCAGCTATTTCGCAGCTGCTCGAAGATGTGTGTACAGGCAAGTCAGAAGGTTCATGTCGAGAGTGCGCGACTGGGAGATGGGCTTAAGCCAAGCCTTTAGCCACCAATTAACCGTTGAACACATCTTAGGTACAGTTATTTGCAAGGCAAATGCCAAGATTCGCAAAATGTATCTTTCAAATGTTGGCTTTCATTCCGTTAGGTTATCGATTTATATCGATGTTGGGGCATAGACGAGTTTATCGATCAAATAAAATAAACTTAATCTACGTGTGGTATTTGAAAACTTACTCTCTAAATTTGAAGTCTCGAGTTCTGATGGTGTATGAGTTCGGCATGTCCTTTGATACAGTCAGACTGATGGACAGACGGACTTGGCTAGACTGATCCCTCTACAGATGCTAGTGATGATTTTTTCCAGCCTGTTACATACTTTTAAACTGACTCTAGCTCATATTGTGTCTTATATTGGTCTGCTTATACATCAGGTATATTTTATGAGACATCCTTCCTTCTCAATGTTACATACTTCACCACAACTTTATTATACCCTTCTCAACCACTTTTAATGGCTGGAGTGTATAAACAGTAGCTTAAGCTACTCAAATTACAAACTTGTTGTACTTCATAAGCTTAATTATACTTGTTTCTTGTACTATATAATTCAATTACTTCGCTTACTTTTCTTAACTCCTCCTTGAAATCTCTCGTATATAGTTCAAATTTTTACTGGTAGAACTGTCTTTGCATGCCACTCTGAGCATTTCCACATATTCTGCCCATAAAATATCTCATTACAATTTGTATTTGCTTCTTTTTTTGCCATTTCCTGGCTGTGTTTTTGCAATTTGAGCACATAAAATAAATTTCATGTTTCCACCTTAAAATCAACGATAATATTTATTTTTCAACTAAATTTTTAGTGGTTTAAGTTAATGTTATGTCGTTTGCCTGCTGTCTCCTCTCCGTCTGCCCTGTCTCCTGCCTCCCCTTGTTGCGCCACAGCCTGTTGCCAAGTTATTGTGATTTCAATTTCAGTTTCAGTCTTCTTCTTCTTCCTTGTTTTTTTTTTGAGTGCGTTTGCGTGTTTCTCATCATTTGTTTGCAATGAAAATAACACCAACATAAACAACGATCGACAGGCAAAGGCTTCAGCTTTAGGTCCAGTCTCAGTGCTTCAGGTCCCAAGCCGATGCCACATGCAGCATTAAAATGCATAAGACCCGCTGCGCATGCGCTTCCACTTTGGCCATGTCCTGGTCCCAGGCGCCACACCCTGCTGTGGTGCAGACCGAGACCACGAGAAAGATCCACTCGTAGGCGGCCAGTTTGCATTGCGTTGATTTGTGGCGCAGCCCGAAAGGTAATCGGCCTTTAAGTTATGTCAACGACGACGAGACAGTTACTTAATTGAGTTCCACCTTGACCAAGCACAAAGCTTCTGCTTAACTTGTCTCAAGAAATAATAGCATTAACGTCTTCGAACAGTAGCAACAGTCAAAGATTTAAAGTCGTTGCGCACTTTAAAGTGATTGAGAATATATAAAAAAGATTTGAAAAGAAGAAGAAAAACTTTTTTACAGGCGAATTGCTAAACTTAATTTAAGCTGAAACTCATTAAATTGTGTGTACCATAAGTAATCAGTTCCAGCTTGTATATTTCCTGTAAACTGCTCTCTTGGCCTTATCTTTACATGCAACTAAGGCTTGACTCATTTACTTGCATACCATTTTTTAATCTTTATCAAAAAATGTTAACCTTTCTCAAAACTGCACTTTAGTTCTTGAATTTCTGCTGTGTCGTCCCCAAAAAGCTGGAGCAACGATTCCCTTTTAAATTCGGGATACGTATTTTTATTTTATGGCCGAAAATGCCGAAAATATTTTATAGTTTATTATGGCTGATTGAAATTTGTGGTGCCCCCGTTGCGAGGTGGAAAGTGCAAATGTGTGTTTGATGCTGGCTGCAGGTGTTGAAGCAACTGCATTTTTATGATAAGATAGCGCCCCAAAAAAGGCGCAACTTTAATGAGCCACAAAAGGGCAGCAGCCGGTGTGGACACCAGACTCTGGTTTCTTTGCCAAATGCAGCCGCAGGGGGCAGGAGTTGCAGTTGGAATCCAAGCTGCTGCTGCTGCTGCTCCTCCTGCTGCTGCTGCTGCTGCATCCCATGGTGAGGCCATAAATATTATAACGTAAATCGTTTAAGTGCCGTTGGAATTATATAACCAGGTGAACTTAAGATTGAGCAGAAAATAATGTGGTAGAAGTTTTCTCCAGGCTTTTGATGCCAAATTGCAACTGCTTGCAACTGTGGGCAGAGAGAGGGGGGACACCGATCTCGTAGCCAACGCCCACGCCCGCACATTATGCAACATTGTTGCAAGTTTCTATTTCTATTAATCGCAAATTGAGTTTGCAGTCAGGCTTTGCATTTGTTTGCCTTTGTTTGTGGCAGGCCAGGAATCGTTGCCAATGCCTAGACAAGTGCGTGGGCCAACCCGACCCCTCATCCCCCCACTACCCTCTTCACATATTTCCCATCTAGACAGAGCAACAGCTGGCTAAAGGGTCGGTGTCTATCTATGTTCGAAGCTGTTCCCGGCGACATCTGCGCACCGAGCATCTAAGCCAATCTAAGGCGAATGCTCACAGACAACAATCACAACAACAACAACAACAACAACGTCGACAACAACATCGTCTCGCCTTATATGGCAAACGAGCCGACATTGCCGCCCATCGCCCCCAGTTCCCTGTACCCTGCCTCCTGCCTCCTCACGCTCAGCTCCTGCTGTCTGCTATCTTCTGTCTGTCGTCTGCCCAGTTCCAGTTCCAGCTTGAGCTTCAGCATCAGCATCAGACTCTTTGTGCCTGCATTCATGCCAGTCCTTATGCTGTACAGTGTTAACTCTTTAGGAGTCAGTCAGCCTACAGCAAAAGAGTAGCATCTTGGGAGGAGTCAACACTTTCTACAATCATAATCCGATTTTTAAAAACTAAGATCTTTTGATCATGGCTTGACCTTAACATAAATACTGCAATCAAAGTTGATAACGCAATTCTGGCTCGAAATCCATGTTAAATTCGAAGAGGTGCTAAGCCTGTCCGTCAATAGACTACTCACTGTACCTATGCCGTGCAGCTGCAGTTAGTTGTAAAATGTTCTGCTTAGGCTCAATGCCTGGGAAATCGGCTGCTGCTGCTCTTGCTGCTGTTGTTGCTGTTGCGTGGGCTTCAGTTGCAGGTGTTCCATAGACTGATGGGCGCCATTGGAAATGCAATTGTCCAAAATGTTTGGAGCCCGATAGATAGATAGACGTATGTGGGACGCAGCCACGCCTTAGATTTATTTCAAAGGCGCCAAGCTGACAACGAATTCAAATTAAATGCGTGGCGCGTCACATAAAAGTCGCCTTGCATTTAGCATGTATGCAAATTATCAGCAACAACAGCAACAATAACAACAAGAACAACAATTGGTGACACATAAAATGCAAGCAAAGGTTGGCCAGCTAGCTCCTCCAGCTGCTGCTGCTGCTGCTGCTGTTGCTGCTGTTGGTCAGCAACCTGGCTAGTTTGCTAGTTGGCCACGTTGTCATCGTCATCGTTGTTGTCGTCGCTGTTGGCCGTTTATAAAGTCAAAGGGGGCACATGGCGAGTTTTAACTGACAGACAATTACGCTAATGGGACACAAATGGCAAATTAATTAGCTGCGGGGCCAAGCAGCACAATACCTGCTGGCTGATGTTGCTGCTGTAGATGTTGCTGCTGTGGCTGTTGCTGCTGTGGCTGTTGCTGCTGCTGTTGATGCTGCAGTTGCTTTTGCTGTTTGTTTGTGCGCATAAATCACAGCTGATGGCTCTGTAATGGACCTAACAGCGAGCTAATAGTCAAAGACTCCTATTTAAAGCCTGCCTCAAGTCATCAGTGCAGCTTTGCCAAAGTGTCGGACAATCAAGGATCTACAAAAAAATAAAAGCCATATTTAATTTAATGGCAGCTCAGACAAGTATTTAAATATATGTGCTGTATAGCTATCAAAACAATTCCAAAGTTACGGACGAAGCTGAACCAACTGGGATTATACAGTAGATTAACCTTGAGATGAGTTTCAGGGTTTTCTGCGGCAATTGAGCTGTGCAGCGGAACCAGATCTAGGATAAGCAAAGTGTATCATAGTTAGCTATAATTAAAAACGATTTCAGCAAGCGATCTCTAGGAAAGGAATACATTGGACTCACCAGTCTTTCGACAAGACATTCTAGACTACAAAGTTAACTAAGTATATGTTTAATCAGTAGCTTAATCTGTCGATGAGAACGAATCTCCAAGTTTCCTTAGTCTCTCGTAAGAGAGAATTTGTTGACCAAAACCATATTTTTCAAGGACGTCTTCCAGCTCGATTGTTAAGTAAATTGCATCTTCGATTTAAGTGCTGTTGTTAATATCGCATAATAACCCACAATTTGCTGAAGTGCGTTTTAAATGAGGTCATTAACTTGCGGATCCTGCCTACTTAACAGCATCATTAAGTGCACTGAATGACATTCAAATCAGTTGAATATGCCACACAAAGACGACTGCAACAATTGTTGAAGTGGAATTTAAACCGCCCGTTGAACCAGTTAGCAATGCGAATTGGCTACAATTGCAGTGATCATATAATTCTGCACAGGTGTCGATCAACAAGTAACGATCAATGATCAATGATCTGGTATATATGCATATTACGGTTGCTGCTGCTGCTGCCGTTGCTGCTGCAGGTTGCAGGTTGCAGGTTGTGGTTATTTTTCGGTAGCTGTGTGTGCGAATGTGGAACCACCTCTTTAATTATAAAGCGAGGCAGCTGGCGCTACAGCATGTAAATGTGTGTGTTGCTCAACCAACAACTAATGTCCATAATTACAAAGCCAAAGTCAACCAACAAGCGACGACAACAATGCTAACAACAACAACAACAACAGCAAGTGAACAAGTGAACAATGGCCACGTTCTTATCGCTTACAACTTGTTTCGATTCCATTGACCAACTATGGTCAGACTGCGGGCTAACTCTCAATTTGGCCAAGAGGCACATTGTTGTTGCAACTGCGGCTGCTGCTGTTGCTGCTGCTGAAGCGAATTGTTTAATTGCCGGCGTATGCGGCGCCATAAATGCGCTCCAGACAAGGACAGCGAGACACGGAGACAGACTGAGAGCGTTTTATAAAAATCATTAAAGAGCAGTCGCAGCTATTGATGAGGGCGCACTTGGAATCAAAATCAGAATGGCACATGTCCAAGTCTGTAGCTAATTATGGTGCTCAGTGGAGAGAAACAAGCGTGATCAGGTGGAGCTTGAATGGCTAATAGCTGCCCTATACACCTAAGAAACCAGATCTCTTAGAGATCTACTGGCAAACTGACTAACAGGCCTGATTCTTTGAAGATTGACCAACTTACTGATAATCTATATTACCAGGAAAGAGGACTGATTCCTTAAAGCAACTGCACAACTAACAGATACCCTGTACTCAGACCGAACGTGCATTTAGTGGCATTCAGACCCAGTCAATTATTATGCTCTGCTTTTCCTCATAATTAATTACTTAATAACTTTTAAGTTCTTTTATTGAATCACTTAAAAACAACATTAAAATAAGTAAATATTTCAAAAGTCAACTCTTACAAAACTGTGCAAGCTTAGCGACCATTTCAAATGCTTGAACAGGGCATACAAGCATTTTGGCCAGGCCCAAAGGCAAAGCTCTTGGACACCGCACCCAATTGGTGTGAAATTGGGCTTCCTGGAAGCAAAGGCGAAAGGGCTTGCCATGCCGGCATAGTCGTATCCATGTAATTAGGCGCGTTCTGCTCACCATTTAGAGCTGCTGCCCCGAAGGTGCGCATTTATCAGTGCAAATAACCGGCGTCCCGAAAGCCCGAAACCCAAAAAATAAAAGAGCCAAACGGGGAGTTGGCTAATAAGGATAATTGCAAACAGGACGGGGCGTTAAGTGAGCTCTGCTCAGTTCAGCGAGGAAATTTGACAAATTGCCATCAGCTTTTAGTGTTTTCGACATGTAAACGGCTGCAGGTGTTTTCATTGGGCGTGGCAGCGACAGCCGCACCAGCAACAGCATAGGCCCATTGCCCAGATCCATGCCCATGGCCAGGCAGCAATCGCAGTTGTTTGCTGCTGCTGCTGCGATTTGTATCGCTGTCCAATTAAGGCAGCAACATGCGCTGGGGCAGCAACATGTTGCCAGTCCAAGATATTGCTAACGAAGCACTGACAATGAGCGCGTATTGCCGTCAGTTTGACACTCCCGCAAAATGCAATATAGCGAGAAAAAAAATAATGTATATAAATAAAAATAAAAATTCATTACGATTTCGATTTAAGCTGAATAATTATTTATCTAGATAATGCTACTCACTACTCTCAGTTCGTTCACTTTTGCTGTGATTCATATCGGCCAGCAATTGCAGGCGTGTCAGCAACAAGCAGCCAAGCAGCCAAGCAGCCAGCCAGCCAAACAGTCAGACAGACAGAGACAGTTAGGCAGCAACCGGCAATTGCAACTGCAACTGTTGCCCCCAAACTGAAGCCAAGGCTTGACATAAAACAAATAGACTGTCAGTTTATGTAGCGTTCGGAATGACTAAATGTTGCCGTGATTGGATTTTGCATGGGCTTGTGCACATTAGATACCGCATTAAATAGTCGCCAGATATAGCCAGAGTGGGTGAAATCCCACAACTCGAGTGGGCTGAATCTATTTAAAAAGGGATTTATGTTATAGTTGATCGATTGACATAGTTATAACTTGCTTAGCTGGCATCCTTGCTCAAAATTCTCCATAACAGAAAGCAGACTCTAAAGAATCGTATTCATCCATGAAATACTTTAGATTTGTCTTCCTTCTGTGAAAGTAGCAAGAGTAATGAAAGTAATATTATTATTATATATCAGTCAAGTTTATTCAGATTAGACAAGGTTTTTTTGAGTGTAGTGTGCCAAAAACGAATTTACTACCTTGCGACTGCACCATGCAGCAAACAATTCTCTCATGGAACCTTCGTTAATTGTTTCCAATTAACACAACTTAAGTAAAATTATTCATTTCAAGTGTTAATTTTTTAAATTTCCTTTCAACTAGCATTTTTCTTGTCAGAGTCAAGGACATCTTTGCCGCTTTCTTGAGCTGCCTCTCAGCAGTTGGTGTTGCCAACGACAGCAAATCTACAGGTGAAAATTGGGTTTTGAGCTGTGCCGTGCGTCAGTTCGTGTATCTTGGGTATATCCCAGTCGGGCATTCCCCGTTTTGCATACTCCGTATTCTTATGCGTCACATTTGTGGCATAATAAGGCATAAACTGATTGCTTTTCCGCAAATGCTGTGTGCTGATGTAATGGCAATGTTTATGTCATGATATCTTGATCGGCTCAACATGGAGCCAGCGCCTTCCAAGTGACTAATCATCCGAATGCGATTACCAGATAGCACCCTCCCCCCCCCACCCCTGTCAGGCGACCATTCCGACTATGTCTGACTGCACCTGCCACCTGGCCAGCTGTCAGCTGCCGCCCACCGTCGACAAAGGGGCGTGTCTCTCATTTTTTTTCTTTTACATACTTAGCATATTTTCTTATGCGAACTCCAATTCAATTACAAGTCAGCATTTGCACGCGACAATCTTGCGGATCGTATGGCGATTTCAATTGGTTATTGCGGCAGCACTTGCAAAATAAATATATAGTTTCTATAGATTTTAGAAATAATTACGATCTGATAGATATACGTAATAAATTAAGAAAAGATTAAGTTGGAAAGTAAGAAAGTATAAAAAATAATTTATATATTTATTTACATACTTTTCAGATCATAAATGCATAATATATAGTGAAAAGGACACACCTTTTTGCCGAGTGTACCGCAGGCCAAATTACAAGCAGCACACACTAAGTAAGCCAGGCCCAAGTGGTGGCATTAAAAATGCGTGAAAGCGCGCTGTGTTATCTCGTTCCAGAGTCAAAGTCGGACGTTGGAGAGCACGTATATAAATCAAAGCATGCGCTGCTTGCCGTGGACCAGTTTCACTTTAAGAGCGGCTCAATTGATTAAAAAAATAACTATATATATATATATATATATATATATGTTTTATATATAAAATACATATATATAAATAAACTCATTGCATACAACAACGACAACTTTGTTAGGCAACGGCAAATTTTAGCCAAGATTTATGTGGCCATAAATGCGATTACAGAGCTCCAACGAAACGTCAAAAAATAAAAAAAATAAAAAAAATAGAAAAATGAATATAGGAAAACAAAACAAATACAAAACTGCGAGTCCAGTTTGCACTTTACACGGTTTTGTAATTTATTTCTGACGCTTCGATTGCATTCTAATGACAAGTGCAGCCGACGTCGGCAGCGGCGTTGGCGTTGGCGTTGACGTTGCCGTCAGCGTCGGCATCGCTGTTGATGGCAATTCTTTGGCATAATTCACAGAATTGTTGCTTGCTGATTGTTGGTTGTTGCTTGCCGGTTGTTGGCTGTTGCTTGCCACTGGCGGCGTTCACACTTCAAATTGCCAATTTGCATATTTTCGGCATACGTAATGCAATTGCTGAGTGTGTTTTTTTGAAGATGTTCGACTAGGAGGATACCCTGTGCATTGACTGAAACTGGGCTAAGGAAGTGATAAGTGGCAGAAAATTAGCATTTACTGTCATAAATACATAAACATATATACGGTGGCGGACACCTTATTCTGATCAGCGTCAAAGAAAAAAAGGAATTGCCTGCCATAAGCTAACCATTCATTATTTTTCAAAAATTCCAAAGACCGATGGTAGGTATATGTATTAACCACCAAAATTAATATATGACCCCAATTCACTGGGGTTTCCCCACCTGCTAGGTAGGATTATGGCAGGCAATTACGTTTTTTCTTTGACGCTGATCAGAATAAGGTGTCCGCCACTGTAGTTATATTTGTGTTTTGGATGTCTCCCAGTGGAATCTTTAAGGAGACCCTCTACAACACAAAGATATGTAGGTTCTGGCTAAGTTCTAACAGATTAAGAGAACCTAATTGGGCTGCAGTCAACATATAATTCAGAAAGAAGAATCAATGAGACACTCTATAAAAAGACTTGAGAAGAGAAGACTTATATAAGATATCTATCTAAATATCGCTGCATATAAGCTTATCAAGCGTACACTCTTAAAGAAATATTAGTAACCAAAGATATTAAATACAGTTTAAGGGTGCATAAGAATAAACACTTATTTACCAGATTGATTAAAATATCTTACAGACCCAAACATAGTAAAAATATTATTATTTACCTCGATTGTTATTTTAATACAGATTATATTGTATATATATATGTTTATACATATCGAAATACCGATTTCCACATGTGTATGACAAAGTATTCTCATATTTCCTACGCTGGCTTGGCTCATTAATGGATTGGTCGCCAATGAAACTTTCTCCACATGGTAATCCACTTGTTAAGATGCATTTGGCTGAAACGATATTTTGTGGATCTGCTTCCGTTAAGATCTTTTAAAACCTCAACTCATCGCTTAATTCCCTTGGATATGCGCCGCTACCCGGCTATTAACGGCTTCTCAGATTCGGGCTGAGTGGCTCTCAGTAATGGCCACATCAATTAAATTCATGATGATCGTTCCTTACTTAATTACGTGGCAACAAAACACTCTGTACACTTCAGAGGGTACAGGGTATATGCAGCAGCAGCTAGCATACACAGATTGCATAAATCAACCAACGCGTTTTCGGCGCATTTCTTATCGCTTGCCTGCATCTCTTTTTTTCATTATTATATTGTTTTTTTTTGGCTATTGGCAATTCATCTCATTCAACAGCTAAGCACTCAGATTTGATGCGAGAGAATTTTTTGTTGCTGCTGTTGTTTGCCATAATTAATTCCAATTGCACATGCAACGTGGCACAAACATAAAGGTGCAAGTGTGTGTGTTTGTGTGTGCAATTGATATAAGCTTTGAGGCGCATTTGAAACGCCCATGTGGGAGTTGTTGTTGCTGTTGTTGTTTGTCTAGCCTGGGCAAGTGCTGTGGTTGCTGCCGCTGCTGCTGCTGCTGCTGCTGTCTGATGCGGCTGTCGATGCTGATGTTGATGTGTTTTGACTTGTGCGCTGATTTACGGGCCAGCGCCTGCCGCGCAGCAATTTGTTTTGGCCAAGACTGTGAAGTGGCTGTGTGGCAGAGGCAAAGGCAGTGTCAGAGGCAGTCAAGCCAAGGCCAGCAGCAGCAGGCAGCAAATTAACGCGCCAGTCGCCACCGCCACATAACTTGCCGTACGCATAAAACATGTTAAGTAATCAATTGCTGAAGTGAAGAGGCGGTACGCCTATACAGAAGGGATGGTATACGGGGGCAGGGGGCGAGCATAAGACTCGGCCAAGTGTTCATTGCCAATGCCAATGGCAAAACTGTTGCTGCTGCGGCCGCCACAGTTGCCACACTTGAAGGGCCACGTTAAACACGTGCAACACAGCAACTGTTGCGGTTGCTCCCCCGGCGGTTGCTGCTGCTGCCATGGGCGTAGCAAGGAACTCAACTATTGGGGGAATGGGAAAAGATAGTACTTGAAATACACATCATTTGGATTTACAAGGCCTTAATTTAAAGCAAATGTGATTTCCAGACTAATTGCTCTGCATATAAATGATTAGTTGATTTATGGGCAATAATTTTATTCACTTTGTAAACTCGACTAAGTAACTTACCTTTTTTATGCTTATTAAAATCATTTATATGCAAATGAATGGAAAATATATTCTGTGAACATCTGAGAATATTACTTTAATGATGATATGAACATTTTATCTGATTGCATAACTTATAACATTTTTTAATATTTTTTTCTGATTTTATTGTTGGGGATTTTTGTACCCTTGCACTTTGAGAAGATCAAGCTTTTTAAATGTATTATTAATATTAATATTAACATTACGCAATAAATTGTAAAATGTATAAAATCTGAAGAAATTTATTAATTTGTTTATCTGGTGTTTAGCAATGCATATAAAAGTTAATTTACTTAAGCATGCAAATAGTTTACTTCACTTCGAATCCAACAGGTGTTAAATTTGCCTATCTAACCCCCTCTTGCTGCGCCCATGGCAGCTGTAACTGCCGCGTGTTTGTTGCTGCTGCTGCCTTTGCTGTCTGGTCAAACTTCAAAGTATCCTGCGGCATAATGCGCTTAATAAACCATGAATCACTGTCCAATGCGGCTGTCACAGGCCGCATAAGCCGAGCAACTCTCTGGGCAGCAACATTGATTTTGTCACGACGCAAACACTTTTAAGAGCCAACAATTGCTAAAGTGCGCGAAGCGAGAAGAACAGAGAAGAGCAGAGCAGAGAAGAGAAGAGATTGGGGGGCGGTTGCAAAGCTGCGTCTGCGTTCAGTAAATGATGTGCGCATGTGATAAAGGGCCCCGCAAACGAGCCACGGCTGCAACAATCAGCAACAGCCTTTTAGCCCTACTGCCTGCCAACTTGGCCAAGAGTTCAGTTTGTTGTTGTTGTGGTTGTTGTTGTTTTCGGTCGCCTTGTCGTCGGCTTGAGTGGCATAAAAAACGGCTTGCACTTGGACTTGAGTTTGAGCTTGAGTTGAAGTGGTTGTTGTTGTTATTGCCGTTGTTGCTGCTGTTGTAGTTGCTATTTGGAGTCTTTGGACCTTCAGGCTCCATGGGGGCTATCAACATTCTCAGGTGCGCCTGCGCCTGCGCCTTTTGCGGCCTTTGTTTAGCAGCCAAGTGGGCAACTTTTGTCAGCATCTTCTTCTACTACTACAGCTGGCCGAAAAATTGTGTCTTGCTTCTTTTTTTTCTTTCGTTATTTTGTTGTTTTGGCCACAACCCTAAGCCCACCATTCAAGCTAGTTAAGTTGTTAGTTGCCCTCGGGTATCACGTGCACTTGCAAAAAACTGGGTACAAAATGTTGAATAAGAGGCATATGTTAATTATTAGATTATCGCTTAAGGCAAGCGTTCTAAATTACAGAATGAGTTTGGAAAATATTAGCAATAAACCAAAATGAGTTCTAGTTTTCAGTGGGCTTTTCTAAATGCAACAAACACATTTTTCTGAGTGTAGCACAGTCAGCAACTCCAAAACTCCAAATTGCACACAGTTGTATGTAAGTTCCCTTAGCAGCCCAGACATCCAACCACCAACCACCAACTGGCAACCAAGCATCCAGCTAGCCGAGCTAGCTAGCCAGGCATCATTAATCAGCTCGGGTTCATCAGCGGCAACATGGTTCATTAGCTTTGGTTAGTTGTTGCTGACGCTGCTGCAACTGTTGCTGCTGCGGCTGCTGCTGTTGTTTGGCGGCCTCCTGTCGTCGATTCTAATCATAAGGCACCAGCAGCAGTTGCGGTTGCATTTGGCAGCATTTGGCTTCGTCTGCCGGTCGCCAAGTTAATTGGCTAGAAGTTTTACATAGACGCAACTTGCCAACTCCCAACTTGCAAAACTTTGGCGGCAAAAATCTGAAACAACAACGCAACCAAAAGTTTCAGTTGTTGTTGCTGTTGTTGTTGCAGTTGTTGTTGTTGTCGTTCAGCTTATTTGGTAGCAACAGTCTGCGACAGCGACCCATTATCAACATGCTCATGCTGATGTTGCAGCCTCAAATCCCGCTGCTTATTGTTGCTGCTGCTGTTGCCGTTGCTGTTGCTGCTGTGCCTTATGCATATTTACATGTGGCCAGAGTTTTTGGCGAGTCTCTTCGGCAGTGATCTTGTCGCAGCGAGTGCCGCGTCTGATTAGCTTTGACAGTTTCCAGCAGTTTTTCCAGCTACTGTTAGCGTTCTGCGCATCGTGGGAAAAATAGGCACACTAAGTCAGCTGGGAAATGGGTTTTCCGCTAGACAATTGGCTTGATTAAGGTAAGGGCTTGGAAAGAAGGCTCCAACGGGAGAGAGGCTTCCAATGGAAGGTTGGAATTAGAATTTATTAAAAAACCTAAAACCCAAAAAAAACCTATTTTACTAAGATCACATATCAAGGTAAGAGTTAAGCAAGTTTTCCAATTATCCAATAAATTTTGCCACCTTTTCTAGTTTGAGAAATTCATGCAGAGTCAAACGAGAAAATGAAACAAGACCAAAGAGCCATGCCACTGTCCAACCGGACCAGTTTAAGCCGATTGTGGGCTGAGAGCATCTTGACTACATCATGACAGCATATTTCCTTTGTACATACATGTGTGTATATTGTGGCAAGTTGACGAGATGCGTGTGCATTCGTGGTATCCTCGTTGACAAATCATGTTGGCAACTGTTTGACGCTGCCAACAAGTCTATCAAAACTTGACAACATTTGCATCTCTCGACTACGACATATTTATGTGTGTAAAACCAGACGGGAGACCGGCTACTGTTGCTCAGGTTGTAGCCTGGCCAGAACCGACTACTGACTACTGTAGTTTTGCGGACCGTCGACAGGATACATAAAATTTATGAAACAACAACGCCTTTTGCGCACATAATTAAATCAGACAAAGCGCGGCTCATGTAAATCCAGAAGACCAGCCCACAACGAGAACAACAACAGCAACGATGGCGACTCCAACGAACCGGATGCGGCACAAGAAATGCAGCTTGACTATTTTTAATTACCCAGTGCCAGCTGCCGCTGATGCTGCCGCTGCTGCTGCTGCGACTGCTCCACAGATGCATCTGGTGTGGGGTTGCATTGCCTGGCACTGTAATTGTTATAGTTTGTCAAGTGGGGCTGGGAACTGGGGGCTGAGATTGTTCAGCCGTTGGCAGTGCCTGAGTTTGGAGCCGGAGCATGCGAATCAATTACATATTACAGCCCCGCTGTCCGGTTGGTCGGCAAATCGACGTCGCTGGCGATTAACTGCAGTGACTTTAACTTAGCTCGGATCGGCTCGACTTGCCAGTTTTCATGCAGTTCGCATCTCAACGCAGCGACGCTTTCATTAAAGTGCAAATTATGACTTGCCAGTTCCGCCAGGTGTTGGCCTGGCCTATTTGTCTTTAGCGAATGCTTTGGCTTTGTGCGCTGGCTTTTATGTATGAAGTTATCAACGCCAGCGTCGTCATTGTACGATTATTATTACTTGCTGCTTTTACGACATTAATTACCGCTCTTCTCGGGCCTTCTTACAATTTATAAATAAATTTATGGCCCAAACACAATCAATTGCTCACTGGCGCTAACTGCCTTGCTTGCTTTTCAACAAAAGCGCAATTTAAAGCCTTTAAGGTACAAGTTCTCTTACACAACTTGTTTTAGATCGATATATTGTGAATTTTATAATAAACGTGAGAACATTTCGAGGCAACAATAATGAACAGCAATATAACATTCCAGTTTATATTAAACAAAGTAAAATCCATTTAAATGCAAATTGCTTACAAATGCTTACTTTCATTAGCTTCAGTTTATGCATTAATAATTGTTCAAATAGCTTCAATATTTTACTGGGAAACAAACTTTTGCTAAATGAAACTCAAAAATGAAAACGAACTTAATTAAATATTAACATTTCTGTTTGTTTTTCTTCCATTGGAATACTTTAAGTAGACATTAAAAACAGACTTATTTCTACATGAGTCATATGTATTTAACAAAAGAAACATGCAGCTCATGTGGCATTCACAAGGAACAACTAAGGAACAGCTTCTAAGCTTCTAAGGGACATGCACTTGCAGCAATCGATTGCCTCCCTAATGTAGATGTGACAGTTGAGAATCTCCTGCACCTTCTCCTGTATGCTGCTTTCGATGTCATTGTAGGCCATGTGCCAGCTGCAGGAATTGCGTCTCTTCGCATTGATGATGCAACAAAAGTACTTCATGATCTCGTAGACTTTGTCCATTTGATTATCGACGACCAGATCACAAATGTTCCGATAGATTAGGTTCACATCGGTGGGATTGGGCGCCGTCTTCGTTTTCACCCAGGTGGCCAGCATAGATTTGTAATTGGGATTGACAAAGACATTCGTTTGCTTCTCCGGCCGTTTAACAGTTGGCTCCACATCCTCCTGCTTATTGTTTAACGTGATATATTGGAAAATTGCGGGATGCATGTGGTGGGGCAGCTTCTTCATGTAGTCGGTCACAATCTGATCGGGATCATTGATCTTTGATCTGATCATTGGTGGTGGCGGCGGCGGTGGTGGTGAGGACGATTTTCGTTTCCCATTATTGTTGCCTTTCGAAATCTCCAAATATTCATCCGCAGAATTGAGAATTTCACGCTGCATTTCCCCTGGTAGCTCTGCCAGAACATCCGGATCAATGTGTGAAATAGCTGCATATTTGGATATTGTTGACTCCCCGCTTAGAACTGGAATCTGATCGGGACGACACAGACGCTTATTTTGCCGGGCCAGCCCCTCTTTCGATGTGGATGGCTGCAGATCGCTTCGGTTCAAAGGACTGTTAGTCCAGGATGCGGCACTTATCTTTGGTGGCGGCGGCGGTGGTGAGGACGATTTTCGTTTCCCATACTTATCACCTTTCGAAATCTCCAAATATTCATCCGCATGCCTGAGAATCTGACGCCGCATTTTCTCCGGTAGCTCTGCCAGAACATCGGGATCAAAATGTGAAATGGCTGCGGATTTGGATATTGTTGACTCCCCGCTTAGAATTGGAATAAATCCCGTCGATTTCTTGGTCATGTCGAGTACCATATCTCTTGGTGGTTTCAGCTTGCTTGGTTCCGTTTCAGTTTCCTTAACCATATTAAGCATTTTGGATGCAGCTGCCGTTTTTGCGTTTTTTAGCCAACTAAGCATATTGGTGCTTTCCGAGTTGGTTTTCTTCTCCAAGGGCTTGATTGGGATTGTGATTGGTACAGTTGTTGATTTATCTGAAAAGACACCGATTGCCTACTGTCAAGTGTCAAGTGTCAAGCGACAGAGAAAATTAGGCATACCCTTTTGCTTTTCGGAGATTTTGGAGAACATATTCATGATACGATTCTCCTTTTTCGACTCGACAACATCATCTAGCTTGCTGAGATGGATGCCAATGCCACGCAGCTCGTGTGGCGGAAATCCGGTGTCCTTCATCATCTTCAGCACAAGATGCGTAATGATTTCCACATCATCGGTGCTTTGTTTGAGCATAAAAGACTTTGTCTGATTATCGCAGATACCGTGCCCCATAAACTTGGACGTCTCAACGGGAGCTTCTGCAGCGCGAACCATTAGCTTCAAGGTGATCGATTTGGCCTTGCGTTTAATCTCCATCAGACGACTGTGCACCTCGACACTTAGCTGTTTGAGAAACTTCTCCAGCTCATCGTATTTGCTGAAGCGTATGCCGTAATTAACTTCAGCAGAAACCGATTTGCGTTGCTAAAAGAAGATTACATAAAATTTAACAACGAGCTGGTTTGTATACCTTCATCTCACCTGTTCGTAGACCAAAGGACGTGGATCGATGCCGCGACAGTTTTGATAGAGTGTCTGTGCCATTTTCTTGCCCAGCAACATTTCCAGGCGCACCAGCGAAACCTGCTGCACATCAGCACAGCTGCTCAAGCCAGCCTGATTAAGCTTGTAGGTAATGCTGCTGCCGACACCCGGCAGCACATCCAGCGCCAACGTGCCCATATAATTGGCTGCATCATCTGTCTGCAGCAGATGTTGTCCGTTGGGCTTAGCTAGTTTGGTGGCCATGCGAGCGAGCAGTCTATTGTGCAAGTGAAAGAGTTAGCAGATTTAATTAACTTGACTCGTATCCCACTCACTTGTTGTCAGCGACGCCCGCTGAGCAGGGACAGGCAGTTATATCACGCACCTCCTGGCGTAGATGGGTCACAAATGTCATCACATCCACGTGGAGTTCCTGCAGCACATCCGTTAAGTCCACAAACATTTCATCGCAGCTCACTGCCTCGATATTGAGTGTGTACTGTGCCACAGTGTTGTACAACGCAAAGGCCACCTGTCAATGGAAAAGAGATCATGTCAGAGTAAGTCTTATTTTATTTATGGAACACCTTGCTTACCTCACGATAGCCCTCAAAGTCATATGGTATGGTCTTCAGTTCGGGGCACAGCTTGAGAGCCTGGCCCACAAACATGCCGTTCTTGATGCCCTTGGCCCGCGCCTCGTAGCTGCACGAGGCAATCTCCGACAAGGACATATTCTTCTGGAATCCATTGCGCACCTTATCCGCTCGCACATTGTCATGCAAATGCTGCTCGAAACGCTGGGCAAAGAGTTCCCGCTCCACCTGACGATTGGCTTGGGGATGCACTGGCACTTCGGTGGCACCGCTGCCCCCTTTCGAGTGGGTCACCGCAATGGGCAGCCCACGCAGCTCCGGATGCGAACGCAATCCGACAGATACAAAAAAACAATCCATATCAATGTGCATCACATATCGTTTGGGTGTCTTCGTAGAGACATCTTCTGTCAGCAGTGATCGGAGTTCACCTCGCTTGTCAAACGGCTTGTTGCCATGCGCCTGACGCAGCTCACACACATATTGCTTGAAACCGGTGCCAAGTGTCGAAATGTGATGCAAACGCGACTTTTTATAGAACTCACTGAGGAACTCTGGATCGACAGCGGTGCGGGCGCTGTGGCTGCTATTCGGATGGTTGCTCGTTGTGGTGGCGGATAAATTGGTTATATGGCTAGTGTGCTTCTCGGGCGATGTGGCCGAAGCCTGCTGCAGCTCCTTGAGTATGTCATTAAGTTCGGTGTCCTCGGTGTCAGTTGAATTGCCGAGAGTCGAGTCATTCTTCTTGCCCTTGTCAAAATTGAGACGTGGTTGTGTCGTCTTCTGATTGGTATACAAGAGATATGGCTTGTAGTCGAGCACCCGCATCTGCTGCACACAATCCACAACCCATTGGGCAGCAATGATTCGGCTGGTGTCCATTTTGCGCACCTTCACATCGGGTAAATTGGATGCAATGATGAACTTCGTGTGCGATCGTTCATAGTGATGATAGATGCCCCCATGAACCATCATTATGCGCTTCAGCTCGTCGGCCGTGGGATTGGTCAGGCCATTGACAAATATGGAAATGCCATCGAATAGATTCGATTTGCGAAATGGATCGCTTGCGGCAGCAAATTGCTCCTCGAGCTTCGATTTCTTTGCCTCAAAGTAACCGCCCTGCAAAAGCAAGTGTTCGTTGCTGATCATTGAATATCATTTGATTGGCCAAAGACTCACCCATTCACCAAATCCGTTGTGATCTTCGTCTGCCATTGCAGCCGCTGGAAACAAAATTGGCAGCCAGTAATTTTAAACTCTTTTGGAAGCAGCTTAAGCTTGACCGATATATTCAGCCGATTAGTGTTTGCATTTATCGATATTTTGCGAGGTGGCAACACTTGCTCGTGTTTAGTGTTGGTAAATTACATTTGCTTGTATTTTTTTGTTTGGCTGGAGTCTTTTTGAGTTGCGCCTAAAATGTGGAAATATGGGCAGAATCAACTGAATCAAGGACCACCTGGTGGTGGTGGTGCTGGTGGTGGTGGCGGTGGCCCCAACATGATGCCCATGGGCGGTGGCTTCATGCAGGGTGGCGTAGGCATGCACATGTCGCCGCAACAGCATCAAATGAACATGATGGGAGGACCTGGAGGAGGTCCCGGCTCGATGCAAATGAATCCCAATGCGAGTGGACCACCCGGTCTAATGCAAAGCATGGGCATGTCGCCGCAACACCAGATGCAGCAGCAACAAATGATGCAGGGAGGCGTCGGCGTTCCCATGTCCAATATGCCGCAGCAGCAACAGATGATGGGTCCACAGCAAGGAGTAGGTATGGTGCCTGGTCCACAACAGCATCCACCCAATATGCCACAGCAACAGCAACAACAGCAGCATAATCCTGGCGCAGGTGCAGCTGGTGGACCAGGTGGCGGCAACAACATGCTAGCCATTTCTCAACCCAATCCGCACAAGGAGATTAACATAGTGCAGCTGTCGCGATTGGGTCAGGAAACGGTGCAGGATATTGCATCACGCTTCCAGGAGGTATTCTCCGCCCTGAAGAATATACAACCTACTTCGCATCGCGACAATAATACTGAGAAAAAAGTGCAGGAATATTTTCGCACAATTCGTTTGCTTTTCAAGCGAGTCCGCATCATCTACGAGAAGTGCAATGATGCTGGGATGGATTACATGAATGCGGAGAGTCTGATTCCCTACCGGGATGAGCCCGATCCCCGTATCGAACCCTCCCAGTGTGATGAATATCGCAAAGTTTTGCAAGAGAATCAGGAATTAATCGAAACGGTTAAATTGAAAAATCGTCAATTGCGCGAGATTATTGACAGAACACGCATCATTATCTGGGAAATTAATACGATGTTGGCCATGCGGCGCTCTTAGATCTAAATACTCTATCCAAATTCCAATTGTTTATTTATGTAAATTTAATAATAAAAAAAAGAAAGAAGAATACAAAACAAAAGCAATGTTGATTATTCGGTTTGGGCGCTGTGCAACACTACCCATTTGTGATGCAGTAGAGAATAAGCAGTTTTGTGATTTGTAGGCGACGGCGGCGACTCGAATTTCTCAACTCCACAAATTAACAAATAAAATTCTTATATACATTCGCTGGGCATTAAATAAAATAAACAAATAACTGCCCTAATCATGGCGAAAATGGCATTTCAGCATCAGGCCGGCACGGCAATGGAATGCTTAAGCGTAAGTTGTAAATTTTACACACACACACTTACACGTACAGGTAGCAACAGCGTTCTTCCCGTATAAATATGGGCACATTGTGTGTGTGTGAGTGTGTGCGTGTAATTGGGTCGAATTCGAATGAGAGACTTGGCCATAAATAAACTTTCACACTATTAGTCAGCTTTTTTTATATTGTTGTTGTTTTGGCTTAGATTCCCATAACGCTGCATAAGGAAAAAGACTACGACCAGGAGGGCAGAGAGATCCTTAAATGTGGTTTTAAAATAGGCGGCGGCATCGATCAGGATTACAAAAAGAGTCCGCAAGGCTACACGGATTATGTAGGTACAATAAAAGAGTTTAATTAATGCTCAACGATATACATATGAACACATAAATTTCTAGGGCATCTACGTGACGGAGGTGCACGAGGGCAGTCCAGCTGCCCGTGCTGGTTTGCGCATCCATGACAAGATACTGCAATGCAATGGCTACGATTTCACAATGGTCACCCATAAAAAGGCCGTTAGCTATATAAGGAAAAATCCCATACTCAATATGCTCGTTGCACGCAAAGGTGTCACATCGACATAATCACTGCAATTCGGCTGGTCCTCTCACTAATAAGCAGCAGCATTCAAGTGGTATATGGAAATCCACTAATAACTATTATTACTAGAAATTGCCTCCCGCGTTGCTATGGATCTCTCCCCTTCCCTGTCTCTCTCTGAAACTATCTCAATCACTAGCGGATCTTTTGGAAAACTACTCGAATACTTATTTATATTTATAAGCATACGTATAATTAAACCTTAAACAACATTATTATATATGCATATCGCGCACACATATATTTAGCCACAAAAAAAACAAACATAGAAAACCAATGTAGAGCGTAGAAAAGCTTCTTGTTAAATTGATTTTGTCTTTGACTTGGTTTAAGTTGATAGCGAAAAAGTAAAAGAAAAAGAAAAACCCATATTAGGTTGTTATACAAATACTCCACTTGTTGTACGAATTGCCAAGAAAACCATGTAAGAAAAAGCAAAAACATATTGCCAAAATCACAAGATACACACATTAATATAAACATAAGCCAAGTTCACAACGACTCCATAAAGTGTATAAATTATGATTCTCATTGTACATAGTGAGATATACTCGTTAATATGTCAGGATTAAAGTAAATTTTGTACTTTTATACACCAACCCGGAAACAAGAATCTTAAAACAATCAGCAGCATTCCAAAAAAAACCAAAACAAAACAAAAAGATCGCAAAAAGTTGTTTAAAACTAAATATTACATAATTGTGATAAATATGCCGTTACTTATGCAGATGTGTTTTTTTTTAAATATGTATTTTTTAAGTATTTTTAAAATCAGTTTTTAAATGTTGAATTGCATTGAATAAATGTTTGCCTCTAGACACCGAAATGATGTGTTTTCTCCGACCTTTGGACTAATAATAAACTGAATAATGATAACGCAGCCGATGTTGCCATTTTTTTTTTATTTCCAATCACTATGGGTTTATACACACACACACACACAAACACAAACATACATCATTAAATTTTGTAACATTTTGCACTTAAAAATTGGACAAAAATCAAAAAAACATATACACAACTAGTTTTATGCGCAATCAATTTGCTAATTAAAATAATTACAAATAGCTCAAGTGAAGAGCGAGGCTAACAGAAAGAACGTGGCACGCGTACAGATTGAAGCGGGGGGAGGAGAACAGCTTGCCACGCATTTGCGAGGGGGGCAAGAACAGACAACGAAATGAGGCATGCTAGCTACATGCTGCAACTACTTATTGGCATAACCATTGGGATTTTGACTCTGCCAACGCCACGTGTCCTCGCACATTTTATCAATGCCGCGCGTTGCCTTCCAGCCCAGTTTCGTCTCCGCCAGCTGCGCGTCCGCATAGCAGGTGGACACATCCCCGGAACGTCTGTCGACCAGTTCATAGGCGACCTTCTTGCCGGAGGCACGCTCGAAAGCATGCACCAGTTCCAGCACCGAGCAGCCAACCCCAGTGCCCAAATTGTAGGCGAAGAAACCAGATTCGGCAATGTTGCGCAACTTGTCCAAGGCCTTCACATGTCCCTCAGCCAGGTCAACGATGTGGATGTAGTCACGCACACCGGTGCCATCTTTCGTTGCGAAATCACTGCCAAATACGCTCAATTTGGGACGACGACCCACCGCCACCTGGGCAATGTAGGGCATCAGATTATTCGGCTCGCCATTCGGATCCTCCCCAATGCGTCCACTGATGTGTGCGCCCACCGGATTAAAGTAGCGCAGCGAGACAACTGCCCAACGCTGATAAAATACAAAATTCAAACGATTAGCTTAATTGATAATTTATGATATTTGCTATATATTCACACCTTATCGGACTTGCACAGATCCTTGAGGATTTCCTCTGTAAAATATTTGGTTTTGCCATAGGGGGATGTACAATTGCCCGTCGGATGCTGCTCGGTGACGGGCAAGAATTTTGGTTCACCATAAACGGTGGCGCTGGAGCTGTACACAAATTTGAAGACATTATTGTCGGCCATGGCCTCCAGCAGCACATTGGTGCCGGTCATGTTGTTGTGATAGTACTGCAATGGTATGCGGCAGGATTCGCCAACAGCTTTCAGCGCCGCAAAGTGCGCAACCATATCGATTTTGTGCTAGAAATTGAGAGAAGACAACAGGATTTAATATTGAGAAAGATATAAGGAAACAATTTTATAAATAAATTAAATATAATATAATGAGCCTTCATATAGTAATCTAAATGTTAAATATATATAAACTCGTTCAGCGCATGGTAATCGGTTGGTTTTTTAGTAATCTCGAAGATTAAATTAGTTGTTCATAAGATACGGAGTATGACTAATTTCCATTTAATTTGCCTTTACTTTATCGTCGTCAATTGTTTTCGAAGAAAACGTTTTTAATTAAAGAGTCCATTAGTGATAAGTTTTTAATTCTATGTTGGGATTGCCACAATTATGTGGGAGTCTGATAAGAATTGAGTGAATATATATATTTAATGAATTATATATATATATGTATATATGTACACAAGGATAAACTCTTTAATTTCGAAGCACTCTTAACTGTGTTACTTATTTAGTTTATGGCATTAAAATACCCTCTACAGAAGCAATTGATGCTTAGTAAACAGATAGATTAACTACAATCAGATTGTGACTTCTTCAAGTGCAACGTCAATGTTGACGTTGTCGTTGCCAGCACATCGAGTTATGTGACGCGAGGTCAAATGCCTATGCAATCCGATTGTAGCGGACACGTCGGAAGTGGAAAACAATTGAGTTAGCAACATGAACAAACTGATATCGCGGCAGCAACAGCAGACGCAACATGTCTGATAAGAAATATGGAAATGTTTCGAGTTGAAATGTGCCACATGTATTCATCCAAATGGATGATGGAATGTGCCACGTCAAACTTTGAACTAACAACTCACCTCCTGGAACACTGATCGCACTTGCTCCCGATCCGTGATGTCCACGCGATAGAAATTGACCTTCTTGCCGGTGATTTCCTGGACACGGTTCAATGCCTCGGGCAGCTTGGATGCACCGCCGCTGTACGCATTACACAAATTATCCACACAGATGACATTGTAGCCAGCGTTGAGCATCTCCAGCACGGTATGCGATCCAATATACCCAGCGCCGCCGGTGACCAGAACAGTGGGTGGAGCCATTGTATTAAAAATAGAACCTTTCGCTACAAGTGTGATTTGATAACTGATAACTGCAAAAGTGAAAATTGGGTTAAATTTTAAAGCGAAATTCGCACTTGACGTCACCAAAAAATATTCTACACCAAGTCGAATTCTTGTTAACGGTTCTTTGTGTACGTGTTGAGTGTGTGGTGCGTCTCAACTCAACTGAGTAAACGCTATTATTAATTATCTAGCTAAAATGCTGCTGACATGTGTTGATATCTAGATGAATACACGTTGCTTCTGCTTTGTTTCTGCTTCTGCGGCTACCCTTGAAATCGAATGTAGTTTTTTTTTGTTTTTAACTGCACACACACACACACGCATACACACACACACACATACATATGCACGCGCTAACAAATGATGAGCTGCTGGCTAAAGATCGCTGACCTCTCTCTCTATCTGTCTGTTTGAGGTGCTTCTTCAGTGTGCGTTTTTTGCTGTTGTTATCGTAACTAGTTTCTTGCACTTGTCGCACGCACATTCATTCATTCATTCGCTGACCTCCTCCCACTTGAGCACTTGCCGTTTTTTGATTTGTTGTACGTCTGTTTGGTTGGGCGGTTTGCACGTAACTGAATTCTTCTGCGTCTGACTCTGTACGCTTTTCGCTGCTTATCAATGTCACTCTGAAAGTGCACTCAGCGTGTTGTTAACTGTTTGTTGCCAGCATGGCGTCTTTAGCTTGTAACATTCTTATCAATTACTGCTCATTTCTACGATAATTTAGATTATTGTAGTTGTGTAGATTGGAAACGAAAAAAAAAAACCATAAAAAAAATTATGTTGCGCTCAGAAGACCGCTCTCCTTTATTATCAGAGCAAAATGTAAACAATAATGAGGTTGGCGTTGCCACATCAGCCCAGCTACTCTATCGATAACTTGTCGATGACAGCCAACAGTCCGAGTGCGATATGCACATATCTAAGCAAGCAGCTAGCAAAGAAAATATGCATTAAATTAGTTTTTTACGCTCAATCATTAATTAATATATAGAGAATCGTTAGTCAAGCCATATTAACAATAAGCATGGCATCCGCAACGGTAAGAAATGTATGTATGCCACACTAACAATGAAAACGCAGCAGTTGGAACAGTTAGAACTGCCAACAATACCGAAAGCCACAACGCAGAGATAACAAAATAAAAAATAATTTGAATATGATAAAAATGCAAGAGCTAATTGATTACATTTCTTTTTTACGCAGGTGCCATTACTGGACGATGATACGATACCCTTTGGCGAGGAGGATGAGATGCGTGATCCGAGCACCGCACCACAGAAATACACGTAAGCAAAGCGTCATATACATAATATTGTATGAATGTATTGTTTACCTTCTTCTTCTTCCGCACTTTTCACTCTTCGTCATCAGTCATCCTTATGTGACCTTCTTCCACTTGTTCTTCCGCGGCGCCTCGATTGTTATTTACATGTTTTGCGGCTGGTTCAGCGATTCCTTCATCACCACTTTTGTGTTTGTAGTGCTCTTTCTGTCCGCCGATTTCTGGACGGTGAAGAATATTTCGGGACGTCTCTTGGTCGGATTGCGCTGGTGGAATTATGTCGACGACGATGGCAAATCGCATTGGGTTTTCGAGTCGAAGAATGTAAGCGAAAACATACACAAAAATATTTAGTGTTTGCAAATAATAAACGATAACTGTAACTGTAGTCTTCCACATTCCAGAGTCGCATCAACAAACACGAGCAGCGTATTTTCTGGCTGGGATTGATATTGTGTCCCATCTTCTGGGGTCTCTTCTTCCTGGTGGCTCTGTTTGGGCTGAAATTCAAGTGGCTGTTGTTAGTTATGATTGCGATTGCGCTGAATGCGGCCAATTTGTATGGCTATGTCAAGTGCAATTATGGAGCTAGCAAGGATTTGAACAGTGCTGCCACCGATTTCGTCAAAACGCAACTCTTCAAGAATGCTGTTGATATTATGACAAAACCGTCGGGAACACCACAACCACCGATAAATGTGCGGCCGACGGGAATTGTCTAAATGCGAATATGAAGTTCATTCTTGCCCCAAAGAGTATTTAGTGTGTATGCTGTCAACTGTAACATATGTAAAACTTAATTTAGCATTAATTTTTTCATACATTTACGCTGCTTTCTATTGAGTAAAGGACATATTAATGTACTGAATTATACAAAATCTGAATTATATTGATTATATTGATAATGCAATTATTAAATTATTATTTTGCGCTATTCCGTAAATTGATCTGGCAACGCTAAATGATTCACAATAATCATCATATTACGTATTTATGTGCTCTCCGACATCTGGCCACACTGATCTGTCAGTTCAATCTACTAAATCGATAAGTTGCTTGTCCATCACTGGCACGCAGGCCATTGTCGAAAAAAATTTTCTTTTGTCGACATCCACTGCCAGTTTTGTGTGATTTAATACCTCAAATATATTTGGAAAATAGTTGCAGAAACTTGCACAGGCAAGCAATTTTAAGCTTTTAGGCAGCTAATAAGTATATAAGAAAGGTGAGTGCGGTGCAGTGAATGCGTGTACAATTTGTAATTGTGTTCCGGCAATATCGATTTTTTTTTTCGCCGGTGCTGAAAAACCGGGTGTTCTTTGGCATCAAAAAAGATAAGCCGATTGTCAATTCTGATTATTTCGCTAACTTGTGTGTTTTGGTGCAGCAATAGGATGCGTGGTCGCGGCGGCTACATTCCACGTGGAGGAGGTGCCACCATGCGTGGTGGTGGCGGTGGCTACTACAACAATCGGAATTCTAGCAATTACGTGAACACTCGCACCCAGGGCAATTATCGTCCCAACAGTGGACGCTACGAGAACTATCACAACAACAATAATAGCAATAATCGCTATGGTGGTGGTGGTGGCAATAACAACACCAACGATCACTTTGACCACCGCAACAATCGTGACAAGTTCAACAATCATCATAATTCGAGCACGGGTGGTGGACGCTACGATTCCTCCGGATCCAGTCACAAGCGCAGCTACGTAAGATTAACCAGCGTAAAATTACTTTTGGTTTATGTGACTCAATATTTATTATTCATTCTTTGCCAGGATTCGTCACGCGATCGCAACGATGACCGCAAACGGCCGCGTCAAGACGTAAGTTTATTTTTGACCTAAACCCAAAAAAAAAACAGAAAAAAAATGAGTTTTCAGGTTTTTCTTTGCTAAGATTGCATTTGGTTTTTTGATTGTCTGTGTAATTTTAATGAGTTTCCAAATATTTATAGCACTATTTTGTGAAGGTTTAACGCCGGATTCTAGAGCGTATAAAATAATAATATAAAATGGAAAGACAAATATAAATAATATAAAACGCACTCAAAGTAGTCAGCATATATAAAAAAGACTTTGGGAACGCAAGAACTCAATTTAAATTGCACATATATCTATCATAAATATATAGATGGATAGATAGCAGCAGCAGCAGCTCCGCATATAGCAAAGATTTTGCCACACACCGAAATATATTTACATATATGTATTTTATACGCATAGAAAAGCATGAATTGAATTGATATGTTTGTGTATCTACTATATCTTATATATAAATATATATATACGTATATCCTAATAATGCCTGCCACAGAGCAGGCAGTTTCTCCGTCCCGACAACAGATAACTTGCTATATATCTAGACCATATAAAAAAAAGTATAAGATTTGTTCTCATCATGCTATAACTACTACTACTACTACTACTACTACACACACTTGCTCCAGGATAACGATAACCTAATTTATATCTATATATACCATATATATATAGAGCAATTCTTTATCATAAACAAGAAATTTATATATATATATATATATACCTATTCGAATATCAAACCAAAAAAACAAACCAAAAAAAAACAATGGTCCTCTACACTCCTACTTCCTATTCATCATGAATCGTCAATAGGATTACCGTCGCACGTCCTCGTCAAATGATCACAACAACGATCGCCTATCATCGTCATCGCAGAACATGGGCGGCGGCTCATCCTCATCGAGTTATCATCAACGTAACAGCAATAACAACAACAACAATGATCGTGGTGGTGGCATGAGCACCAGTTCGTATCGTCCACGAGATGATGGTGGCGGCGGCAGCCAGCAGCGACATCATCAGCGCGACTCATCGATGGGTCCGCCAAAGCGGCCGCTAATCCGCAGTGTTGCCGGCACCAGTTATATATCGCGACCACGCGGCTCAATGTCGATGCGTGGCGGCATGATTCGGAGCAACAGCGGTGGCATGCGCGGCGTTGGCCCCATGAGGATTGTGCGCGTCAACGAATCCAATGATCTGCGCACCATGCGCCGCCAGCTGCTCTATGCACAGCAAAAAGATCGCGCTCGCCTCCTCAAGATACAACAGCTGAAAAGGTAATTAGACAAAAAAAAAACGTTTATAAAAAAACCAAAACTGATAAAAGTCGACCAAAAATGTTCTCTTAAAATGAGGAAAAATCTCAAGGCTGATAGTTGTTGAAAGTACGTAACGCCAATGTGCCACTGAAGCGCCCGAGAGATCACCAAAAATATGTTGTGATATATGTGTGTGATGTGAACACTATACTATACTATATCTCTACTATATAAATGCATTCACATGAGTGAGAATCCCGAGTGTTTAAGAACTATATAATATAGATATTATATTGGCAGCATTATTATCACAAATTGAAAATGTTTATTTGAGCGAGAACACGTTCGTATATAATCTTCTGTAATATCCAACATATATATATATATATATATACTCAAAAGTATACATCATATCTCTAGGCCGACACACTCTATAAAAAAAACAGATCTGTTTGTTAGCCTTATCATCTTATAAATATTCGTATTGTGTACTTATCACAACAATTTGCATTTGCGCCTTCCCCCAAACAAACAAAAAAATCACAACAAAAACCAAAACCAAAAAAAAAAAAATTCAATTCGAATTCCATAGCTCGTTGCGGCGTCAACGCCAGGGAGGGAACAGCAGCGATAATTCTAGCCATGACAATGATGACTCTGATAATGCTGACAAGGATGATGGTGATGATGAAGATGCTGCTGATAAGAAGAACAACAAGAACAAGAAGAAACAAAGCAATGACAATGATGATGGCGAAGTCGATGATGATGAGGACGATAAGGATGACGCTGGCGGGGATGGCGAGGGGAAGAAGAGCAGCGATTCATTGAAAAAGTCGACGAGCAAAAAGCAGCGTAGCAGCAAAATGGCATCTTCGGATGATGCCGATGCAAGCGGCAAGACCAATGATGATAAGGTCAAGGATGAGAACGATGACCAGGAGCACGACGATACTGGCACTGGCACTTCGGCTGATGCTGACAAAAAGAATGCCAAAGCATCAGCCGGCTCCGATGACGATGATGATGATGAGGCCAAGGTGAAGACCGAAGATTCGGCCGATGTCGCCGACAAGCCCAAAGAAAAGGGGACCACCAAATCATCATCGTCAGCGAGCAATGCCGAAAAGTCGTCGACAGGTAAGAAAAAGGAAAAAGACGGCGACGACAAAGAGTCCAAGTCCAAGAAATCGACCAGCAACAAGAAGGAGCGCTCCTCGCGCAAGGACAAGGACGACAACGATGATGAGCGCAAAGAGCGACGAACATCCTCGCGTCATCGTGATGATGATCACAATAATGTGCGCAAGCGCACCTTCATCAAACTCACCTGCGTGCATTGCCGCATCAAGTGCGTAACCTTTAAGGTGAGTGTACAGTCGAACTTGCTTAAGGTGTATTCTAACTAAAGAAGTCTCCACAAGTCTAAATTTCGAGAGAAGTTCTCAAATACCTGTTTCCCAATTCCAACAATAGCCTTATATTATTTATATTTTATTTATATGTCCAATATTATTTGACAGGAATACCATTATCATTTGAACTCGCGCACTCACAAGAACTCGATGCGTACGGTGGCGTTGAGGCAACGAGCCGATTTGCAACGGCTGCGGGCTCGTCAGCGCACCACACAGCGTGAGATCGAGGAGAATAGCAAGGAGGAGTATGAGTCCCGTTATTGCCGCCTCTGCCGCTTGGCATATCGTCAGCCGAAGAATATGCATCAGGCTTCGGAGCATCATAAGACGATTAAGAAGTTCTTGATGCCATACTGTGGCTCCTGTCATCTGGCCTTTAAGAATGCGATGCTGTATGAGAATCATCGCTGTTCGCTGGATCATATTCGGGTAAGGTGTAACAATTTTTAATTCCATATATCTTTATAATCTCGATTCGGTGCACCTATAGAATAAGGCGCGCAATGATGAATCGGGATCGGAGGATAGTGTGGATGAGCGCGAGATTGATTTAAACAAATTCCTCACCGTGGATTCGGTGGGCGAGATCGATGATGACATCATGGATGCGGATGTCGATGCCATGCTGCTGGAGGCGGAAACGGCTCAGAAGAGCGACGACGAGGAGACCCGTAAGCGTGGCCTCATCGGTCTGGACTTCATTAAGGCGGTCGAGGCATTCTACTGCGAACTGTGCAATCATCACTCGACCAAAGAGGGCGGCGACGATACCTTGGAGGCGTACACAAAGAAGCATTGCCTGCAACACTCGCACATTAAGAACTATTTGCGTCACAAGGACGAGACTGATAAGAAAACCAAGTCTGAGGTTGGCGACGATGATGAGCACGATGTCGACGATGACGAGGCGGGCAATAAGCCGACGAAGAAGAATATTGACGAGGCTGAGGCTGAGGAGGACATCGAAATGGATGGCAAGGCAGGGGAGAATGAGGACGACGATGACGATGCTCAGGAGTCGCATGATATAAAACAGTGGGAGGAAGTGGACAAGGATCTGGGTGATCTTCTGGCCGAATTGGAGCCACTGGGCCGCGAAGAAGAGGAGGAGGAAGATGAATCTGTGCTAAACATTGATATCGAAAGGTAAGTTTTCATACCTTTTGAATGAATACAATTGCTACAATAATATGAATCCAACATTGCAGTGAAAAGAACAAACTCAAGGATGTCAAGGATGAAGCGAGTGGCAGTGCCGATGAGTCTACAAAGGAGACCAAACCGTCAACGGGCGGCGGCAAAGCAGCTGATAAAAAGCCAGCTGTGGCAACAACAACACCAACACCCACCAAGCCACCAACAACAATAACAACAACCACCACAGCCAAGAAAGCAGCGACGCCCAAAGCTGCATCAGCAGCTGCTGCCAGCAAGGCCGCCAGTCGACCTGGACCGGCGTCGACGAAACGACAAGTCTTGGTCAATGTGAAACGCACCACGGCTGCGGCAATCAAGGCGGCCACCAAGACGACAGCCGCCGACTCCAAATGAACCCGACTCTGCCACAATAACAACACCAACAACAACAACAACCCATTCACCAAGCGTCGTAGATGAACTGCAACTGGCCAAAGCCCAGTGAATTGGTTGCAGCAGCAACAAATAAAAACACAAAACTCTTACAAAAAACAAGTTACAACATTTACAATCAGACATTTTCTGGATGCAAAAAGCCTAAAGAAAACCACCTGTGTCTCTGCATATCGAGAGCACTTTTTTTTTTGGAGCCTTTCTAAAGTTGAAAATTTACCATCAAAAACAATGAAACAGCGAAAATTGTTTTATCGGCCAATTTGTGTGCAGGGCAGTAGCTTTTTTAGAGAGCATTGAAAAATGGGCAGCTGTTTAATTTGATTAAGTGAATTTTGTTTTTGGAGCGCCGCCTATTTTATCGGATGTATTTATTAACCTTGTGGAGAGACTGTTTTACTTATTGTTGTTATTGTTGCTTGTTTATTTCCGCTCGGAGAAGACAATGCGCTCGCTGGCTGGCAAGCTGGCACAACTGAAAGGAAAACGAAAACATTTCATTTCATTTCATAATTTTTCGCAAAATTAACTTTCACTGCAGCATGTCGCGTATGATGATTGAGCCGACGTCGGCAACACAGCTGTGGCAAGGTGTCTGCATGTGGCCATATATTACACAATATGTGCCACTTAACAGCGCTACTTGTGCGTTAATATAAATAGAGGCTTCTCCTTCTCCTCGCTCTTGCTTCCTTTTATAATTACTAAATTGGACAGCGCCGCGTCACACAATGTCATGCTTTGATTTGATTTCGTATGCCAGCCAACAGTTGGATATTTTTTATTCATTTATTTCCTTTGATATGCAGATGGGGACCGTCTGTCTGTCTGTCGTCCAGCTTGTGTGACGTTAATCCCTGACAATCGCTCATTCAGCCGATTGTGGTAAATTGCAAGCTTGGCTGTCGCGAGATTTATGCGCGCATTGTTCTGTGCCACAAATCCGGTTTTTGTCTTAGTGGTTTGTATTTTGATTTTTTGCCGGCTTCAGTTGTGTAGCCCGTTACTGTTTTAACATTTAATCTGTAGCTGCAACTTGTTTATATTTTGTTTGCGAGGTTTTTGGCTCTTCTATTAAGAAATTTCAACAACTTTTTTGTTTTGTATTTTTTTTTCTTCCTGTTGTACAGCTTTTTTGTGTGTTGTTTGCACTTTGCCACATTTTAAATGCCAAGGTGGCAGCCAGCTTGTTGGCCGAATCAAGTTTCCTAGCCTGATTGCAAAAACACAAAAAGTAGTATTTTGTTAATGCCAGCGAAACGCATTTTAATGTTATTTACTGCAATTGTTACGCATTTTTCGCCGCTGGCCATTGACATTTCTCATTTCTCGTGTGTGTTTTGTTAAATTAAAACATTTGGCGACTCCATTCAAATGTCAGCTTGTTAAATGTGCTGGCCAATTTCAAAGACATTTATTTCTTTCTTGTGCGGGTGCGTGCCTAATTGCTGGTATTTAAGCAAAAATTGCTTTGTCTTGTGCACATTTTCTCATCGTTGTTTTGTTTTTTTTTTATTTTTTTTTTTGTCCATATGCTTAGCAGTATTTTTCTTGTAATAAACCTTGGCACTCAAAAGATGATGGAATTTGCATTCATTGACGTGTGCGTGTATATAAAATTATATTTATTGTCCAAAAACATTTTGATAATCAACGGTTTTGTAAGACGCGGCCATAACTTCGTTAAAGTCATTGTTTCTCACATCAAATACAAATAACTGGCCGCTGGCAAATTACTGTTAAAAAGTTGCCGAGCCAGTGCTGGTAAATGGCAAACAGAGTGTGATCGATATAATTATGCACTTTTCGCCAAATCGCCAACGATAATCCTTGCTCATTCACAATGGTTACGACTGGGATTAGATTTAAATGACTACACAAATATGCATGTGTAATTATTATGCTACATGCCCATTCTCAATGCGATGATTAACTGTGTAATGTGTGAACATTTCACACGACTCTTTTTGGCAGCCTTGTGGCGGCTGATCAGTCGGCCGTTTAAGGCATGCTAATAAAAAAGAACTTAATTGCTGTGCGACCACATAAACCATGGCCAGAGTGCTGCCAGATCTTTGGGAAATCCCAAGTGCTAATTGCCATCGTTGCACTCTATGCAAATATCCCCCTCCCACACATACACACACACACACTCGCATATGAAATTCACCAAGTTCCGCATCAATTTTAGTTGGACTTGCATAAAAATTTCTTACATCACACGCTAGATAATAATTTCTGGGCACGCAAATTTGAAAAGAAAAACAGCACATGGGATATATGTGATAGATGTGCAAAGAGATACAGCAAGGGCGGTGCCGGTTGCACTACTAGGTCTAATTAAAGCCAAAATCAGGTGTACCTACATCTGGGAAAGATGTGTTGTGTATATATACATATATTTGTGTGTATATATATATTTTGTTTGTCATATTTTTGCATGCCTCATTCATTCTTCTCACGCCCAAAATGCAAATGAAGTCGCTTGGGGGCATGCCACTCCCCAGGCGGGTTAAATGGGGGGATGGGGCATATTGCTAATGTTAAGCCAAAGACGAGTTTACATGCTTCGCTAGTTGTCGCCGCCGTCTTTGTAGTGTGAAAACCTTTTTTGTTTATTTTCTATGATTATTTCTATGCACCTATATACATATATATATATATATATATATAGATATATATGTGTGTATACTATAATCATAGTTGTCATTCATAACTTGTTGCATTGTTTGGGCTAAACTCTTTGGTTGTTGTAGTTGGTTTTATGTTTTTTTTCGCTATAGGTATTTGGGCTGCATTTGCTATTGCAACGCTTTTCTGATTTCTTTATATTTAGTTTTATTAAGAGTCACCAATTTATTGTGCAAACGACAATCTCCGTTTAGTTTAGTAATGCTTTTGTGCGCCCAACTCTCTTGTCACCATACTAATAGTATGTAAATGCTCACACTGGGGAAAAAGGAAAATGTTTTCATCAAAAGAATAAATTAAAATTCCACACTACAAACTGGGTTAATATTCACTATTAACTATTGATACCTTGAACCCGTTGACGATGAGTAAAAAGAGCAAAATGGTGTTGTGCAAAAGTGTTTGATGGGCCGCGCGAAGTGTCTCCGATCTCATAAGGCATATCTATTTGTGATCAGCATCAACAGTCTTTTCATTTGATTTTTTTAGTAAATATTTCAAGCATGGGCAACCATTTTCTCATTTCCAAGATCTCCTCTAAATTTGTTCTCAGTGTAGTTGTTAATATTCACCTGTGCTTTTCTTTTGCCCTCTGGCATTTTGTAGTCAATAAATTTATGGAAGGTCGTCCAGATTGTGTTGAGTTGGAGTCTATAAGCATATGTCTATCAATTGTCTGCCACAGCTCATTATCGAACGCATTAGTGGCAACTGATGGGGCAATCAGAAACATTAAATCAAACATGAAATGCACATATGCACATACATACATATCTATATATATATATATATATGTGTGTTGATCATAAATGTACGCAGTGCAAGTGGAAATCTCAACTTTGGCCAAGCGTGCAGCACTTAACATGGCCATTAATTTCATCTAACGGTCTGTGTTTATGAAATTAAAATTGAAACACTTGTCTGGCACGGCAGCCGAAAATATTTGGAAAAAACATCAGGAAAACGCAAATCATATAACAGTAATGCCGAGTCAAAAGTCAGACCAAAAAATACTATTTGCCCCCACATCAACATGTAATGGCAGTCCAAATTGTCTACAGTTGACTAAACGCTACATTCATTAGCAAATTATGCAGCAGACGAGTGTGCATACATAACGGTATTTGTGTGTGTGTGTGTATGGTATCACGGTTCAGTGGAACCCGGATTCAAAATCAGACACAGATACAGAAGTGGAGATACTGCTGCTGCTCAGCAGATATGGGAGTCGTCTCTTTTGTTTGGCGAGGGCGAATTATAGTCGGGCAACTCATGAATCACGAATTTATTTATGTTTATGGCGGTTTTACGCTCGACTGGTTCTGGCCAAGCAAGCAAACCCACAAACAGTTTAGGCTTAACTTTAAGCCACATTAATTGTACTTATATCCAAGCTGATCATAAATTAGAATGCAATTTTTAATGTCGCGAAACGCTTTAATTAATGCTAATGTTATTTTGACAGTCGTTTATGGTTAATGCGATTGGATATGTTAATCGGATATGTGAGAGTTATAGCTTTCGGGCAATAGCTATAAAGCTGATCAGGTAACGCTATATAAGCAATAATATTATAGATACAACGAAATAAAAATGCTCTCCGAAGTATGCAATTGAAAATGTTAACTTATTACATTTTTAAGTAGCACGTTATCCAAATTCTAGATCCATAAGTAATTAACTTCAAATATCAACTAAATTTAGCTAGTCTTAAGTTGTATAATAAAAATTAAATACCAACTTTACGAGCTTTTTTTTTTTGCGAAATTTTGTCTCATTTTAATTAACCAACAGAGATTCTTAACAAGGCAGATTCAGTTAAACTCACATGACTAGTACTTGGCAAGCTTCTGTGATACACTACAAAACCATAAACAAAATGGAATGGTTAATTAAATAGTCATTTAATTACATTTAAATTACATACACACATAGATTACCTATAATTATTATTACCAGCCATATCATGACAAATAGCGGTAAAGGTACAGCAATCAGCTAACATAACATATTTATATATGTTTGTCCATTTGTACAATTGACATCTGCACGACAAGCAAGACGATTATGCAATTCCCATTGTCCAGCACCACATTTCATTAACAGAAGCAACCACAACAGCAACAACAACAGCAACAACAACAACTTGAAATAGATTCACGTATAGTCTGCCAATTAAGATCTCTCAGCTTGTGTGTGTGTGTGTTTTTTTTTTGCCTTCGAACTTACCGTATGTATATCAAAAAGCATAAGCTAAATGCTAAGGTTGACTTCTGTCCGAAGTCGCGCAGCCTGTCGCATTCATACACAGTTTATACACATAAAATGTAGAGCATAAAACTGTCGACCGCAAAAAGCATCAACAACATTCTACCAATAAAATACAAAATATAACGTACTGAATGCAAATGCCAAACTGTGAAGTGCAGCCGAGAGCAGCAGCTACAGAGCAACCTCATCGTCCAGCTCATCATCATCACGATTATCAGCAGCATCATCATCATCATCATGATCATCATCATGATCATCATTGATTTACGTGAAGTCGAATGCAAACTGTTGCATTTCTGGTAGCTACCAGATGAAAAAAAAACAACTGCTTTAAATTAAAAGCAGTGCCACAAAAAAAGAGTTGGCAACAACAGAAAAAAACCTTTAATACAATAATAATAAATACTAGTAAAAGAAAAGAAGATGTTGCCACTGTTGTTGCTGTTGTTGCTGCTGTTGCTGTTGTTGCTGTTGTTGCTGATCGCATCGTTGTGTTTTTTTTTATTTGTCTGTCGTCTTCGTCTGGCAGGCAATGCAACAATTTCACAAGCAACACGCAGACAACTAAATGACAATGTGAGCAAACTAACAATAACAACAACAACAACAACAACAATAACAACAACAACAACAACAACTGGCTGAATTTATAATAAGTAAATCCCAAACTAGTTGTTGTTGCCTGCAATTGATCGATGTTGTTGGTGCTGCTGCGGCTGCTGCTGCTGCTGCTGTTGCGCAAATGTTGCCAGACAGTTTTCACAGATCTTCCGAGCATAATTATCAACTTATTTATTTGGATTGCTTTAAGCGCAATTGTCTTAATCAATTTGTTAAGGATGAGGAAATGCCGCCAAGTCTATAATTTCGACCAGGCCATTTCCTCAGCGCCAGATTTCACAGCTACCGTGCTAACTTTGACACCACCAGCAACAGACAACAACGACAGCCAAAGCGACAACCGACGAAGACAGGCAATTAGCAATTGGGTAAGAGAGTTTGAATTTAATTCGCCGTGCAATTGCCCAAATTGCCAATTGATGCCAAACTCTAACTGAAGCTGCCGCTGAAGCCCACGCATGCACTGCAATCTTTAGTTGCATGCAAAGCAAAACGCTCACATTCCTTGGCTATTTAAATAAATGTAGCATTTACAAATATTTGGCTTAAATAAATCTTGCTAATGTTGCGCTCATGAAATCTTAAGCAACCGTCGGATCTAGCAGGAAAAGCAACAGGTTCAAGTGCCATTCACATGTGATTCTTAAAACTATATTTTTTTTATCGAATTACATAAATTATTTATTTATGTTAAGCAGACTCTTTGCAGGTGCATCTAAAGTATGGCAAGACTATAAAAATGCTCAAGGAGAAATAAAAAAGATTAGTTTCAACAGCTTCTCGATGTAGTCTACTCGTTTTTTTTCGGTGTGTGTAGGAAAATCGCGCTGGCTGCCCGGTGGCAATTGCAAATGTCAAACGAAAGACTTAGGCAGCGAACTTGGTTTCGGGGGCGTTATTAAATATAGGCAAATGCGAATGCGCAAATTGTGGAGCTTGTTAAATATATAATGCACACAATTTGCCGCGCAACTAAACACCAACTGTGCCCTTTAGCCTCTCGAGCAGGCCAGGCCATGCCCAAACCCTGATCCAGGCTTAAACAGCAGCTGCAGCAGCAGCAGTAGGGGGCGGCGGAGACGGGCAATTTAGTGTCACGTTAGTATTGTGACTGCAGCAAACGCTTCCAGGCTGTTTGGCTGACTGGCTGGCTGCTGCCCCCAAAATGCACGGGTGGGCATTTAAACAAGCGTCTAACTAGCAGTTTGGACCGCCGTCAACGTTCGAATTAACCAAAATAGCCCCCTCTGCAAATGCAAAAGCAAAGGCAACATTCAACTCCACTCCAAAAATAAAGAGTAACCCATAGAGAAGCCTCTACAGCGGCTGCTGCTGTTGGCGCTGTTTGCCGCCAACCTTTCTCTTTGTTGCCCGCCGCAAAGGTCGACAACGGTTCGGTTTCGGTCTTGGGCCACTCGGCTCTGTGCGGCTTTTTATAAATACAAGTGTTGGCCGCACAATGGCAAAGATTCGTTTGTCGAACGTGCAACGCGCGCGATCAAGACACCGCATTTTGCTGCTACGGCTAAGCTGCCAACACAGGCAGGAAAAATAAAAAACGGTAAATCGTCGCTAACATCATCATCATCATCATCGTCATCGGCATTAGGCAAATAATGGCGTTTTAAATTCACGCTTGCGCATGCCTTTCCAAGGATTAAACGCAACAGGCACAAATAATTGGCTAGTAGCGATTACAAATTGGAATCTTCACAGATTATTATATAATTGCTTATAAGCGTCGTGAGCGTTTTATTTTTCGTTTTCTATATATTGTAAATTGTGTGTTTTTCTGCTGTTGTCTCTCTCACGCAGCCAGCAATGCTTAATGCAGTAATCTCAATTTGAAAATAAAAAGGAAAAGAGGAAATCTCCGAAGTGAGTGTGAAAGTAGCAAACAACAACTTGCTGCATAAGATATTCAAATACTAGTCCGTTGCCGACAACAACAACAGCAACAACAACAGCGACTTACAATGAGAATTCAAATATTGGCCTTAACACTTTTGCTGGGTAAGTGTATCGAAAGGGAAAACAAACTTCAAAATCGTGATTGAAAATTCAGTGCTGTGTTTATGTTCATGTTTATTGTTCTCCTTGTTTTGCAATTTGCTGATTGAGATCTTCACTGACTGGAAACAATGAGAAATATTTACATATTTTATAGAGTCGAGTTCATAGAAAACTTTATATTTGCATTCATTGAGGAAGAGACGACCTTCCCGTTTGCTTAAACTCCCACATCAAGTTTCAAAGCTGAATTTTGTATTCCAAAAATTCACCTCGAATCACAAATATATTTTTACATAAATATTTGACTTAATTTATTTCCTATTTCATAACCTTTCACAGTTAAATATTGTATTGTATTCAGCTTAGATCACATATTTGATGGAGTTTATTTCTTATGAAATTGAATTGAACATTAATGTCCCGAGGACGTGGAAATCAATCAAGAACTTAAGCCGTCAAAAGAGGTTAATTGTTATTATATATGGTGCCTTGAGGTGGCTAATATACTTTAGCTCGACAGTTCACTTTTAGTTAAGAAATTAAAGCAGAAATCGTTTTATTTTTGTATATCTCGAAAACAATTGAGATCTGTAATAAAATTTAACAATCGGTTTTTATTGTGCTACTTTTAATAACGTGGTTTTTTTTTGGATTTGAAGATTTGGTGGATAAATAAAAACATAAAATGTGAAGTACTTGCAATTAAAGTTGAACAGCTTTAATTTGAAATGGTATCTTAGCCACAAATTAATATGTTGGAGTGGCATGGGAAACTTTTAACTGCTCGTTAAAGTACCAGTAAAATGCCAATAATAATTGTACAAATCGGTGCACTGCACTTTCCATTTCTACTGAATTTCCTTTCTATTTGCATGCTCCCTCACTAATATCTGTCACTTTGTCTGTCTGTCCACCCACGTGCAGGCCACTTTGGCGTCCAGGCGCTGGAGGCTGCACCCAAGAGCGACAGCGAGATCAGCGCCGCCTCCACACAGCCCCAAGTGGAGGTGGAATCAACGAAAGACAAGCGACAGGTGAGCAGCAAAGAGACGTCTCTCTATCCCAATCATCGCAGTGAGTCAGCTCAAGTTGGTGGCGATGATCCCGAAGATGGTCAGGAGACGATATATGGACCGAAACCGAATCAATTCATCATACGCCCCATTGCCCCACATCAGCATCAGCAGCACGAGTCGCATCAGGAGCCGCAGCTGCGCAATTTTGCAGCAGCCAATTCGCGTCCACATGCCGCACAATTGCTGGAGCAAAGTCAAGAGGTGAGCTCAAGGGAGGTGCCGGGGGGAGAGAAATGTGTTGGGGGTCAATTTATGCTTGACTTTCGTCAAATTTACTTAGCGGATCGTGACTCAGCTGACTTACACGATTCTTTGCAAAATGCAGGATGTGAAACACTCTGAAAATAGCAACGAGAAACCCGAACTCAAATTGAAATTGAAACGTCGCCTTTCGCTGGCCCCCAGCTTCGAAACCTTGACCAATTTTTGGGGAACGCCAATTGAGTTGTGGATTTTCATCATTTTAGGAACAAATTTGAGCGATTAAAGCAATTGCAATTACCCAAAAAAATAAAAGACAAGAAAAGACAAAGTTTATATTACAAAATCTACAAGTAAAAAAAAAAATACCACAACAAAATTAAAAGCGCCAGCGAATATAATAAATGCCATTTGTTGCAGGCCCAAATGTAAGTCACGAGCGACAACAAATGAATAATTGCAAAATTATTGTTGCTGTTGTTGACGCGTTATGCCCGACAACAACAACAACAAATGACACAAACATGCCACATCAAACACACTTTGCACCACTGTGCAACAACAGCCAGCGGAAAGACAGCAGATAGCAGACAGCAGACAGCAGCCAACTGAAGACAATAGCGGGCGTTTGTGGGCTGCCGTGGGAAGAAAGTTGACATAATGTTATAATCACCCTACTTCTGCATGCAACATGTCTCCCAATTTGCCCCTTGTCTCCGTTCCCTTCGGTTAGATGGCGCCTTGACTTGGCTGACGTTTTATTTGCAATAATAATGTGAATATTGCGAAGGCAACACTGTGCAGCACATTTTGGGTTTTGAAATTGTCATCTTTCCCTATTGGAGGCCAGGCACAACAATTTTGACCATTCAATTTCTTAAATTAAGTTAATTAACTTGTGTATTGTGATTCCTTAACATGCCAATTTTTAGGGTAGAGTTTTCAAATGAATTTCGAGCTAGAATCGCGTTTCCAACTTTGAATATGGTATTATTCCAGAGGTCAAAACATTTAAAGTTAGACATTCAAATTGGAACAAATTATTACATTATTTATACATTGTAGACTTAAGCCACTGAATTTGAAGCTGCTGCTTGTTCGTTTATGATTTGTCGATACTTTGTTGCACAGTGTATTATAAATAATGATTTGTCTGCCACCGACAAGCGCATCGATTGCAACAGCAGCTGAAGCCAAGAGCCGCAACTGAAGTCAGGCACAGTCGGATGCGAGGGCGTCTGCCTGTTGTTGTGGTTGTGGTTGTTGGTGGTTTGTTGTTTGTTGTTTGCTGCTGCTGTTGTGGTTATTGCTGCGGATACTCAACATCATTTGTTTCGTGTTATATAAACTTTGGATGCCACATAATGTTCACACACCTCAACATGCTCTTATTCGATGTGGTTGTTGTTATTTCGTTGCAATACATTTAATCGTTGCCGTTTGGCGTTTGGCCTTGGACGTTGATCTTTAAAACACACCCAGATTGACTAGAATTAAACGTTGTAATTTATGAAGCATTCACAAAACACTTTAATCTTTTTCGTCCACGCCCCAGTTGCAACACTATGTTTATCTGCAAGATATTCAGCGACATCAGCCCAAGGCACAAGTGAAGGCAGCCGCGACCAGTGCTCCCCTCAAGAAGCCCACACCCGTTGTCGATCAGGAGCAGGAAACGGAACAGGAGGCAGAACAACGCTATACGGTGGCCATACAGCAACCACAACCGGGTTTGCGAGGTAATCCCTATGCCCAGGTGCCCTATCAGCTGCCCTTGCCACTGGCAGCACCACTACACCAACACCGTCAACCGCAGCAGCAACATCAACAGCAGCAACATCAACATCAACAGCAGCAGCAACATGCCCAGCAACCGTATCAGATCATACCCGAGGAACAGTTCCTCAAGCTGCTCGAGGAGGAGCTACAGGCGCGCGCCTATCACGAGCAGCTCCGCCAACAGCAACAACATCAGCAGCAGCAACAATCCCAGACTCCAGCACCTCCTCCGCCGCCCAAATCGTTGCCCTTACACAGCACAGCTGCCACGCACAAGGTGCTCCAGCAGGCGGAGCCTTCTTTGGGCTTGGGCAACTATCGCGAGCGTTATTTGACCCAGCAGCAGCTGGTGCCGAACACTTACTCCTCGCGCAGTGGACCCAAATATCTGCCACATCCACAGCAGCAGCAGCAGCAACAACCAGAGGAAGATGAATCCCAGCCACTGCCACCACAGCGACATCATCATCATCAGCAGCAGCAATTGATTCAATCACTCCCGCCACAGATCGCCTACTATCAGCCACAGATTAGCTACAAGGCGCTACCAAATCATCCACTCGCCAAATCCTCACTGGAATCGGAAATTGAGAAATTGCTAGCAGCAAACAAGCCCGGCTCTGAGGGTCACCCCGGTCTGGCCTATGTGGACAGCAACAATGAGCCAACATTGGTCAATCATCACCATCAGCATCAGCATGTGACACGTCTGCCACCACCCCAGCATCCAGCAGCACCCAGCTCCCATCCGGCGCTGCGTCAACCCAAGGCATATTTGGCCAGCACGCCCAACTCGCTGCTGGATGCAAATAATCAGCCCTTTATACCATCCCTCTTCAAGTTCAGCAACTTCCAGCAACCCACACCCAATTATCCTGTACCACAGCAGCAGCAGCATCAGCAGCAACATGAGACGAAGCGGCTCGGTCCCGTTGTTTATCCAACGGGTGCACCTGCTCAGCCGCAGCCCTCGCAGTATTACTACCAGGAGACGCCACCCACAGCAGCACCCAAGCCCAAACAATATCGCAGCAAACCGTACAAGCTGCCCACGCCCAGTCCAACCAAATCCTATGAGAAGGCTCATCTGTTTGCGGACTATGTTGAGCGTTCTCAACCGCCTGCACCGGCTCCGACATCTGCCCACTTTTATCCCAGTCCTCGAGATCCCATCAAGCATGCGCCGCAGCGCAATGTGGTGCCCACAGTGCAGCCCATCGATTATCCAGCGCATCCCGCTCCCTCCCAATCGAGCATTTATGTTTCCCAAAGCACTGGCATAGCCACGCCCTCGCGCGTTACGCCCACAACAAAGTTGCGCACCCTGGATGAGGTGAAGCAGTTAAATTTGCCGCCACCGAATGGCAAGCCACTCACCCAGGCTGAGTTCCAGGCACTCGTTGATGCGGGCTATCCGGTGAAGGCAGTCCCAGTTCCCGTGCCCGTGCCCTATGAGCAGTATGTGAAGGATCATCCCGAATATCGCAATCATCCGCCCGTAGATTATGCGCATCTAATGCGTCTGGCATCGCGCCAATTGGGCGCACATCAGCAGCAATATCAGCATCAGCATCCACATCAGCATCAATTGCGTTCCTCGCCTTCGGAGCCATCCGTCAAGATCCTGTCCACGCCCACAGCTGCCGAGGCGCAGCAGACGGCAACGGGCATTGGTGGAGGTAGTGTCACCTATTTGCAGCGCCGGCCAAGGGATGAGCAGGACACGGCTGTTGCCGGCAGTGAGACGAAGGCAACGGCTCCAGAGCCGGCGAAGGCTTCACCAACATCATCAGCATCATCATCATCATAAGTTGCGCTCCTTTAGTTAATGTCACTCGCTCCCTTTGTCTAGTTATAAGTATTGTAAAAATGTTTCTGCATGTTCAGCAATTTAATAACGTTAAATTATAAATAAATAAAAATAAAACGAAAATCCATTTAGTCTATTAATTATTTTAGAATTGGTTCTTGGGATTCTGCCCCTAAAAGTATGCCCAACGATTTAAAGAGAACTTATATTACAAATCCTTACTGAGTATAAGTCTGATTTAAAATGTATCCCTAAAAGTATGCCTAAATTTCCAACTCAAGGGAAATTTAGTCATTGCAGCAACCTAATTTGCTTTAATGGTGAGTGCACAGGCTATCCCAAATGCAACAAGGAAATGGAATTAACAAATAGTTCAAAGCAAAACAAACCATTAAGTTTCTGTTTATTGAACACAGTTATTACCATTTTTAAACTTAAATTAATTAATTCGAAATTATGAAAATCTTTCGTAACCTTACAATATGTTGAACAATCTATTATGTTTACAAAAATCGTACTTAGTCTGATAAATGGTTGTTGTTGTTGTGAAGCACCCCATTGGTTAGTTCACATGTATCGGGGTATTACTGTTGCTGTTGCTGCTATCCGCTGAGCTGAGAGTTTCCGGCGTGGCCGCCTCTCTTGTCTGCAAACGTGAGATTTGCGGATCCCTTCGATCTCCCTTCTCCTTGCGCTCGCGGTCCTTGTCCTTATCCTTGTTGTGCTTATGCTTGTGCTTGTGCTTATGTTTCTTCTTGTCCTTCTTTTTCTTCTTTTTGACATTGCCATCCGCCTTGAATTTGGCTTCATCATAACTATCATCGTAGCGCGTAGATTCGGCCACATCGAGCACCGTCATCGAATTCTCATCCTCCGCATAGAGTTCCGTCTTGACACGCTTGGTCAGCAGATTGGCATCCGATGGTCCATCATCAGCAGGGGTTATGTTCAATTTGGTCTCGCTATCATAGGCCTGCACATTAATTGGCTCATCGAGCACTGTGATCTCCTCACTACGTTCCAGCTTGATGATTTCATCTCCCACTTCAAAGGCTTCGGTTGCGGTGCGCTTAATTGTGACCATGGCAGGTTTCCTCTCCGCCGGCTCATTCTCTGTGGACTTGGTTTCGCTGTGCTTTTTAAAGTTGCTGCCCGAATTACTGGTGTCTTTCATCAGGTCCTTGTAGAAACTTTGATTCTCATTCGCCTGCAGGCAATTCGGTCGCTTGCTGCCATAGAGCGCATAGTAGAGATCCACAATGTCGCAGCGCAGCTTGGTGTCGCAGGATAGCGTATTTATACTCAGCCAGAGGCGATCGAGAAGATTTGGTCGATCCAAACGGCTGCGCGACTCCCTTGTGAATGGAGGATTATCAATGAGCAGCTGGGCGAGACCATGTCGTGCCGCCGGATCTGGATCGGTCTCCAGCAGCGTTATCAAATGCTCCAAGTCCTCGCTGCGTCCATCAACCTTCACAAAATCCACCAGGCACTCCATGGCCGCAATGCGCAAGTCGAGAAAGATGCCGTATTCCGCATAGCTTCGATAAATGTGCGGCAAAGAGGGCAGGTGTCCAAACTTCTGCAGCTTGCGTATGACCTTCAGGCAGGAGACGGAAACCATGTACTTGTACGAGGGCAAATGTTTCTCCATATTCAGCAGGCGCGTCACTTCATCCAACACCAATCTGTCAAAGCAAGAGAGTTGAATTCACATACGAAAAGTTTTCTAGCCGCCACTCACTTGGCATCTGTCGAAAGGCTGTCCGTCGTAATTTGAGTGCCATGCATTGCCACAGAGACAACTGGGGTGAGTGTCTCTCCCAACGCCTCCACCAGAGCAGCTCTATAATAAGCATCCGTATAATGATTGCGTGAATTCTCATTGTATTTGAAGAGATCGAACAGAAAACGCATCACCTCCGGCGGGCAGATGCCATGAGAGGTGCGCAAACCTACAATACACATAAAAAAATAAATTAATTTTTAAATAGATAAATATTTCACATAATAGTTCAACCACGTACCTGCCATGGCTACCGGAATGGCTTTTTGCAAATAGTACAGCTGAAAGTTGGAAAAGTTATTCAGCTTGATGATGTGCGGCGCACTGAAGGAGCCAAAGAATTTGCGGTATATATTCAGCATGGCTGGAGGACCGCTCCACGAGGCCACCATTTGATTGGCTACCTTGGTGAGGCTATGCGCAGCCTGGCAACGCACCTTGTAGAAGCAAGACTCACTCTCAATGGTGTCCGTGAGTGCTAGTCTTGTGGCATTCGTGGGATACTTTTGCAGCGCCTGTATCGCCTGAAACTGGGCAGTGACATCTCGTTCATGTCGCAACTGATATTGCCACTGAAAGTCCGGCTGCTCAATAATCAAATCACGCAACAAAATCATCTCCGGATCGAGGCGTATCCAGAGCACAGGTGAGTCACTAAGGCGTAGAGATTAATATCATTTATATTAGTTGATTCTCTGTTTAAAGTTGTGTCTCAAACTTACCCCATGGCTGATAGATCCATGTCGACCTCCTCCCCCGTGCACAGTGGAATCTTTTTCTTCTTGTTGCGTCTGCTCTTCGAGTGGCATGTGATGTCCGCTTTTACCAGCGTATTCTCAATTTGCAGTGTATGCTTGAAGGTGCCATCCAACTCCTGCAGCTGCACCAGCAAAGGACCATTGTATTTCCTAACACCACGTTGATTAACAAAATCCTGTCGTATCTCCAGTTCTATGGTGTTGCGCTTCCTATTGAACACCGAGGTGAGCGAAAACTTTGCATGTCCACCCGTTCGCACCCATTGATCCATAAAAACGGACATATCCTTGCCGGTCACCGTGAAAATTGCCTTAATAAAAATATTCGTGGAGATGAGCAACTGGGACCACAATCCGGCGCCAATTTTCATAGCTGCCGCATTCGTTGCCAAGACCAATTGCTTGTTGAACACCTGAATGAGCAGCTCCTGGCCAATGCGATGCTCCAGCATGCGGATGACCAAGTGCGCCTTGCGACGCATCGCCTCCACATATTTGGGCGACACCGTATGCAGACTCTTGATGGGAAAATAGTGGACAATCTCCTGCTGCTTGCTGGCTGCAGCCGCTGGATTTGTGCTTGAGACGGGCAGAGGAGCCGGAGGCTGACTACAATCGAGTATAATGCCACCATATTGTTCCTCATATTTGACGACACGCGCAAGTTCCGTTTGCACCCATTCGCGATACTCGTTGTTGCCAAAACATTTGCGGGAATACAGGCCACATAAATATTCAGCAATGCCTTTGGCCAGCCACGTGTCCGACCAGTGATGCGAGGTGATGAAGCAGCCGAAGAATTGCTCGGCCACAGCACGTGACATAAATGTTCTGGTCACATAGGTTTGATCGATAATTGCTATGGAGTGCAGCAGATTAACTGAGGCTACCGTCATGGTCGCATACGCACTGATGTCCGTGTCCAGTTCGTCTACAAACACCTGCTTGTAGCAGGAGAAGGGATAGCGTGTGGAAAGAGTTTCCTCAAAGAACTCAAACGCTTCGTGCAGATAACGCACAGTGTTCTTCAGCAGTGGCAACATGCCCGGCAGACAAAAGTGCGTCACTTCGTGCATATGCGGATCCACGTAGATCTCGAACGGGCCCACTGCCAGGGCAATATTTGGAGCACACACCGGCGTGGAGACCGTGTAATGAAATGTTTTCTTGCGCAAATCCGGCGTCATAATCACCTCCACGAGCTCACCGCTCGAAACCGCTGTCAGATTTTTATCCACAGTGAATTCCAGACGCCAAGTGCACGGATCCGCAAAGCTATCCACACAGGGAAACCAAAGTCGCGTCGAGTTCTCATAGCAATTGGTGTACATGTGGGCACAATTCAACTGGGCGGTGTCATCCTCCGATGATGTCGGCGGCATTACAAAATGCATGCCACTCTTCGGACTCTCCGCAGAGAACTCAATACGGATTCGCAGACCGCGACCCTCCTGTATCAGGGAATAACCCTCCGGTGGCACTTGGATGAGCAGTTCTCCATTATTCACATCCGGATCGGTGATTTGTGCGGCGGTCAAATGTAGCTTGGAATAGACGTCCAGCGATCGACTGCAATTGCAAATGTTGAAACACATTTAAATGTTACTAGTCATGTGTGCTAACTAACCTCTTGGGATCCTTGTGGCAAATGTCCTGGAAGGGATCAAAGTAGACGAATTCCGCTTGGCAAACATCGTTGAGGACCACACTGTAAATGCGCAACTGTTTCGCATTGAGTCGTATCAGACGTAAACTCTCATTGTTCGGCACTATCGTCAGCTCCACCATGCCCTGCAAATATTGAGAAATTAATTTCATATCCCGCAAAGTTTATTAAATATATATATTACAATAATGCTGCGTCGCTCGAAACTGATGCCGGTGAGGCTCACAACCTGATGCGCCGTGCTAACCAAAATAGAAAACATTAATTAAATGCTTTAAATCAACAACTGGCAAATACTTATAATTTGAATGGTCGCAGCGGTGCCTCGGGCACCTCGGGTTGTGTATCCATTGCTTTTTGCCGTTTATAATGCACACTTTATCCACAAAATTCGTAAATATTATCACTGCATTGTTTATTTTTCTTCACATTTTGCTTTCTTCTTCTTCTTATCGATACCACCCTGACTAAAAAAACACTGCATAGTGGCAACACTAAATCGCGCAATGCAGCCCTGAATACCAGCTTTAACACTGCTCATGCATTGAGTGTAGTTTTTGGGAACGTACAAAAATAATAAATAAATTACAGAATTTTGAATCATCACTAAAATTGCGTAGTTGAGTTGAATTAATTAAAAAATTTAGGTTAAAGTATAATATGGATATGCAACACTCAAAATGCTGAGTACTGGAGAAATACGCTTAATTTAAGGCGCAGAAACTTATGGGCCCACACAAGTGTTAAGATGTGAATCATCTATTCGTAAGAAAGTTAAATTTGGATATTTCTCCCATTCAAAACGCATATTTTCCCGAGTCGAGTCAGCAGTTTTCATACAACGGCTGCTAGCATCGTGTTAGTTGCTGTCATTTCGCAGCGCACATCAATAATTAAAATTGTTGCAAATAGTTGATTAGATTAAGAAGTGAACAAAAAAAAACAAAGACAACCAAAAAAAAAAAATGTACGGCATCGATAATTATCCAAAAAATTATCATGCGAGCGGCATTGGCCTTGTCAATCTGGCAGCGCTGGGCTACAGCAAGAATGAAGTCAGCGGCAATGATAATGCGCAGAGCGCACCCAAATCGGGGCTATACCCCTCGCTGCCCTACCCCACGTCGGAGTCGATGGGCGGCATGCCGTATGTGATGAAGCAAACGGTCCGTCCCCAAAATGCTGAATATCCCGGAGCCAGCATGGGCATGCCACAGCCATCGGCAACGCCTTATCCTGGTGCTAGTTCTGGCTCGGGCTTGTATCCGAAAATGCCATCGATGCCATTGCCGTATCCATCGACACCGCTGGCGCCTATACCGAGTGCATCTCCGTATCCAGGTGCATCTCCATATCCAGGTGCAGCTCCATATCCAGGTGCATCTCCATATCCAGGTGCAACGTCACCCTATCCCAGTGCTATGCCTTATCCGGGTGCCTCGCCCTATCCCAGTGCAACGCCTTATCCGCCATTGCCGTATCCCTCGGGTGGTGGCATGGGAATGCCAGGGATGCCAATGCCGTACGCACCGTTGCCAACAACGCCATCACCACAATCGATTTATCCGTCGATGCCAGCGCCATCGGCACCGCCACCGAGTGCACCCAGTCGCGAGGAGGAGCCTTCGGTGGGCATCCAGGAGCTGCAGTTCACCAGCGTCAAAGTGCCCGAGAATCAGAATATGTTCTGGATGGGACGCAAGGCGACGGCGAATGCCACCCGCCAGCGCAGCAAGCAAGGCGATGACTTTGCCACGCTCCGTGAATCGTGTGTGGCAAATGGCACCATGTTTGAGGATCCAGATTTTCCGGCCAGTGATTCATCGCTGATGTACTCGCGTCGTCCGGATCGCTATATTCAGTGGCTGCGTCCAGGCGATATTGTCGATGATCCTCAGTTCTTTGTCGAGGGTTATTCGCGTTTTGATGTACAGCAAGGAGAACTGGGCGATTGTTGGCTACTCGCTGCGGCTGCAAATCTTACACAGGACTCGAAGTTATTCTTCCGTGTTATACCGCCGGATCAGGACTTCCAGGAGAACTATGCGGGCATCTTCCATTTCAAGTTCTGGCAATATGGCAAATGGGTCGAGGTCGTCATCGACGATCGCTTGCCCACAGTAAATGGCGACCTGATCTACATGCACTCCACCGAGAAGAATGAGTTCTGGAGTGCTCTATTGGAGAAGGCATATGCCAAGCTACATGGCTCATACGAAGCACTCAAGGGTAAGCTTAAAGATTAAGATTGCTGGGCTAAAGGGATATATTCAATCTTTATCTTCATCTCATTCTCCAAATATCTGTTTATTTTCTAGGCGGCACCACTTGCGAGGCCATGGAGGACTTTACTGGTGGCGTCACCGAGTGGTACGACATCAAGGAGGCGCCTCCAACTCTATTTAGCATTATGACCAAGGCTGCGGAGCGTGGCTCCATGATGGGCTGCTCTCTGGAGCCGGATCCCCATGTGCTCGAGGCGGAGACACCGCAGGGATTGATTCGTGGGCATGCGTACTCCATAACGAAGGTGTGTCTGTTGGACATCTCGACGCGGAATCGTGCGGGAAAAATTCCTATGATACGGATGCGTAACCCTTGGGGCAACGATGCCGAGTGGAGTGGACCTTGGAGTGATAGTTCGCCCGAATGGCGTTTCATAGAGGATGACCAGAAGGAGGCGATCGGTTTGAATTTCGATCGTGATGGCGAATTTTGGATGTCCTTCCAGGACTTTCTCAATCATTTCGATCGCGTCGAGATTTGCAATCTAAACCCAGATTCGCTGACGGATCAACAGCAGCAGAGTTCGCGTCGCAAATGGGAGATGTCCATGTTCGAGGGCGAGTGGACATCGGGCGTCACAGCTGGCGGCTGTCGCAACTTCCTGGAGACCTTCTGGCACAATCCGCAGTACATCATCACGCTGGAGGATCCCGACGACGAGGATGACGATGGCAAGTGCACCGTTATTGTCGCTCTCATGCAGAAAAATCGTCGCAGCAAGCGAAATGTGGGCATCGATTGCCTGACCATTGGCTTCGCCATCTATCATCTGACGGATCGTGATATGCAGGTGAAGCCGCAGGGACTCCACTTCTTCAAGTATCGCGCATCGGTGGCACGTTCCCCTCATTTCATCAACACCCGTGAGGTTTGTGCCCGATTCAAGCTGCCGCCTGGTCATTATTTGATTGTGCCCTCGACCTTTGATCCCAACGAGGAGGGCGAATTCATTATACGCGTCTTCTCTGAAACGATGAACAACATGGAGGAGAATGACGATGAGGTCGGTTTTGGTGAGACAGACGATCGCATTGCACCCGCTCTGCCACCGCCGACGCCTAAGGAGGAGGATGATCCACAGCGCATTGCACTCAAACGTCTTTTCGACAGCGTTGCTGGCGACGATGAGGAGGTGGATTGGTCGGAGCTGAAGCGCATTTTGGATCATTCTATGCGCGATGTGATGGTCGGTGGCGAGGGCTTCTCGAAGGATGCGGTACGCTCGATGGTTGCCATGCTGGACAAGGATCGCTCGGGTCGCCTGGGCTTCGATGAGTTCGAAGCGCTGCTCACAGACATTGCCAAATGGCGGGCGGTCTTTAAATTGTATGATGTCAAACGTTCCGGCAGCATCGATGGCTTCCATTTGCGTGGTGCCCTCAACTCGGCGGGTTATCATCTGAACAATCGTTTGCTGAACGCATTGGCGCATCGTTATGGCTCCCGGGAGGGCAAAGTGCCCTTCGATGATTTCCTAATGTGCGCCATCAAAGTGAAGACCTTCATTGAGATGTTCCGCGAAAAGGACACTGATAATTCCGATACGGCATTCTTCAATCTGGACGATTGGCTGGAGCACACCATTTACTCCTAAGGAGACAGAGATTGAGAGATGGATTGAGAGAGAGATCGAGAGAGAGGAGCTACTAATCAACATTCATTTCAAACTAATCCTAAGTGCCACGTTTACTTATGTACAATCTTTATATGCACTGATGCTAATCAGTTGATGCTCGGCTGCAATCATAAATGCAGTCACCCAGTCAAGAATGCTTATCAAATAACAAATAGGGCTACAGTGGGGCTACGAGTAAAGCGGAAATACACAATCAATTTGTGTACATTAGTTGTATTGGCCTTGAAGCGCAACACGAGGCGGCGTTCGACGATAAAAAAGTAAATAAAAACCAGAAAATCAACAAAACAAATTGCCGGCTGTGTACGAAGGCATTATAAACATATTACTGCTACAGTAGTCGCTCGATAAGATGTAAAAATAAACAATGCTAGTTAATAATACATACACTTTTCCAAAAAACAAAAAATTATCTATTTTTAATTGTTAATATTATAACTGACTTATGTATACAGATTTCTACATGCAAAAGTATTTTAAGAACAGATTTCTTGTGTATTTCAAATGATAATTGTCATACTTAGCGAGCGACCACTGTTTCCGGTGTATAGTATATAAATATATCGTGCTCGTAGTTCTCTCTTATGATTAATGACCCACACATATACAAATACAGTCTATGCTTTCGACAATAGCCATAACCGTTGCCAAGTACAAAAATGATATGACATCCATTATAATTTAGCAAACTCTCCAGCAGTCTGTTAAAACATATACCCCCCATACATATACGAAACATTTGATGTACATTTTTATATATACATATATATTTATATATCTGCAATCTCTTAGCTACAAAATTTGTTAAATATTTGTTCAGGTGTTAATCGAACAAACACGATTTTTATTTAAAATACAATTTCCATATAAACAAATCACTTTTAAAGCTCTCCGAATCGAGTGCGCAAGAATACATCTGTATTTTTGAAAATAGTTCTACTTAAATACTCATTAGCTGGTTTATAAGGGGTAGCTTTGAAAGTGTATCGAATTAATATTGCTATTGTTATCAACTAAAACTTATTATTATGTATTATGCTGTTTACATATATTTTCACATAATTAAAACTGAACAATTGTTGTGAGTACAATTATTTGACAACAACTACTTCGGTGGCACCCATGGGCGGTCCGGCGGCAACTAATGTTTCTTTCAGCTGATCATAATTGAGTTGTGATTCAGTGCACAATGTTTGCAGTACCTCAAGAAAATCCTCATACTCCAGACGCCATTTTCTGCGATGAAAAACCAGAGATGAGTCACTGATCTAAAATAGTTAATGATGCTGTTGATGAGTTTATCTACTTGTAGCGCATATAGATTAATCCGGTTTGAATGCGAGTTATGGGCTCTGGCATCAGTCTGGCCTGCGTCAGCCAACTATCCAGCTGCGATAGCAATATGCTGTGGAACTCCTCCGTCTCCAGCTCAGACACAACAATCTAAATAAAAGTTATAAGCATTTATATATGAATATATATGGGAAAATCCAAATTTGTTGGTTGACCTTGTAATTGCAGTAAACATGAAAAAGTGAATCAAGTGTGTGCTTCTTGGGCTTATCTTCGTCATCGGCCATGGTGAGTGGAAATCAGATTCCAACCAACACTATATCTATATATATCTATGTGTGTGATGAATGTGTGTAAACAAGAGATTTTAGACACTTAATAAAACGCCAACGCAAAGCACATTTTGTGTGTTTGATTTATTTTGTTTGTATTGGGAAATGATTGCCAGGCAACTTATTAGTATTATTATTATCAGAGGCTCGTGCTGCACCAGCTTGTGTTTACTTTGCCTATACGCCTTCTCCTCCCCCTGCACCTCCTCCTCCTTGTTTATTTTGTGCATTGAAACGCTCCACGACACGCTTCACGAAGTTCAGCAATATGGGCAGTTTCTGTGTGCTGCTGATGTCACAGTTGCGATATGGCGGCGCAATGGTAATCTCTTGCAGCACGACTATATTGTCCAGCTGCCAGCTGAGCTCGTGCTGGGCAAAGTGCTTGGAGAGCACCTGCAGCAATTGATGCGCACGCGGCGTTGCATGCTCATTACTGCTGCGCAACAGATTCTCACGTTGCACCAGAGACTGCTGCAAGCCAGCATCCAGCTGCAAACCAAAAATAAGTCATAAATAACATAAAAAAGAATTAATAAAAAATCTTCAGCTTACACGCTTGTAGTTAAGCTCTGGTGGCTCTGGTGGATTGTTGCAACTATCTGGCATTTTGGCCTCCTTGATAATTTGCAAATTCCTGCAAAAGTTCAAATTGACTATGGCCCTGTGGCAGCACTTTGTGCCATTGCTATCTTTGCCATAGCAGTTGAGAGTTAACATTCTCAAGCGATAGTCAAAAGCGACCACATCGCCGGATATGTGATCCCCGAAGCAGGTCTCCACACTCAATTGGGTACCAGCAGGTAAAGGATCAAAGGCGATATTCATGTTGCGTCGATGACCATGCGAAAAGCAATTAGCACGTGACAAGAGTTGCTTTCAAAAGTAACAGTGTTGCAAATTGCCAGTGAGGAGCGTGGTGAAATTGTACAAATTCACCAACACAAAAATATCCCTTTCTGGACATTTATATTTACGATGTGGAAGAAAACGCTTTGATTTTGTCGTTTTTTTTTATTTTTTATTTCATTTTATTTACAGTGTATGTGTATGCTAAATATATAACTAAATATAAATGTTGTATATATTTATATATTTCAAAAGTAAACCTTTCCTTTTTTTAATATAATTTATACGTTATTTTTAACGCGTTTTGCCGTCTATTTTGTTGTTGTTGTTTGCACGAGCGTTTGGTTTCCTTTCTCTAATAGATTTATTTATTTTATTAAATTGTTTTTTTTTTGTTCTTCAAGACATCGTATTTAGTTAAATTGTATGTGTGTGTGTGTATATGTATGCAATTATGTACCTTCATTAGCACTATTTAGCTATACGCAGTTTTTTCGATTATATCTAACGCCCCGAAAATTTATAAAACACAATTTTTCCAGCTTTTTTTTTTGGCGTAAGTAATTTTTGAAGAAGCGAAACTAAACCCAATCAATATTAAGCGCATACTCTCTCGAGAATAAATATCGAAAAATATGGAACAAGCACGAACAGAAAACATATTGATACGATTCAAAAAAAAAAAACACAAACGTATAAAAAAGGTATATGAAGTATAATATATATATATATACGAAAAATGGCGAATAGGTATTTGGAAAAAAAAACACTTGCATTAATAGATGCTATAAAATGTGGGTGCAACTCGGTCAGTCGCTCTGTCGGTTCGTCTGTCTGTCTGCCAGTCAACTTTGTCTAATTAACTGCCTACAGTTTTCAGTTTCCCTTTGTTTTTTAATTAGCACTTTTAATGTATTCCTCTTAAGCATTTACTTTTTTTTTCTGCTTTTTACTATATATTTTTTTTTTTGCTGTTTTGGTATTACGAAATATTGTTATTTTTTTCTTTAGAATGCGTAGTTGTTGTTGTTTTTTTTATTTGTTGTTGCTCTTTTTATTTGCATTTGTGTTTTTTGTTAAATTTGTAATTAGATTTTAGTCTTAATTATGCTTTTTTTTTCAAAATCACTTTAAATGGGAGAGTTACTTGCTGACGATTTAGCTAAGTTTAATATTAATTCAACACGAATAACTCTTGCAAGATGCGCGACAAAACTACTTTTGTTGTTTTTGCTGTTGTTGTTTGCTTTATATTTAATTTTATTGAGAAGAATCTGCTGGCGGCCCTGCATATGAAAATGTTGAGAAATGTTTGCCCTTATATATTTGCTGTGTTCTGTTTGCTGTTTGCTTTTTGTTTTATGATAAACGGGTTTTAATATCAAAAGGAATGATATATATGCATAATATATATATGTATATATATATATTTATAAAAATAAAACAATGCACTTTCATATTAACCGACGCGCCGCAAATTTTACATGGGTCCATCGATCGCGCTTACTTTAAGCCTGAAATAATAAATGGAACGGGCCAACGTGAGCATCGCAATAAGGATCATTACAATGTACAGAAGGTACATGCCGCCATGATCCTGTTGATATAGAAAATACATAAATACATGTACAATGTGTTAATTCAAGGCTACTCACTGCTGCGAACGAGTACGTGCCCACGATGAGGCCAATGCTGCCAATGAGGAAGATGAATGCGACAATGGCAAACAGAACGCCGCGACTATTGGCGAAACGGGAACCCACCGAAGACACTTTCCTGCAGTGTGGACAGCGAGCCAGTGCGTTGTTATAGGTGTTAAACTGTGTGGCGTAAAAGAAACAGATTAAATATGTTACGTATATGGAAAACTATATTCAAGAGACTCTAAATATGGAATGATATTTTCTAATGTTCTATTTTTCCCTTAGATCAGACAAACGTCTATAGCTATATGCACTCAGTTTTTTTCCTATCAGATGTATATTTCATATATATATTACACTTAATGTATACTAACTATATTCCATTTACTGATTTTTATATTTGATTTTCTATTCGTAGCCGTAACTGACTGGGCGCCTTACCAAGAACGTGTCGGAGCAGTGGCCACAGGTGACGCGGCACATGCCCGGCATGGTTGGCACGGGCGGTGTCACTGGACTTGGAGCCAAATTGATAATACGCTTGCAATTGGGACGTGGACAAGCGATGCGCTGCGATGAGCTCTTGCAGATTAAGAGGCAATTGCAAGGACAGCGCACATACTTCTTGCCAGGTGGTGCATTCCTTATGGGCTGCAAAAGATGTATTATGAATATGGATAAGGAATATATTTTGAGCATTACTTACAGTTGCCTCATTGCAGTGGGTGCACTTGACCACGTGTTGCTCCCGCTTCGCGGTTATGTCAATCATGTTTTGACAGACTCGACAGGTGACCATGGGCACGCCGCCGGTGCCACTGCTCTGATACGGCGGCGGTAGCTCATCGGGTCCAATGAAAGGCACCGATTGTGCCGTGCTGCCTGGATGGAGCAAAGATGCGCAAGATCGATTAGTTGGTGTACTTTTTGTGTAAAACAAATACATGTTGCTCCAGTTGCAACTGCCGTTGCACTAAAGAAGTGGCTGCCACTGCCATTGCCATCAGTATCTGAGCGTGGCATGCAAGAGACTGATTATTACAAAATGGATGGAGAATGGGAGATAAAACCCAGTGGGTCAATCAATGCTTGGGCGTACGAAAACAAACCGGCACTTAGACACCTCTATGTGGTTTCAAACAAGTTGCAACTTTTTGTAGAAATCGAAAAGATCTTAGGGGAAAGGATACATTAATGGCAGGTTTTAAAATTCCTCTTGGCCTTGGGCATGGACTTTGACATTAAAAGGGTGTGATCAGGTTCAGGGCAAAATGAAAGCACTGCGAGATACAGTAGAGTAATCGGTAGGAGTGGGGAAAGACGGGAGTACACTGTGCAACAGTGTGTGAGTGACGATAATGGAAAACAGACGTAGGATGACTCATAGAAAAATGTCTCTCTTCGCCTGCTGATTAATCAGCTGAACGACGTCGCTAGAATTGTTACTGACACTGATATAAAAGCATAAACATAACAATAGGGGAGCGAGGCACTTATCGGTGGTTGTATGCTCTCCACAAGAGCTGTATGAAGAAATTGTTTAATAAAATAAAAGAGAGTAACTTCTGGATATTAAAATATGATTGCTATTAGCTTATAGACCCATTTTCGTAAAGACCTCGATTAAGTGTCAAATAAACCGAAGTAAATAAAACAAAAAATGTAGTAATTAATTTAAATAAAGAAGATTTTTTATATAATGAATTATGATTCCTATTAAGTATAAATGTTGGTTAATTCATTTTTGGGCTCATTTTTAAAAACATCTCGATTAAATGTGAAAATAATCAGAAGCTAATAAAATATAAAATTAAGTAGTTAATTTAAAAAAGAAATATAGTTTTAATAAATAATGTAAATTTTTTAAAGTAATTTTCCAAAATTGACAAAATCAGAAAAAAAAAATTTCCCAGGGATTTAAGCAGCTGTTACAAACCTTATGCTATAGTTGCAGTAATCTGCGCAACAATAGCAAAGTGCGGAGTATTCCAATGCGAATTGGCATCAAGTTACGAACTTTCTGCAAATGTTGAGCAAACGGGTAGCTTATAATAACACCCCTCCACGCCCGCACTCCAAACAACACCCATACCCACCCACAGCAAAATCTATGCAGCTTTTTTTTTATCATGAATGAGTCAGTTAGCACAAAGCGTGTTTACAGGCAGACCTTCGACTGCAAATCACAGCAGCGGCAGCAGCAGCTGTAAAGTAGAGCGAACACTTGTTGGGTTTCCAACACTGGAGACAACAATCTCTGCCCGCATAGATCCGCACGCATGCGGGCAGTCGGACGGATGGGTGGTTGGTGTGAATGCACTTAGTTAAATCCATAGATTAGGGTGACCATATACGTACCATCTTCGTTATTGGCAGCAGCGCTGCTGCCAGGATTTTCGGTGCCCTCATTTGGAAAGGATGGGTAAGAGGCCGAGGTGGGCTCGTCTTTGTTGATCAAGCTTTGTTTCTCGGGATCAGCCATATCGGCGTGGTATTTTTTTTCTTCACTCTTTGTTTTGCACCAAGCACAAGTTCCGTTGGTATTGCACCTAAATTGCAATTGTCGTTGTTGTTGCTGCTGCTGCTTCTTCTTACTCTTTTTCTACACACCGCAACGCAAATGCTTCAACTGCAAATAAACGGAGAGAAGAAAAAAACAAGTAAAGAATAAGTCACACACAGGTATTAGTAATATCCACTATATGCATATTTTTTGGTACGACTTCTTTGTTTGATGGTGCATAGGCTTTTGATTTTTTGCCTACATTGTTTTTTTTTCTTTTCTGTTTTCTGTTTCCACTCTTCTGCTAAATCCTCCCTTTTCGGCATGCTCCGCAATAATCAATTTTTTGGACGTTTCAGCCGGGTCGTTTTTATTGGTCCAGCGCACAGAATCGTTGTTAATTACTAACTTAGTTTATATACACAATGGTGCTAATTGTTTAATGTTTGTATGTGTATTTTGTGCTCGAATTTTACCTTATTTCGTTGAAAGTGCACTTCTGCTGCCGTCGACGCAGAGTTAAGTGATTTGGCCACACTTGCACTGATGAGATATGGTCACACTTATCAGTCTGTATTGTGCAGCCCCGCAACAGCCACTGTGACCCTGGCGCACAGAGTCATTGTCGGCCAGCTGATTTTCGTGTTTACTTTTTTTTTTGTTTTTAAGAACGGTCCGGAATTAAAATGTCGCAAAATAATTCCAAAGAATCATTTATAAGCGATCTAGAAGGTAGTACTGCAAAAATCAATGACAGCCATAACAGTAGCTCTAGTGATGCAGAGACACAAAGGATTAATCAAAGCTTACGACGCAAAACCCGCCAACGACAATTTACTCAAAGCTTCTCATTTAATCGCTTGCCTTTGCGGATAGTTGGCGAGGGGGAAACGCAAGCAGTTTCAAACAATCCAATTTCGATGCGAGATATGACATTAAACGCACCGCAAATCATTGACGATAGTTCCGATATAGATATGGATGCCGAATATCATATATCAAATGAAAGCAGCAGTGATAACACAGCAAAAAGATCCATTGTATTTCCTGGCCGCTCGTTGGAAAAATCCGATTTTCAAGTGAAGAGAACGATACGCAAGCGGAAGACTCGTCGAAAACTAAATCGTTACAAAACAATGTAGAATTATCATAATATAAATATATATTAAAAGAAAAAAAAAAATTGCATTCAAATTCAACTGCAACAAAATCATCGGCTGCATTTGCGCAGGGTTGACTACTACGTGCACTGTACAACACTGGTCCCAGGGCTACAGGTTGGCTTGTGCATTTCGGAGTAGTGGTAAATTTTTACAGGCATAACTTATTTATATGCGGTTTTTATGTAAATAAACCAAAGCGAACGTAGTCAACTTATCTGTAAAGTGTGAGTAATGCATACTAAATAGCATTAAATTTGTTGTAATGTCGATTTAATGTTCCACAATAATAAAAAAGTCGTGTGAAAATTGTGCGATGATTTCATTTTGTGCTGCTGCTGCGCGTTGTTGTATTGGAAACTTCGTCGTATCTTTGACACTGTTGTTGCTGTTGTTGGCTTAGGTACGGGAAACGCAGAGCCAAAGTGGCGTCGACGTCACAAATACAAATGTTTATTTAGCTGGCATGGCCAAAAATCAAACAACAACAGCAACAACAACAGCTGCTGATGAGAACACCTGTTTCTAATTGATTTTTCACATTTTCACTTTAAACGCTTTCAGATCCACGGACTATCAACAACTGTGTTTTGGCTTCATTTTTAAACAGTAGAAACTTGGTAGTTAAGTGCCACAAAACAGGCCAATTAATCGAATTTGTTTAGCCATTAAAAAAAAAAACGAACGAACGAATATTTCGAACCCAGTTTAGTTTACTTTGACCACCGATAGACAGAAACACAAAAAAAATAAAAATAAAAAATTATGGAGGCTCCACCAATGTTTAACAGTGTAGAGGATGAATGCAGATACTGGAAAGAACGCTCCAAACAGTACCACAAAGAGTAAGTGAAGAAACGCAAATCGAGAACTCTTTCAAATCATATCAATATGTTTGTTGTGCTTTTGCAGATGGACAGATGTGAAACAGGAGTACGACGAATATGTTGAACAGTCGCGAGAAATGGAGGCCGAAATGGACGCCACTCTGGAGCAAAAACAGAGTATAATCAAAGATCTCAGAGCTAAGCTTAATATGTTAGAGAAAGAGAATGATTCGCTTAAGGTAAAACATAGAAATCTAAAAAAGTGAACATAAATGACCTCATAAATACTCCATGCAGCTCAAGGTGGACTCACATGGCATTGAGATGTCAATGCTGGATAAACAGTATGAGACGGTGAAAAAAGAGCGCGATTCGATGAAGGAATATCTGCGACAATTGGAGCAGAAAAACGATGATCTGGAGCGTGCACATAGAATACTCAACGAGAGCATAGTAGACTTTGAGAAGATGTTGGACAAAGCCTATGAAAAGAATGCGCTCCTCGAGATGGAGGTGGACGAGAAGGAGATGCTGCAAGAGAAACTGCAGCGGCTAATGGACGAGACCCGCGGTGCGTTTTGTGATATGAGCTTAAATTCAAACTTTGTTTGACTGTGAATTCTGCTTGTAGATCTCAAGCAGGAGCTGAATGTCAAGGCGCGCTATACGCCAGCGAATGGCACAACAACAACAGCAACAGGAGTAGCAACAAATACAGCAAACACCGGCAACAGCTCGATGAATTCCTCAGCATCGCTGCCCAATGGAATTCTGGGCAATGGTGATATATTGCTGCAACATGACAATGCCGCCGCAACAAAAGCCAGCAGCGTTAGCGTTACTTCGCTAAATGGCAGTTTAGCTAATAGAAACGAATATAATCAACAGCAACATTCGCTTAAAAGTAAGATAATCAGTTCATTGAAGCAAACAAAACGCATCCTCAAGCTATCAAAATCATCTCGCCATTCCAAGCCAACCAATTTAATCTAGTTTAATTAATCACAATCAGAACATCCAAAAACCAATTCCATATTGTATATATTTAAGCTAAATTTTTTTTGGTTTGTTTTTTTTTTACATTTCTGTATTTTTATATGCTCAAAATTATTAAATGTAAGCTAAATTTTCATGATTTGCAAACATTTCTCGTAGGCAGTGCCTGTGTATGTTTGTGTTTGTGTTCGTTTGTCGCTCTAACTAATTATCATTTGTAATTGTTAACTAATTGTTAATTAGACCTATTAACTAACCAAAGCTGTGTTTCTTGTGTTTGCTCCCTTTTTGCAGATCCCGAGAACCTAATCAATGGCAATGCTATGAATGCCAGCTCCCGCACCACGGCGCTCAACATTGTGGCCGACATGTTAAGAAAACTGAACGTAAGTTCCCCTTGATTAATACTATCCAAGCATGGTATATGGATCGCATACTTTATATCTTTACCTATAACTCTGTTTTGTATTTGAAGTATTTTTTTGTGTTTTTGTTGTGTCTTGTTTTTAGTTCAATATTTATTTCATATGTTTTTATAGTGGGACAAGGCCTTGTTATGTCCTGATTGTCAAAAGTTTCGTTGCGCCTGCGAACGTGCCACGCTGTCGCCGCCCGGCAGCGAAACTAGTCTCTTTCGTCGCGCCTTTGGCAGCGGCGTCAGCAGCGGTGCTCAGACAACGCCCACCAGCAGCGATGCCAGCTGGACAGATTGCGATAGTCCTGCTCCTGCTTCTGCTGCTCCGGCTGCAAGGCAGGGTCGGAACAGTTTGCAAATTGGCTCAAATATATTTAGGCGCTTTGCGGAACGTATGCGCAGCATGCAAGACTCTCCGGAGCCTCCGGCAGAGACGCCTCCATAAAAATTGCTAACAACGATTTTTGTAACTTGCTTTTTGGCTATTGTTTAATTGGCGCTTGCATTTATTTAATATGCTTACGTTAATAAATAACATTTTCATTTTGTAACCGTTTTTATATGTTTTTATTTTTTGTTTGTTTCATTGTATTTTGTTGCTGCTGCTTGTCTGTCAATCGTTTTTGATCAACTTTTTGTTGTTGTTGTTTTGCAGGCCATGGAGACAAAGCTGAAGACATATCGAGAACATGCGCCGCCGATGCATCCACGTCAATGACCAGCAGCCGGATTGGCGCTGCAACAGTCGCCCCTATCACTGGAGACTGCCGAGTAGCTACTGCGACATGTGGCAGCTGCACAGTTGCATCGTTTGTTCAGTTTTTTTTATGTTCTAGTTTCGATTTTAACGTGCTTCTGTCCCGCCCTTTTTTTATTTATTTTTTCAATGAATTGACTTGTAAAAATTTACTATACATTATTACATATAAATCACACACAATCGTTTATGTTGTATGTGAATATATTATATATATGTATATATATATATATATATATATGAAGCCGATTCCACGCCCCGCCCAACACACACACAATACGCCTTACTTGTATGTAACGAGAGAAAATACGTTAAACTTAAGTCGTATAAATTCTGATCTAATTCATCATGTTTAAGAGCATTGTTCAAATGGCTTCGTTTACTCGTGGCAGCCGCGATTTTGCACATTCATGGAATGCATAATTAGTATATGTTCTTTATATATATATATGTTTAAAATTAGTCATGTTCTAGTATTGATTGTTAATTTTTGCTCGCAGAGCTTTCGAAAACGAATTAATGTGCACCTAAACTTGTACACATTTTCGAACATGACTACCAGCTTAGCGAGTAAGTGAGTTCAAGTGAGATCAGCACACAGAGCTTCTGTAGAATTGTAGCTTGTAGTGCATCATAAATAAGCAGAAAGTTCAGCTGAGTCGAAAGTATTACAGCCCGTAAAAAACATACTATTACACGAATGCAAAACAAATACTCGTAGAATTAAATAGAAGGAAAGGAGAGAGAGAGAGAGAGAGAGGGGTTTACAGAGAGATAGAGTGTGTGGTGGCAATTATCATTTAAGCTAAATACAATTTATGACTAGATCGTCTCTTCTACACTCTAACCCTAACCTTTCCCCAACAAATCCAACCATTTAGTTCAATTTGAACAGCGTACAAAAGAATTTCAACCAACAACCACAATAATGACACATTTTTCGTTTTATATTTTGATGCGAATATAAAATAATGTAAAAATGCGACAGAGAACAGAAAACCTGTTATTATTATTATAATATATTACATATATTAAAATTGTACATTTATGAAACAGACAACAACAACAACAACGCATGATAATTTATAAATAAAGAGATAATTAGTTTTAAATAGAAACAACGTCGATTTATTTGAATCCGTATTTGAATCCCACTTCAAAATGAACATTTATCTTCAATCATGTTATAATTAATTTGTTATGTACTTAAAATTGAATTAGCAAAATATTTGTATTCATTTCGTAAAGGAGATGGAGGAGTTGTCACTGGCTTGTTGGCTATGCCAAGGCCAAGCTGGTTAATGCCGCCACAGCTCACGGAGTACACACCGAACACCAACCACACACTTGCACATCAACTCAACTCCTCTAAAGCTTTTGCTGTGGCTTTTCCCCTTTTTAGCACAGTTTTTTTTGGTGCGGGTGGCGGCACAGTTTACCCCAGGATATTATGCTAATGCAGGGGCGGCATTTACAAGGTAATCTGCCCCACAGAAGCTGTTGCTGGCCTTGCGACGGGTCTGAGTTTGAGTGTTGGGAAGTTGCTACTGCTGACCGTGAGCGTGTTGAGCTAATGAAAGTGCTTTGGTTTTTGAAGTAAACAGCAGGGCGTCTAGTGTTTGGCATTGAGTGCAAATATTTTTCATAAGCAACAGCAGCAGAGACAACAATAAAAAAAAAACAAAAAAAATAATGGCAGAGGCTTTTATCAAACGCACAGCAGTTGTAAGCACAACGAACAATGTGCAGCAGCAAGTGCCCATGGGCGTAGCCAGAAACTCAGCCAGGGGATCTAGGATGGAACATTTCTCTTATGTTTTCACTGACTATTTGCCCATTTTAAATGGGGAATAAAAACTGATAGATCTGACCAAAAATGCAAGTCACAAGTAGAACTCGATTCTTTCTCCAATGTCGAGCTAAACTCTCTGAGAGATCCACTAAATAAATCTCAATTATGACTGTTAGTCGTAACCAGCAATTCAAATTGATTTTAGTAGTTAAATTGTGCTAATTTAATGCAAAGTAGATTCGCGAAGTGAAAGTGAAATTAAATTAAATTAATGGTTGGTTGCCTGGGGCACTCTGTGAATGGGCAACGATTTGTTGTTGCAAAGTGAAGCTAAAGAAAGAGTTAAATTCTGCTGCTGCTGCTGTTGCTGCTGCTTGATTGTCTAGTTTTTAAGTGAGCGTAAAACCGTTGATGTGTGTGTGTGAGTGCATTGCGTCTTATTGCAAAATGTCTAGTAAAAAAATCCAACGATTTTTTACACTTCGCTTAATGAAAACAAGTTAAATGGATATCACAAAGTAGGGAATACATAGGTGCAAGGAGGTAATTAAGTTCCCTGTTTGTGTACAACAGGTTTTAAGTGTGTCTGCACCCTTCCAGCTAAGACCCTGGCTGAGTACACTTTCTATTGTCCTTGCAACACAGGCCGTTGTATGCTGGCAACCAGCAGCTGCAGCCATAAGCGGATTTCAAATGGCACAATGCAATTGGCCTTTGAAAGAATGGAAAAGGAAAGCATCGCTGACATAAAAGCTAAGCATGTATGAATGTGCGCGTGTTGAGTGTCGTTTGTGTGTGTGTGGGTTGCTTCTATGTGTGTGTGTGTGTGTATGCAGGATATTTTTAAAAGCAATTCGAAGTATTTGCGCTCTTTTTGCTGTCGTCTTTTGCCTAATGAACTCCCACGGGTAAAGAGGGTAAATTTACGTCAGCTAATTAACTGGGAAATAGCAAAACTACTACAAATAAAGCACCCACACACTAACCAGGTAAATATATACATATATGGCATATATAGGCAGCCTGCAGCACTCATAACAGTTTGAGAACACATTTGGGTAAATCATTTCGCAGCAGCTCAAGTGTAATTGTTTTCGCATAAAAACCGAGCTAAAACAGATCATAAAAAGAGCTAGCAAAAAAAATAAAAATAAAAATAAAAATAACTGAACACCTTCAAGCTGAAGCTGAAAGTTTTCAAACAGGGTGCTGCTCTGTTATGTAATCAGCTTAGGATAGCTTTGTATTAAGGCGGTTTTCCTTTTCCTTTCTTGTTTTTGATGAAAGGAACGCAAACAAACATGAAATGCAATGCTCCCATTTTATTGAGGCTTAAAAGAGGATTTTGGCCGCAAACACTTACCTGCTATCATCCAAAATTTCGGACTAGTACATGACAGCATAATTGATGTTCAGTTTTCCTTTTGCATAATTGAGATTAAGAAAATATATCGCTCTTTGATGCCATTCATATTAATTCATAAATATCTTTCGGAAATTCGTCTAGAATTAGTAGTTACTTAGATAGCAAGAAGATAATCCAAATTAATTCATAAGCATCTTTCGGAAATTTGTCTAGAATTAGTATTTTATTTGATAACGGCCCTCGTAATGAGGCTCCACCGTTGGGGCCGATGAAACCATTTAGTCAATTAAATAATGCCATTGAAGGACACCCTGTGGATACAATGTATATACGGGTACTTATATTGTATTTGGCATTTTACACGCTGTTAATATTTAACATGCGCGATGGCGTAAGATGAAGCGGCAGGTAAGCGTTAACGGAAGCCTCGCAGTGGAGCAGGGATAATGATGATGACGATGATGATGCGGCTGTTGCGCCTTAGGGTGTTGTTGTTGGCGTGTCCTGGCATCGTTTTTGGTCTGGCCTAAACATCAAACAAAATCGATATTCGGGTGGTTGGTTGGTAGGTGTAAGTGTGTACAAATTTGGGCATAAACAAGCCACTGCACACATATACACACACACACACACACACACACACACACATTGTATACATTTACATGACAAGAGGGCAGGGGGTGTGTTCTGGTGTTGTATGCCCTCAGGTGGGGAACCCTGCTTTGTTTGAACGCCGCAGGACGCTCATTTTTCGTAATGAGTTTGCCTACTATGTGCAAGGTGAAGCCCAAAACTGAAGCACAGATAAAGCAACCCAACCAAAATCAACGTTAAGCAAACAACAACAAGCGTAACAACAACAGCCAGAGAGAAATATAGGTTCTGCAGTTGCTTTGGGATATTTTCGTTAGCTACGAAGGCTGCAATAATAAAAGCCATAATTTGCTTTAATACAGCACAGAGGACAGCAGACCTTTAGCACACACACTTGGAAAAAAATAAACTAAAGTCTAAAACATGTCCTGCATAGCTGTAACGAGAAAAAGAGCAATAATTGGAATCGTAAATTCAGTTTGTGGCTTTAAGCCAAAGTTACAACTATGGATAGAACCTTGGATAATAATTTTATAATAATAATTTTATATCCAAAATTCATGATACTTGTGTTTATTATTTCTCAGTGCACGGGAAAGCAGCTAGAGCTCATATCGAAGCTTGTTAACAGTAGCATTGAGCAATGGCCGCGACGCCATCTTTGTGCTCGACTTCCGGCTGGCATTACATCCGGTGCCTGGCAGCTATAAAAAAAAACGACAAAAGATTTACAGTATAAATGAATTTGATTAGTGTTCGCAGTGCAGTTGTCTGGCATTGATTAAATAAACGAGCTTTTAACTTGGATTCAAGTTGCATTCAATCGACGCTCCATTAATTAGTTACCTCAACTCGTACCTCATCTACGATAGAGAGGCGAGACGGGGGGGAGGAGAGAACAAGACCGCAAACACAAGCGCACATCATTAGCAGACACTGAGGGGATTTAATTAAATGGAATTGCCAGATTGTCAAAAGAACAATCGATGAATCCTTTGAACGGTTTAATTGCGCTTCAGCTTTTGCATTTGATGTTGCAGATTGCTTCAATTATATGCCACATTGAGTTCTTGCGTGTGTGTGCACGTGTACGTGAGTATGACTATGCTCTTTTACTAATTGAACGCAACATTCAACTTGATGTTGACTTTGCAGTTTTTTATATTCAAATGCCGATGGTTGAATCAATTGCACTGTGAAACAAGCTAAAGCCATGTGTAATCTTACCATGGTTCCAAAGAGTCACAACACAAATGGTAGACAAAAAAAACATTGCCACTGCGTGTCATTGTGTGTGCGTAGGTGTGTGGCAAGGCCAGCAGGTACACAAACACATATACACATTCCACACGAGAATATCTGGCGAGACTCTCTGATTTATGCTTCACAAAGAGTACTCAAACACACTCGCACACGCAGGCATACACTCACACACACACACTTGCAAATAAGCTTATTCATACGTAGCACAATTTTTGAGTGCTATCTTACATTTTTCTTTTTCTTGTTTACTTGGGGCATTCTAGTTTTTGTATGTTGCACGTTGGACTAGCAAATAGCCTGCACTCAACTTGAGCAGTCAAAGAATTATGCATAGAAAGTATGCTTAGTTGGATTTTGATTATTTTTAGATGCATGAATCTATTTGCTGAGTGACTGTTAAGAAATTTATTACACTTCCTTAATCGGAAGTTATCTGCCACATTTGAACACAAGCTTATGAACAAACAAGAGCAACTAGCTTCTTTTACAGCTCATAAAATAATAACGAAGGCTGCTGTTAAGCTAATTTAATGGAGACAAGCTCTTGATTAGGGGAGAAACTACAGCTGAAGACTTTTCTCTCGCCTTGTTTCGTTTCATTTTGGGTAAGTTTCGCAGAAAAATAAATATATGTAGTATAAATACATATTTATATTATACACAAATAATTTCATCTTGAATACCTATAAAATACCATTTGATAATGAATATTATTTTCAATGTTGAACAAAAACCAGTTTCTAATCCGCTTCGTAGACGCACTCGAACCAAGTATGCCCACTCATTTGGGTGCAGGGTGTGAACGATACGAAAGCATTGAAATTTATGTTGCATACTTTTTGGGGGGTTGTAAGCGTAGCCCAATTAGGCGTAAACAAATTTGTAGCTGCTGCCACTCTAGCTGCTGCTGCTACTGTTGCTGCGTAACTTGAGCCACTGAGCGACCACTAGTTGCTGTAAAAGTCCACAACGCCCACTGCCCACCCCACAGCACCCCTACGATTGACATTGACAAAGCTGCTCACAGCGCGTGTCAATTTTTTTTTTGTGTTTTTGTTCTTTTTGTAAATAATTTGAACTATTGATACGCAAACGCTGCTGCTGCTGCTGCTGCTGCTGATGATGATGATGATGATGTGGATGTTGGCCATGATGATGAAGTTGGCAAGTGGTCTGACCCTGATACCAAACAAAACTTGTTGCTTTTTAGGCCCATGGTAGTTAATGTTTAGTACCGGCGGGGAATTGTTTCTCGTTTTTTTTTTGTTGGGGAATTTCCCTTTTTTCCCCTGCAGCGCAACAGTTTTTTTTCCGTTATTTTTTTCGGTGCGTATGTTGGGAACTTCGTGTGTTTTGCCGAACTCCAATTTTGAGTTAAAGCATTAGGTAAAACCAGAGCCAGAGCCAGCTCCAATCCAGAGTGACAGTCTTCTGGGGGACTTGACAGCGTTTGCCCGTGTCCTGGCGCTAGGATAATCGCAACAATAAAAAAAAACGAAAAAAAAACAAAGAAAAACAAACACCTTCATATAGCCAACTATATAGCGTGCTGGTTTCGCGTCGCGTTGTGTTTGATTTTTTTGGGTTGGACTTCAACAAACTGCGAATCGTGAGTAAATAGATAGTAAAATGCCTGCTGATGTTATTTACACCAAGGTATTTTTCGAATATGGCTTAAGGGCGAGCTTGTTATATGGCACTTAACTCTGCTTGTAAATCGGGCAATGTTAAGAGGATTACAATGTTGCAAGTAATTATTATCGGTGGCACTTTGTTGTAAGTGCTGTGAGGAATTAACTTTATTTCGATCTAGCCACGTTTTGACAACGTATCCTTGGGCAACCGGAAAGCAGCTGTAAAGCAACAGGCAGCAATAGCTAAACCCTACTTTTTGCCATTTAGTTTTTACGCACACACACGTACGCACACACACACACACATAACACTCATACTGATGTGCGCTCCGTGATACACTTAATCCGACATTTACAATTTCTGCTTAAGGATTTATTTATGGATTCAATATGTGTACAACGTTTACTTTGCTGTGCGACGACATGTATGTGTGTGTGTATGGGAGTGTGTGTGAGCGTGTGTGTATGTATGGAAGTGTGTGTATCTTTGCGCATATGCTTCAATGCTTCCACATACTCCACCCCATCCCAGCCCAATCTATTTGCACATTTGCATGCGCACACAACACAAAGCATTTTGAATACACGCATTTCAAATTTTGTAATTCATTTTGTAATGCATAAGGATATATAGATGGATGTATAGATATGTGCGGATACATAGATCCTTTGTGCTCGACAAGAAAAGGCAAAACCCAAACGACCTCGACTCCAGCACCCTGTCTTACTTATTCATTGAAGTTGCATTGAATATGTGCTCCGAGGTGAGCTTACAACAAGAGCAGCAACACGTTTTCTAAAACCAACATTTTATTTATACCTAGTACGGACGTCAGTTCTTGGCATGTACGGATGGGTGTAAACTATAAACAAACATAACTTTGTGAAAACTTCATCGATTTTGCTAAAGCATTTAAGTTTTAGTTAAAATTTGTTAACAGGATTCTTTGTCAAAATTCGTGTTAAAATCATCTAAAAGATTAGGTCTGGATCAAAACTTCCCAGAGTCAAAACTTTACCAAAAGTTTGGGATTCTTAATCATGGTTTGAAATCTAGATAAATGCTACATTCAAAGTTGGAAACATGACGCTGGCGCTCAATTACTGCTATAATTATATACTTAAAGTGGGTTTGCACGGTTTCTAAGAAATCCACTCGTGAAAGGTTTTAAAACAGTTTCCAGGATATCTGATGAGAGTTCATACATTTCAAGTAATCTGAAATCTGAAAACTAAAGGATTTCTTAATATTAATGTAAAAAGTTTGCAAGGCTTATGGATTCTATTTACTTATGCTTCTATATATATAAATAATATAAAATAACAGCTTGTTGTTTATTGATTTTCTTCAATTCAGATTAACAATTCCATACATTTTTTAGCCAAGTGCTCAACTTTTCTACGGAAAAAGTAAAGTTTGCTAAAAAGTTGATTTTCTACTGCTATTAAATACAAGTTTCTTTCAGATTACTAACTTAAAGAATATTGCTTTTGTGAACTCAAACTAAGCACAAGTTGTACAAAAGCAAAAAGTTGTTCAATGCAAACTCGTAAAGCAAACTTGAATTTAATCAGTTTCAAATCATATTTAATAAAATAATGAAAATTTGCTAATTTGTATTGTAATTAAATAAAGACAATTAGTTGTGTCGGCGCTGTTCTATTCTCAAGTACAATTTCAAATTGAACAAAAGCAGCCAACATATTTCGAGTGCCTGTTGTCGATGCAACAATGAGCCAATATTGAAGCCTAAATTTCAGCAAGCAGAACAATTGTTTTTGTTTGGTTTCAGTTTAATTAATTGCAGTGCATATATTGTTTTTCATTTGTACAATTCTCCATAAATTGTAATACTTGCTAACTGATTGTAATTTCCATTTATTGTTTGCCCCTCTTGCCGGTTGGCTTAACCTCCACCGCCTACCATCACTTAATATTGTTTGCTGCAGGGCTATTTGTCTTGTGGTTTGTGTTTGAAATTCAATGTTGCCACAGTTGGATTAGTTGTTAATCTTTATTGATTTCATTAGTGCTCGCACTGAATGTGCAGCAGAAAAATGCACATAGAATAAAAAGTTTTTCTTCCCACATTTATGGCCGGCCTTGCAATGAGCTACCCCCACACATAATATCCAGCTAGACGACTGACTATTTATAGAAAGCTGAACTCCCACATTAAGCGAACAATGAGCAACTTCCATCGCCATGGCAAATATGACGACAGCACAAGCGAATCTCGTGGTGGGTGTTGTTATTGTTACTGTTGTTGTTGCAAATATAGTTGTGGGCTATACAGTTGTTGTTGTTGTTGTTGTTATGGTTAGGTGCGGCCTCCGTGTATCGTTCGAATGGAGAGCAAACATTAACAAGTGGGTGCAAAGTGACTAAAGGTAAGGGTAGGTTGCACAGCATAATATACTCTCCACTGGGCTTACTTCAATGATCAGCAGAAGTTGTATTTGACAGGCGATATTTATTTAAGTGGTTCGCTACAGTAAGGCTCTATTCATGTCTGCAGCAAAATAATATACAACTCCACCTGAACATGATTGCAGGGTATTGAAGCTAACAAAAAAAGCAACAAGCGCAACATTATGATAAAAATCGATAAGGAAATCTACATTCGGTATAAGTTTGTTGTTCCGAAAATATCAAATATGCAAATATTTGCCCGTCAGCTACCTGAAAATAACGCTTAACTTGTTCAGCACTGCGCTCCCCCCTCGCTGTGCATATGTGTGTTGTGTGTGCGTTGTGTGTGCAGGAGTGACGGAAAATGCTCAATTTGGAAAGCTGGAGCATTTTTGGCAGTGCTAAATGTGAAGGAAAATGAATCCCAAGCGCATCCAGCGATTTGCCAGGCAATATGCCAAATTTGTTTTGCGTTGTTAGCTGGGGAATAGCTGTCACCTTGGCACTGCTTCACATATATGTATATATAAATATATATATATATACATATATGTATATAGAGTTAACAACAACACAAACCATGCGGTGTAATATTAAGATCAAAAGCTTCAACTTGCCACTGTAAACATGTGCAAATATTTTAAGTTGATTTTATTACAATTTTATTTTACTTCGTGTTTTCCTTTTTATGCAATTTTCTTTCAATTTTTTTCTGAAGTAGACAATATAATGAAAATATAATTTTCTATTGAATGAAAAAAGGCGTTGTGTACCGCCTTAGTGCCACAAGAGCTGAAGTAAGGAAGATTTTTCGGGTCAACACGGACTTTTCGGCACAGTTGGTCAGCTTTTGCAATTTGCTTTTTACTTTTTGTTTTTCTTTTCTTTTTTTTTTTGTGTTTCTTTACCTGCAGCTGTTTATCATAATTTTGTTGATTTGCTGTCTGCCAACAGCAGTAGCGAAAAGAAAAACAAAAACAACAACAACAGCAACAAAAAAAAGGGGCGCACCGGAAAGCTGTCAGCAGGACAACCAAAAAAGTTTCACAAGGCGCGGCCTTCCCAAACAAAAAACTTTGCCAAGTAAATTTAAATGGCCAAAACGAACAAAAAAAATGAAACAATCGTAGCAGGAGGCAAAACAACAGAAGGCCAAGCAAAGATATTATTATGCGTATTTTTGGTAACGCTAAAGACTCTAATACCCTCGAAAAGCCCTCCACGCTGCACAGGCTTTCAAATTTCCAATTTTGGGCTTAAATTCGATAACAGTGCGATTAGGTGCTCAATGGGTGAGGCACAAATATAGCACTACTATCGCTTCAGGCATATCAAAAGTAACTAAAAGCAATCATATAAAAAATGCTCAGCTTGCCACAAGCTTTAAGCAATTAGATGTGAAGCATAATAAACAGAAAACTTGTGTGACAAGTGTAGCAACTGGGCTCAGGGCGCAAATTTCACACATGAGCTCGTCCTTGCAATTCCCACAGCGTGTCTTAGCAGCTATTGCTTTACTTTGCGAGCGTATTGAAAGCGTATGCCTGGCATACTCAGACAGTCTTAGTGTATTAGTGTATAGTATGAGTGAAGTTTTGTTTGTTGCCCAACGGGGCATGCGTCATTTCAAACGGTTTGCGCCAGGCTTTTCATAACTTTCTCTTCGGTGTTTTTTTGTTGTCATATTTAGTCTTTAGCATTTTGTGTAATGAATTGTTGTGACAGAATAATGTGAACATTGTTGTTGCTTTTGTTATTGTTGTTATTGTTGTGCGTGCTCTCTCTTTTATTTTTATGGGCTGTGTAAGGCAATTTAATAAAATATGCAATTGAATGCGGAGTGGCGTGGCGTGGCGTGTCGTCAACTGTTGCGTCGGCCCTCAAGGGTCCACAAAATGGGGTCTACAACCAGTGGCCAAACAGCGGCGTCTGCCAATTAAAAACATGGCGTCATGGCAACTAAATTGGCAAATGGGAAAATTCACCCAACACACACACACACACACACAAATGTTTATTAGCCGCAAAACGTTGCTCATTAAAAAGTTCGTCACGGCAAAGAACCTGACGGCCAACTGGCAACTATGGAGATGGCAACTGTAACTGGGATCGGGAATTGCCGACTGGACCAACGTGGTCTGATTAAAAACTTTTTTGCTGCTTAGCCTCGACACACCCCAACGCGGCTTTAAGTTGCTTGGTGAACCTGTCTGCCTGTCTGCCAGCCTGCCAGCTTGCCAGCTTGCCTGGCTGTCTGATCTAAGCCCTCTTGTCTCTACGTGTTTTTTACACCCGCTGACAGTTCGCCTAATTATGGACTTTACCCAGCTCATCAACATCATCATCATCGTCATCATCATCATGTTCTTTAGGTTTGACGCTTATGAAGAAAGTAGCATTGACTAGCTAAGAGCTTGTCTAGCTAACTTCTCAAACATAACTGAAACCGATTAAAGGCAACTTTGAAAGTTGGAACATGTTTTCGGAATATTTACAAAGTTGCTCTAACTTTAATTTTGAAGTTTTAATGCACAAGTTTAACAGCTGCATCTATTGGAACTTAAAAGATACATTTTTAAATTCTTTGTATCGGGCGATGCATTTTAAATATGAAAAAATAAAAATAAAAAATCGGCAACTTTTTCTGTCACCGATTTTTTCACCAGTTTAGCCTGCAGCCATTTTGTCCGCTACTTTGATCTTCTCATGTTGCCCTGATTGGGTGTATGTGCCTGTGTGTGTGGGTGTATTTGTATGTGAGAGTGTGTGTGTGATTGTCCTTTTTTTTGTGTACGTATTTATGCGAAGCCTGTCCAGTGGGGTCGTTAGTTTTTGTTTCTGTTTCTGTTGCTGAGCGGCACTTTGCACGCCCCAACGCTTTTTATGGCACTTTATGACATTTTATGGTCTTTCATGACTTCATCCGAAGCACGGACACAGTTCCAAGTTCGAAACAGAAACCGAAACCAAATGCGCATGGAAAAACTGAATCGAAATGGTAATCCAAATCAAAATCAATGACCATATTAATATACAGACGTGCCCTCGACTCGATGGCAAATTGCACTCTTATGTGAAAATCGAGATAAGTAGAACAGCTCATAGTACCAGCCACGAGGGGCGTAGACAGGGGTCTATAACCCCTTCTCATTGAGTAACTTACATTCAATCGGATTACATTTAATTGGATAGATTTATTTATAAGTTATTATTTTTGTTATTTGGGTATTATTAGGCATCTTTTGCTATACCCCTTTAATTGAACTTCATTTATGCTTCTTTTTTTCTTTTGCATTTTAAGTTTCCCTTAGTTGAAATCCCTTCTACGCCCATGGCACACAAACAATTCTCACACTAATCAAGTGGCAGAGTCAAGTGCTTTTGTCTGTCTGTATCTCTGTCTGTCTGCCTGACTATCTAACTATCTATATGGCATCAGCTGAAACTGTAATCATTATATAGCTGACACTTCCTGTGTGTGTGAGAACAACGGCAACATCTCAACGCTTATTTACACAGGAGCATTGAGGACGAGGCGTACAGCTTTCATGCTGTGTCTCCTGGCTGGTTGCAGCATATTCCATTTAAATAATACATGGCTGACGGGGCACACACACACATGGTGCACACCTGGTGAAGGTAAAAGTTAAACATAGCTGACACACGTTTCATTTATTATAAAATATGCAATGTCTCTCTCGCTCTCTGCCTCTCTGTGATGTGCTCGTTATAATGATCAACACATTCTTCATTTAATAATGCCCTCGTCATCCATATTGTCAGTTGCATATTCATAGCTATGTGCTCAAGTGTTATTTGTCCACATGTGCAACAAACGGCAGTAGCATCAGTGGCAGCATCAGTGACAGCATCAGTGGCAGCATCAGTGACAGCATCAGTTGGGCAGCATCGGCTTTATGTTGTGTCATTTGCATAATTATGCCAACTGGGATTGGGATATGTTTCAAGCTTTTTTAATGGCTCACTCAGCACAATGCGTAAATCAGCCTAATTGAATTCAAATGTTGTCGAAACCGATTTGATTTGGATCGTTTCGATTTGATTCGATATTCTGTGATGCTTTTTATATAAGGACAGCTGCGGCTGGTTGTCTGTCATTAAGCATCTAAAACTCTTCAACACTTCAAAATAGAAATGTTGATTTTACGCAGCTGTTAAAGAGCCATCTGTTCTACTAGCTAAAAATATATTAGTACAAATCACTCTTGATTTTGTAGGTCATAAAGTAGGTTTAACGAACAGTAAATTATATATTAGCAGACTTAATTAAGATTTAATGAACCTTACGGTCGTAATGCAAAGCTCATGCAGCTGCCAGAATCACAGTTAAGACAGCATTGCCCACAATTACAAACACAACTGTCAGTGGGGCAGAGAGAGAGAGAGAGGCAGAGAGAGAGATGGGCAATCAGACAGTTGGATGGACAGGTTGCTGATGGAGTCTGACGGCAGCGCTTGTTCCGTTGACAAATCATTTCAGTGCGACCGACGACAGCTGGTCGTAGGACTGCCAAAAGCAAAACGGTTCGAGGGGTGCTGTTAAAAAATGATTGACGCTTGCACATTACATCTGTGTCTGTGTCTGTGCCTGCGTCTGTGCCTGTGTGTGTGTGCGAATATGAAACATCGAAATTCGTCAGACGGCAGCAAGAATGACAGTTAACTTATACATACATAGACATTTTTCACTCATTGCATTTGCCAACCATTTGCCATCCAATTTGGTTATGAATTTTTTAGTTCGCTCTGGCTGACTGGGCGACTGACAACTATGCAAATTGGCACACAGCAGACCAACCATAAGGGCAGTCCTGAAAAATACTCCACACCACTCCATTTCACTTCACACACAACAACTAAATACAATGCAAACAGAGCCCAAGTTGCATGCAAAACTTTTGCTTATTGAAAAAGTTTTTGAACATTTGTCGTAATATTATGCAGGTCACCGGCGCGGATTGAACCCTTTTTTTTCCGAGCCCAATAAAAAAAAACAAAAAACGAGATATATACATATAAAATTGGGATTTCGCAGTGTGAACTTTGCTTTTGTCCATTCCAGCCACCCGGGCACCTTTATTTTGAATTCATTTGTGCTCCTAAAGAGAACAAAGCAAATGCTTGGATCCGGAGGACCCAGGCCCCGGACAAGGACCCGTTCAAGGACCCGAACCCCGGACTGGGGCACAACACAACTTGAACGCGTTGATTGATTGTGTCAATGGGGTGGATGGGCGATAACAGCAAACAGATTGTGTGGAGTGGGGCGTGGGGGTTAGCCAGCAACAGGGTGCTTGCTGCACTGAATTCATTCAATGGCAATGCCAATGTAAATTGCTTGGCTCCTCGGAGTGGCTGATGGCTCTCGGCGCCTGTTTGCATAAGTCAAGCCAAATAAAATGAACTGAGGAGCAAGTGCTTTAAAAATTTAAATGCCTGTTGACACAGGTGTGTGTAGTGTGCCTCAGGGCAAACAGATGGAAAATCAACGTGCTCGGCATATTAAAGCTCTTGGCCCCATTTTCAATTTCAGACACAAAAAATTGGTCGATTAGTCGAGTGGCGAGCTGCTGCCACGTAGACCAAAAAACCAGCAACAAGTAAGTTCGTACATCGCCGTAGTCATCAAATCACTTAGGGGGCAGCAAAAGTATGCTTTGAAAAGTAACCAGACAACATTTAATGCCAACTTGATGAATGAGGTTCATTGGTTTAATGATTTCTTTCTGCTAAATAGCTTAGCATGTGAAAATTTCTTTGGCGGCCGCAACTCCCCTACTCTGACTGCGCCCATGTTTGTGTGTACTACAAATTGTTGCGTATACGCAACGTACGCACGTCGCAGACAATGGCAAGGACGACGACAACGACGTTGTAAAAGTTTTTTTTTTTGGTGTTTCTTTTTTTTGTTTTGTTTTTGTGGCTCATAAACGTAAAATGTATAAAATATCTTTATAGTAAATGACGCTTTTGAGGTTAAAAATAAATCAGCGACAGCGAAACATTCTCGCGGCGTATGCGTAAAAATCCGTAAATTTATATTGCAGTGTTTGCGTGTGTGTATGCGTGTGCATGCGTGTGTGTGTGTTGCTGTTGTTGTGCTTTTAAAATGTTCCCAACAAAAGCGTTATTAAATGAGACATTTAATTAATTGCGAAGGCCTGGGCTGCAAATTAATTATGTAATCTTAGCACCTTGGGCAAAATGAGTGCTCTAATGAAATTTAAGAGAAGGCCATGCACAAGAGAAAGAGAGAGACAGAGAGAGAGAGGGAGAACGAGCACATGTGCCTACAGCTAAGTGTTCATATATTGAGAGCGCAGAAATAAATTAAATTGCATGCATTCTGGCGACGGGAACGCACTTGACAGTTGGCCACAAAGGCAAAAGCCAGCCAGCCAGCGAAGCTTAGAATTTTGAAAAGCAGACGAGGGCAGCTCAACGAGTACACTAAGAAAAATACCAAGAATCGAACCCTCTTAAAAATAAAATACTATATAAGCTGGGAGCCAAGGAAAGGTATATTGCGAAGCTGAAGCTCTAGTTGCTGATGCTCTGACTTGTATTATTAATGTTAATATTATTAAAGTCATTCATTTACTATAGTTAAATAAGTTAGCAACAAATTCAAAATCTCACATTCTTCTGCTTGTCTAATAATGCAAAATAAAATCTGGAAAACAATTTTGTGATTAAATATCTTAAGCAAACAATCGAAATAAGTCTTAAAGCCTAATAGAGTTGCCTTCGCAGCAAGGCAGAAGTGCAGACGTCAACACTTAAGTATGTCTGTGTGGGTGACTATGTGTTTGTGTGTGTGAGTGTGTGGTGTACGTGCGTGTGTGTGTGTGTGAAGTGCAGATAGAGAGTGCTGCCATAATAAACAACAAAGGCAACCAAAAAGCAATGTTTATTTTGATTTACAAACTGAGGCGGCGATTGAAGACGCAGCTGCAAGCGGGGGCAGGGAGGGGGAATAGATGAAAACGAATACAGCAGCTCAACTTTCACTTGACTACAGAAAAAAAAAGTCAAAAGCGAAGCAGTAAAGGAAAATGTTTTTAGGCAAAGCGTTGTGCGAGTGGAAAACACAAATACAAAACACAAACACAAATATAAACATGAAACAGCAACAAAAACAGTAAAGGAACTCTCGCACTTGCTCTATCTCTCTCTCTCACTCTCTCTGTCGTTCTCAATCGCTTGCACACACACACACATGGACACGGACACGGGCATAATGGGAAACGTAGAGCGTTGCTGCAAGTCCCGAGCTTAGCGCTAAAGCCTGCTGCGACAGGACATTTAATCTTCTTGTATTATGTTTGGGGCGGGGTGGTCTGAGCAGAGGCAGCAGCAGCAACAGCCAGTTTATGCCTTGCCAAAGCAGGCTCCAACAGCGGAGAGGCAGCGGAGCGAAACCAACGCCAGAGAGCGTGAAGTCAGCAACAGCTTCAAGATTCAAGTGGCTGCCTGGCGGGAAGTCGATAGGTGGTTGGGGGTGGAGGTGGGGTGTAAAAGATTGTGGGTTGTGACCAAGGCAAAAGGGTAATGCCAAAAGCTGTTGCTCTGATTTTTATTGTAATTCTCGGAATGGTTATTTTACTTTAACAAGCCCAATCTCAATCTGTGCCAGCGTTTGCTCTCGCTCTGTGTGTATTTGAGTGTGTGTGTGTGTGTGTTTGTGTATGCGTGTTTGTATGTGTGTATTTGTGTGTGTTTGTGTGATTGTTTGTGTCTGTCAACTTAAGTTGAGCAATGTCATGGGGCTAATATCGAATGTGTATCCCTTTGCAAAGTGTCCTCCATTCTGTGGTCTCGACGCAAATTGGCAAATCACAATAGTCAAAATATGCGCACAAATCTCTCTCTCTCTCTCTCTCTCTGTCTCTATCTCGATATATATATATATGTACATATACTCAGTGGTAAACCAATTCATTAGTAATGTGTAAAAGTGAGTCAAATTAGATTGAGCTTATTTGTTGCTGTTGCCACAAAAGCCACAAAAATTCTTACATCGATCTTGATTTCGACTATTTAAGACTGCGGCTATCTCAAGAATATTCGGCTATCAATTCAGTCTAATTGATTGCTTAACTTTCAGTCCAACTAAGTCCAATTAAGTAATATAAAGATTGAGTATTTAAATATTTGATTTCTAATTTATTTGCTTCTACAACATTTGCCTTTTGCTTTAAATTTCTATACTTATTAAGCAGTGCTTTGCATTTGCCTTAAATGCCAACTCACTTTCCTATCACTTATTTATGTCAGGTTAACTTGGCTTAAGCTGTTGCCATTTTTTTCCATTCTCTAGCTGCTCAAATAGTAAATGTAGTACTTGAATTTCTTTAGAAAAATGCTGCCTAGCAAGCCTCGACTATTTCTCAGAAGCAGCTGCTGCTGTTGCTGTATGCAACAACTTAACAATATGCTTCTTATATATGTATATAGTATTTACATATATATATATATATATATATATGGTTACATGAGTACGCATAGACTTATTCACTTTTACAGGACATGGCCTGCCCTAGGAGTAAAGTGTGCCGTTAAGCAAGTCTATTGTAGTAAGCTGCAAAGATAAAATACATTAAAGCCGAAATACCCTGCAAAATAAAAAACTGACGGAATAAACTTCACAGGCCTGTAAACGTTTCTAGTAAAATGGAAAATCAAGTGAGCAATTGTTGAATAAACTTGGGACACTAGACAATCCCAACTGCTCACACGCTGTGACTTTCGCATTGTGTGGCATGAATGGGACACAGATTCGACGCGGATGAGAGGTGTGATGCAAAACGAAGCGCAGCATAAACGAAATTAATTTCCGGCCATCTCGGTGTGTGTGGCACAAACAAAAGCGCATCAGTCCGGAAATCGAATTAAAGCACCTCGATGGATGCGTGCGTGACTCGCAATTAGTGATAGAGAGCATGTTAAACTCATTTTCAGTTGAGTTTGACAGCAAATTTTGTTTCATACAAGCGAAGATTTATGAACGGTATGCATTGAGTGCAATTTTGTAAATAATGCTGTTTCGCTTGGTTACACGTGCCACCGTGCCACCGTGCCAAAATGATAGCAGCGAAGTGCAAAGCTCAAAACGTGGCCAAAACATTTCACAAGAAATATGTTGTTGTGTGTGTTCTGCGGGGTGTTGTGATTGCCTGCAACAGCTGGAGGCAATATGCAATATACATTCCACCTTTCTCCTTGCTCTCGTTGTTGTTGTTGTTGCTGTTGCTGTTGCTGCTGCTGTTGCTGCTGTTGCTTAAGTGCAGATGTTGCTGGTTCATGACAGAGCGAATGTATTCTGCAAATTGCATGCACTGCATTTTTATGCATTTTTCACAAGGATAAACTCCGGATGTGGATGGGCTGGTTGTCCGGGGGAACGCATTAAGCGCGTGCAGCTGCCCATGAAAAATGCATTTCAATATGTTTTTGCTACTTCGCTTCGCTGCCAAACAAACACTAATTAATGGCCGCGTTTTTTTTTGTGCGCACACGCTTTGAAAGTGGTTGCAAAATGAGAAAGGGGGTCAGAGGTCAGAGGTAGAGAGATGATGCAGTCGGTTGCCAAAGCAACTGGCATCGGCGTCAGCCTCAATGCCATGTGCACTGAAACCTGCCCGTTGCCCCAGCTCCGGACTCTTAAAATAATTACGCTTTTATTCAAGTGTAGCCTAACAGGAGGCGCACGAACTGCTACAGCAATCGCCACACGAACACAGCCACTCTCTGAAGGTGTATTTATTTTTGCCAAAAAGAAAACACAATGTCAGTTCAGTTCAGTTGCTTAATTTCCGGTGTATTGTTTGAGCCAGTGAACTAATTAAAACTTCAGCACACATCGTATAGCAAAAAAAAAATGGCCACCAGACAACATACTCAACTAAACTGACCTTGAGACTCTATTCATTGCCCTTTTGGTTTTGCCTGTCTGCCCTTGGACAAAAACCAGCAATCTGCTGCTGAATGCCAAAATCAATGCCAAACGCTCGAGTCCAGTTAAGGGCTCAGCTCTGTCAACTCGACCAGAAGTATTCAACCTTGTATAAGGGGCTTTATTTACGAACTCGGCGACAACGAGCTCTTTTTATACCCTTAGGATGGCTCAATAGGTCGAGATTTAGAACATCTATTCTTACTTGCTCACTCATAACACAAATTAATTAAATACTTTAGTTATTTAAATTGAAAAGTGAATTCTACTTACATTTTTCCATAGCACTCAAAGTGCAAAAGAAATCATGCAACATAGTAACGAAGTTGTAGCCGCAAAAGCCACATCATGCCGCATGCATGAGTGGTGCAAGTTCTAACTGGAAAATGAATTATTTTTCGTATTGCGCATTTTTCAGTTTTGCTATTGAATTGTGTGTGTGTGTGTTTGTGTGTGTGTGTTTGCCAGCCACCGCCTTTTGAAGGCGTGGCTTTGCCATGAGTTTGGCCAAAGCCGATTAGCGAAAATTGAATTTTCAATTTGACTCTGATTGCAGTTTGGCGAGCGCGTGACGAGGACTTTAAAAAAAAATGGGACTAATTTATGCAGCTTGAGTGTTTTGAGTAGTGAATCACTTTGATTTTAAGTCTCTTGGCCCAGTCAAATGATGTGTATTTGAGTACTAAGTATGTGCTAATCTGCTTCAGCTCAAACAGGATTACCAGTAAGCCAATTTATCCCAATTTAGTGCAATCCACGTAAACTGCTCCAAAAAAATATTAGATTTCATTGCAAATTGTGTTTAATTTTAATAAGCTTGTCCTTTCTTGGTTTCGGATGAAACAAATATTAATGAGAATATTTAAAAATATTAAAATTGAAGAAAATTTGCTTAAAGTTGATTATTATTACACATGAAAACAGATGAGTTACTTTGGTAAATTCTAGTAAGTCAATTAAGTAAAATTCAAAGGAATATTTATTTGCCTAACAGTTGCAAAATTTATAATGCATGAATAAATTTCTTGGCATTTTGCCTCTTTGTTGATTTTTGTTGGACATTTAATGGTCAGTTGACTTTAACATATTCTCAGAATTGAGTTAACAAGCTCGACTTATTATAATCTCATATTTCATAGAAGAGCTCGGATTGCTAAATTTGCGACAGCTATTATCCTTTTCCTAGAAGCCGAGTCACTTGATACTGTGGCCAAGGGCAAGGTTAAGCTTTGGTCGAGACCAGCAGAGATATAAGAAGGCAAAAAACAAATATTGAATAAACAGCATAAAAACTAGAAATCCTTTTTGGAATTTGCAATGATTCATTGACTTAAACCACAGCCAGTGGCCTCTCTGTGGAATCCATTGTCAATCCGGTTGCCAATGTCGACTAAGTCAAATTGCACTGCAGTTGTTACATTTCTCACCGGAGCCTCAATTTGGTTTGGCTTCTAGTTTTGCAAAACTTTTGTGGCAAAAATACTTTCAACAACTTTCTGTGGCCACTCTCTAAGTAGCTGACAACCTGAGCCCACTTGGTCCAATGCTGAGTTTTGACAATTTGTGTGATCCTCTTATAAAGTGAGTGGGTGAGTGTGCGTGTGTGTGTCTGTTTGTTTGTGTATGAGTGTGTGTTTTTGTGTGTATTAGTGTGTGGGCGCTTTTGTTTCTTCCGATTGTCATATTATGCGTTATAAATTGTATGACGGCTGTTAAACAGACTTAAATCGCTATAAAAATCAGAATGAATGCAAACGAGCATAAAAAAGCTTTTTCAAATTTACCCACGCATCCACACAACAAGCAATTTGGTGTGTGTGTGTATGTGTTTGTGTGTGTGTGTGTGAGTGTGTGTTTGTGTGTATGTGCCTCACCACCCTTACCTTATTTGTACGTCGTCTCCTTTTTATATTTATATCAAATATTTCCTGCATGCGTTCACAAAAATAATTTCTTTGGAGCATTTTCATATGCTTCTTACAAATCAAATTATAGGCACCTATGCAGACATACTTGTGTTTGTGTGTGTGTGTGTGTTTGTGTGTCGTTGGGTGTGTTTATGTGTGTGTGTGTGTGTGCGGGTGGGTTTATTATGAAAATGCCAGGAATTACTCGCGTATAAAAGTCATCATTAATTTCTCTCAGACACTTTTCGTGACATTCATTTTTGAAATTTATTCAGCTCATTCATGCAGCTCAGCCGTCAATCGTGACATGCTGCCACAATCCCCCCACCACCACCTATCGCAGACTGTGTGTTACCCCAATTTTTGGTTAGCTTTTATTCTGTCTCACTTTTCAGTTTTTGCTGCAGCATTTTCTTTTACGAGTTCATCAAAGTTGTGGTCGATTTTTAAAGACGCTGCCATGTGACAAGGATAAACAAGGTCATAAAAATGGAGCGCGTAAAATGCGCCAAAGATTGCTGGCACAGATTCAAATTAATCGACAGACAAGCGGCAGTGCTGCAGCCTGCCGAGCTAACAATGCTTGGGATTGGACCATTTATTATACATACGCCCCGTAGTGCATATTTGTTGCGTGATAAATCAGTTGATAGTCGCATGAATAAAACATGGACCCGCAAAGTCGAGGAACCAGGAAACGTTGCGTACTTGTTGCAGGTGCGATACTAAAACACCACCGAGCTGTTGCTCAAGGATTGAACTTGGCTACGTATTGCGTTGGCTAACGATATTGTATGGTGAGGCACAGAGAGGCTGCATTTTAGCTGCCTAATTATTGTGCCTGACTAATGATATATTTTAGCATATGCCGCACATATATAACAGCCACAAAGAGCCTGGAGACCATTGTGTGCAAAAAACAATGGAGTTAGCTGCCTTTGGCTGAGACAAATAAATGATGTCGTTTGTTGCAGGTGCGAAACCGAAGCCCGGTGCGGAAGTGCCGGATATCCCGTATACTCTCCATCGGTTCCGGTGCCACATTGTTAAAGGCGCATGCAGCACATAAAAATTAAACTAAACGTCTTCAGAATCCTCTGTTTGGTGTGTCTGTGTGTGTGTGTGTGTGTGTGCGTGTGTGTGAGTTATTCTTCTCCTGTCGAAACTAATTTACTTGTCAGTTTTAATTATGCTTCGCTATTTAGCGAAGCGTAATCCACATGTCCATATACCATATCCTGTATATAACCATGTGTGTGCATGTGTGTGTGTGTGTGTTTGTGTGTGTGTTTGTGGTTGCGTAGCCAGTGGCATATTATTAGTCCATATAAATTCATGTCAGTCGAGTTTCGCTTTAATTAACTTTCATGTTTGCACTGGCCATTTTGTCTATTCGAGTCTAAAATGACTTTACCACCCCCCGATTTCCTTACTCGCCTGCTATTACCAATTATGCCACATGTGGCCTTTTGTCATAGTTGGGCAAAGACTTCATTATTGTGGCTGTGTTGTACATGGAATTTCCCAAATACTAATTGTCCTACACAAATGCCCTGGCGAACACTTGGCCAATTTGGGTCTGTGTACAACCTAATTAATACGAAAATTTGAGTATTGACCAAGCTGACAAATCTGTGGGAGTCTTCACAGAAGATTATGGCCAGCAAAATGTAAGCAACAGTTGCATGACAAATCCTTCACTTATTTCACTAATAATTATTATTTGAATTTGCTATAACTAAATTTATGATAAAATCATTAATGCTGTTGTCTTCTGCAACAAAACAAGATTATTTTTGCAATTTGAAATGTTTCTCGCACTGAGAAATGTCATCTTTTAGTTTTTTATAAAATAAGGAAAAAGTCTGCTTTGATTCGAATTTTTGGTTACGGGTGGCAAATTTCTTTTCTTTTTCATTTGTTTTTTTATTGATTAAAAGGATTTGGAGTGAGCTCAAAGGGAAATCAAGATACATTGCTGGTGTTCGAGCTTCTAAAGTTTTGTTTTTTATTTAGCCAGTCATTGATAAATTTTTGCTTTGTGAAAATCTGTGGCTGATGTTTCTGGTTTAGATTCAGCTTCAAGTCTTGGTGACTCAATATGCAATTAAATTGCGCAAAGTGTGGTGGCAAGAGTGCTGAGCAAATGTAGCCTGTGGGCGGGGCCAAGCAAAACGAGCGATGGCACATAAAATTGTTATAAAATTTCAAGCATGGCTTGCTTCTGTAGGCACAAGCGGAAACGGAAATGATTTTATTTGTTTTTGTTTTGGTGTTGTTATTTTTGCCTGCTGTTGATGAAACGTCCAAATGCGCATAAAATTTACTCAACATTTTCTGATTTCTGTTCAAAAATTCATAAAGAACTCATAACAATCCAGTGGGCAGCCACTAAGAACGGAAAAGAGACCACCTAAATATCTATACCAAAATACTGTATATACTCGTATATTATTTTATGCTCAATAACATCGAATTTGGTGTTGTGTTTGTTGTTGGTTGTATCGCTTAGGCTGTGTGTTGCCAATACAAATTGCTTATTTGCCCACTCGCACAACGGGGCAAATAAATAGACATAGTATGCATCGTTGAAAGTTATTATCAACTGTGGATGTCTGTGTGTGTGTGCTTGATTGTGTCCATATAAGTGTGTGTGTGTGTTTGTGTGTGTCCAAAGCCATCTCTGCGAGCTTGTTTTCAATTCAAAATTGCCGAATTTATGTGAATAAACAAGTGAAACGACAGAAACAGACAAATAAATAAGTAATAAAATGTAAAAATGCTCTAGCCGAGAGAGATCGAGCACAAAATACCCTAAATCCAACTGTTAAATATATTATAATGCTTTTAAGCACAGTTTCTAGCTTATATACTTAAAAGGCTTTTCACACTCAAAAATACTCCGATTTATATTGAGAGGCAATATCTGCTCATTATCAAATCAATATGAGAATATGTTTATGATTGCAACTTAGGTATTTTTGAACCTATCTTGATAAAATGATTACAGTTGAATAATATTTGAAGGTATTTCTAGCTCTTGTAGTGTTTTTGATCAGCTGGTTCATACTGACCGACAAATGGACATGGCTAGACCGACTCAGCTGTTTAGCCTGAAGATATTTCCATCTGCGTGTCAGATACAATTTTATTACAGTCTTTTTTACACATTTTATTGGTTAACGGGCATAAGAACAGATGCTTCAAATACCATCTTAATTCAAATGTGGGCTAACCTTTAGAGTACGCTTGTCCGTGGTATGCAATTGTTGATGTTCTGTAAACCTATTTCATATGCATGCTATAATAAACTCCTCACAGCGGGCAACAAGAAAAACACACTTTTACTCTTCATTCTCCCTTTGCTGTTATATATATATATATATATATATGCTGCATCTGTCTTTCTGTGCTCATCCTTAACAGCAGTATCTATTCAACAAAGAGTATGTGAGTTGACAGCTCTCGAGTAGTGGTTAAATATGTAAGACTTATTAGGTGTATAAGGCTCAGATAGCTTTGATTGGCACGAATGGATCCGTGTAGAATATATACATACATAATATAAACTCTTTAAATAACAAATATGTTTCGGTTTTTTCCATAAATCGATATAACTGTAACTAAAAACGAAATACAACAAAATTTGTGGAATATGTTTGACATATTTTGTAACAGAAAAAGTTTTTAATTTATATTTCGGCAGAAAGTTTTCATGTGAGCTAAATATTACTTTCTGGCTTGTTGCTGTCTGTAAAACAAAAAAGGAATTTGTAATTAATAAAAAATTGGTGCATTTTGACTTCAGTCTTATGGAGGTGTTGCTATGTAATTCATAATTTAACTGATAGTTGTCTTGGTGACCTGGAAATGATAGATTTCCAAGGCAGCATGTCAAGTTATTAGGTGCTCGTGTGTATCCTAGTATCCTGGCAAAGAAATGAAAGCAGTAGTTACTGAGTCGGAGACGTCCTCATTCAGATGAATTTGAATAGTAGTAATTTATATAAATCGGAGACTTTTATTTATTTCTACACATACAAGTTTATATAAAATGAGTACAGACTTCAAACATAAAGTTTCACTTTCACTTTGATACTAACAATGATACTAACAGAAATAAACTCAATGTACGATTAGTGTTGGATATAAACCCATTATATATTTATAATACAATTATATATTTATATATATTTACTTCAACAGACACGCTACCTGTAATTGCTGAACCTAAACCTATTCTAAAATCAATCAATTAGTTTAACGAGCGACTGTTTGGTCTTTTAATATATGTTTTAGTAGCTTTCTAAACAATGGAATTCCCAACTGGATGCATTAAAATGGGCATTTTAATTAATGACGATGTGATGCATGAGGGTCACGTCGCCGACGCCGACGCCGATGTCTAATGTTGAGGTCCGTCACAGGTCACAGGTCACCTGCGATGCTTAATGTGCAAATAAAATGGCGTTAATGTTGTTGCTGTGCATACTAATTGCAACCAGACGGTGTGGCAAGCACAAACAGAGACGATGCCATGACTCCTTGGCACAATTATCCGCTTTTGGAAGCAACAAGCGTAAAGTCAAATCGGCTGCCAAATGGCCTCGCAGTTTTCGCAGTCTTCTTCTTTATAAACAATCTCTCCCCGCCTCCCGAATGTTCCCCGCCCCCCGTTCGCTGCACAAAAACGAGACGCGCTTGTGACATTGACTGAGAGACCCAATTTTGTGTAACCGGCCGCCTTGGCTGTTGTCCTTGCAACATCCACCTACCCATCCACAGCCCATCCACCCTGTCCACCATCATCTCCCCGCTAAAAAACAAACTGTTGCTTCTCAGCTGTTCTGTTATATTCTGTGCGATATTCCCTCATTTAATGCTTGCCCCTTCGAGGCGCGTGCGCAGTGATAGGATTTAGTACAGCCGCAACCGGGCCTGGGACCTCTGCATGCGCTGGGGCGCAACAGTTTGGGGCATTCTTATGCTCGACTTGGGGATATTTGCTAGCTGTTGCTTCGCGTCCTCATCATCCACATCGGAGTCCGCGTCCGCGTCCGAGTCTCAGTCTGTTTCAGGACTTCACTGCGTGCGAACGTGCGAGAATTCTAAGCGCATTCGAATCCAAACTGAATATCCAAGTCGAGAACGGTCACACAGGTATACTACACCTATATATATGGGACTAACTCGAACGTATGATGTATACACCTGGTACATAAAGTTCGCACATATACACTTAAATGGCATCTTATATGCGTGTGTGTGCGTGTGTATGTCTGTGTGTGTGTGTGTGTGTGTGTGTTTGGGTGCATATAAAAACGCGTTTAATTAATGTAAAAGTGTCGCTGTTGTTACCTTCTTTGTGAACCATTATAATGGCAGCATTGGATACTTAGGGTACTCTGACTGATGCCCCCCGTGCTCTGGAAAACTCATATGCGTTAATGTGCCCATTAATTTTTCATGTGTCTACCATTATTAAGTGCTAAGAAACTTAAAAAAAAGAACCCTGAAAAGTGTGCGTTGTGATTAATTGCAAATTATTTTTCGTTTTTTATAGTCAATTCTCGTTGATAACTGTGACAAGTGACAAACAAATCACGTATACGTATTCAGGTGAGGCATCAACAAAACCATTAAATAATGCCAGCTATTTATTAAACTAAACCAGATAATTACCATACTTTTAATTGGCGTATAGTGCAATTTAATTAAGCATCGCTTTAATTTCAATCCGATTTACTTGTTGTTTTTGGCTTTGAGGCAATTAATAAATTAAAAATCGTCGAAAAAATGTTGCAAAAATATGCAATATGTTTTTTCTTGCTCAATAACATATTTCTCTGCCACATATTGTGAATATTTTGATCAAATTAGGTTGCATTGTTTATTGTTGTTTTGTTTATTCAAAATGACCCTCATTAAATTCACATATGCATACATTCAACGAGAGCTGTTGTGAAATTTTATGAAATTTGCGAATATTTTTTTTCTCTCAACTTTATGAATACTGGATATGAGTTGACGTACAGGCATCCGAAATAATAAATGACTTTAATAAGTGCTCTTGCAGAGTTGTTGAACCAATTTTTGTTTGATAAAAAAACCTTAATAAATTATTTACTGACAGTTAAAATTTTTATTACAAATTTGAATATATCTCTCCACGAAATATATAAATTGAATTCAGTAGTTGAGTTCCATCAGTTGACTAGTAGAGTTCTACATCAAAGTGAGTAAATACTCGAAAGTGCTTCAGATGAAGGGCTCAATAAATATAATGACAAGGAAAAGTAAATTGTTGGAAAATCACTTTCCTTCGCGATTGCTCCAACTTCCACATCAAGGATTGCAATCTTTGTTTGTCCAACTATACACAAAAAAGGAAAGGAAAATAAACAGCGCTTTTTTCCACTTTAGTTTGATGCAACTTTTTTTTATGGTTTCGCAGCTTGTTGCTGCTGGTGCTGCTGCAGCAGTCGCCGCAATTTGTTGTTCCACAAAAACTCGGGCAAAACTTATGCAAATTTTAGCTTGGCTGTCGACGAATCAAAAGTTGTGAAACGAACAGAGGGAGAGAGACAGGGGCTGAGTTAAAAAGAGATGGAAAGAGTGAGTTGCTTAATGCCAAGAAAATCTTGAACATGTTGCCAATTTTAAGCGATTTTAAATAACTCTTGCTGTTGCCTCTGCTGCTGCTGCCTCTGCTGCTGCTATTTGGAGTGTCTTTAAATTATGTTTTATTTTTAGTCGAACAAAAAGTGAATTGCGCCCTGGCATAATATGTAATTCCCTTTGCCCAGGCAACAACACGAACAGCACAAAAGCCAAGCAACGCCAATGTGGCATAAAGGGTGAATGTGGGAATGGTGGGGATGGTGGAAAAGGGGCACTGTCAGAGGGGCGGGGCTGCAATTTAAAATAATTTCCATTGCTGCCCTAAATGACATTAAGCATTAAGTCATTTTGTGGGCAGGCAAAACTTACAGCCAAGCTATGTTGGCTCTTTCAGCTCTCTGCCTCTATGTGTGTGTGCATGTGTATATATGTATGTGTGTGTGTGTATGTTTTCACTTTGCTGTTAGTGCCGCTTATATACATAAGTATGTTGTGGACTTGTGCGTGAATGCCATTGCACATTTTTGCATATAATTGAGTCAACAAACAGAACGACAAAGTTTCTGTGCCGGAATTCTTAATCGGCGCGATTTCGTACATTATTTTTCAACCTAGTTAAGCAAATTAAGTCAACAACTCGCTTAAAGCCTTTAACATGTCTGCTCATAAGTTAAACGCTTGCTGCTGCCTCAACTGCTTTGTGTCCTTGGAAGTCTCTCGACTGCTATTTGAAATTTAATCATGATATGTATATACATATATATATTATTTTTGGGGCACAACCTTCAATATGTAAATGTTTGGACAGCACGCAAAAGGATACACCCTGTATACACGTGCCATTTTCTGTCCCTCTGTGAATACACCTGCAGCCAAATTATTATCCATCATATTGGCAACAATGCTCAATTAGTGCTTTGACACACGCACAAAATTCAAATGGAATTCTTTTGGAAAATTTTTTGGGCATGCTCAATTAAGCATCCAACTCGCATCATTTGATCTTTCATCAGTCAATGCACACTGCGTAATGTAATATTAAATTGCAGCCAGGCATTGAAAAGCACCTGAAGCACACAGAAATGTTCCATGTGCGACCAGCTCATGAATTATAAATATTTGATGTGCCCTGATTTGTGGTGCAATTTTGTTCCACGCACATACATATACAAAACTCCCTCGCATCCAATTTTGTGCCACAAGGCAAATATAATTACCTACAGCTTGATTTCGCTTTCAAAACTCTTTAAGTATAAAGTTTGATGGAAATATGATGCTTACTACAGTGAAACCAAAAGGAGCGCTTGGATATTATGTACTCTAATTAATAATAATTGTAACAACATCAAGATTGAGGCATGGGAAACGAAATGTTGTCTAAAGTTTGATATTCATACAAAAAGTAATAATTTTTTGCTTATAGGAATCGGAAGCGATTAATTCCAATTAGTTTGTGCTTTAATTTCAATTAGAATTATAAAAGTCTCAGTTTGTTTTTAAAAATATATATTTAAAGTACATATTTAGAATTTTTACATATATCTTCGAAAAAATTCCAAATACTCTGTTTCCTTTATGAAATATATCAAAATCGACTTTGCTTTGACAATTGAAACATATACAAAGCCTCTATAAAAGACAGCAACTTAAAATATTATATGCGGGATAAGCATACCAAGATATACTTATATTCTTAGCTTTCGTGTTGAGGACTTAAGCAGAAGTAAAGATGTGTTTAGTGCTCATTTGATTAAGCATGAGATAATTAATGCAATTTGGGCCATATGTTTTGGGAGCCAAATTGAAATTCATACAGCGTGTGCACTAATAAGCAATTAAATTAAATTTTATGCACGACAGTCGCGTCGATCCATAAAAGCAGCCAGCGTGACTTAAGCTGGATAAAACACGCCCATGGGCGTGACACAATGACATTGTTATTGAGTTGCTATTAAAGCTGATAAATATACTTGAAGTTGAGCTGCGTAACCGAAACAGAAACGGAAGAAAGCAGAAAGCAGCAGCAGCAGGAGGTAATACTTATTGAAAACTGATTACAAAGCACAGAAACAAACATATTTAGACACTGAGCTCAGCTCACATCGAAAGGAAGGAAGTTGACGCATATTGCCAGCCAATTAAGCCGCACAACTAAGCAGATTGTGGCCAGGCATGCGGAAGCTGGCCACTGGCAGGCAACAGGCAGCCAGCACTTTGCTATAAGTGGCTTGAGATGGTCAAGTGAAGCACAGCGGGGCAGCGTTTGGGCTTGTTAGTCCAGTTAAGTTACGCTTTTACATGAGTTTTGTTGCACGATTAGCTTGCCGCACTCCATGTGGCAGCATAATTAGATGTGTTTTAAGCCACACTTACACCGCTCTTTGTCTCAATGGTAAGCGTAATTTTATTTATTCAGTGCACCACGCACAACAGCCAACTTGAAGCCCTTTAAGGCCAGGCTCAGTAATTATGGCACGATTGTTGTTGTTGCTGCTGATGTTGCTGCTGTTGTTGCTGCCTTTGGCTGCAGTTAAAAGCAATTGAATTACGCAAGCTCATCGACGGCACTTGAGCTGCTTTTGTTTAGCCAACCCACGGAATATACTACATCTACAAATACAAAGTCAATTTTCAAGTGCACACTGCGGGCGATAACTAAACAAATTACGCAAGTGATTTAATTAACCAGCTGCTATACAGCGATTCAGCCAGGTCAAAGCTAAGCCCCAAGCCCAAAAGTCATACACACACACACTCAGACACTCGCACACTGACAGCGATCGACCCCAATGCGAACTTGTGGCACGTTTCACGTGGCGTATGCGTAATATGCAAATGTGCGCTATACAGCTTGGCGCTGTCACTTTGAAGTGCTGCGGAGTCAAGGGTCGACTGACAGTCTTAACGATTCGAGGCACTAACTAACTAATATTGGCCGAGATTTGGAAATGTCGTAAGTGAATACGCTCGCTTGACATGTGTTGCTTTCGACCCATATCACTTGTACTATACTACCGAGCCAGAAATTGACAAACGGCATTGGGTAAACTTGAACTCGAACTAGAACTCCGACTCCAGCTCAAACTGGAGCCCAATCTACGAATAATTAACAATTCAGCATTCCGGCATTTCGCCCACGCTGCGTATACGCAATGTCTGCTGACAGCGCATCTAACCACAATTTCAACTGCCACGAACAACTATTTTAGCCCTTGTACACATATGCATTTGAAGTGCTTACGACTGCTTATTGTGCCTGTTAAGTCAGCATGACTGTCTAGCAAGTGTGTGTGTGTGTGTTCGAGTGTGTGTGTGTAATTAAGTATGCGTGTGTGTTTGTTTAATGTGAATGTAGACAGCTAAACGAGGGTCGTTTCTTGTCCAAGAAATAAACAAGTTCATTTGTGTGATTTGCGCTGATTCAACTGATTTTGAAGTTCAACATATGTATAGCAAATATTTCATATATATGTATCTGATGTCTTATGAATGAATAAGCTTTGCGCTGAAGTAGTAAGAAGCTCAAACATATACTTCTACTGAATTCAGCAAATGTAGTTCACATAAGTATGTTCATTGCAAAACATATTTGTCGTATTTGTACCATTTTTATTTTCCAAGATAAGCTCATTTGTATGTATGTAGTGGAGAAAAATAAATACAGCTTTTCGTTGACAATCATATTAAAAGTATACAAACGTATATATTTTTATCTCAGACATTTTGGCTACATAGTTCAGGTAATGAATTTAATTTTCAAATATTTTTCGCTAGCTACAAGTCCCGTATTTTTTTTATATTCTCAGATACTGTTCAGGCAAAGATTTTCCTTAGTCGGTTGAGGAGCCTGAAAAAATATGTAAAAGAAGTCTGGAGCGGTATTTGATATTGCACACTGTAACATTAGATATATTTCACGAGTTTTTCAATTAATGTGGTCTGAATTCCTGAAGGCATATTGAATTTTATTACTTTTACCAAATTTTCAGCAACACAGCTCACTTACATTCTCAGATTTGTCGCCAAACCACTCAAAGACAATTTACGCTTATAACCAGCGCGATTGCCTCTCATATGTGTGTGCGTGGGTGCGAGTGTGGGTGTGTGTGTATGTGTGTGTGCCATATACGAGGCTGACAACGTTGGCCGTTATCAATCGCTGTTTTCGTCCTTTTTGCCAGGCGAACAATGCGAAATGAAGCAAAAGCAAACAAAACATGTGCCAGACGGACTCCTGCCACTGCCACAGCTGTTGTTCTTGCTGCTGGTTTTGTATGCGGCTAAAAGGGCCATCACTTTTTTTTTTAATTGAGACATCGGTGTGTGTGTGGGTGTGTATATATGAGCGCGCGTCTGTCTTACTTGACGTTTATTTTGGCTTGCGTCTGCGTTGGCTGTGTGTGTTGTGAGTGTGGTGTGTGGATGATGAGCGTATGTGTGTGGTGTCTGTGTGTGTGTGTGTATTGTGGGTATTTGTCTTCAGTTAACGCTTAGCAATATTTACTTGTTGCTGTTGTTGCCACTGCTTGTGCCTATGTTCGTTTGGCTTTGGGCTAAAAATATTAAACTCACAAAGCTTTAGATACATACAATGTTGAGCACATGTATGTGCTTATTTGTGTGTGTGTGTGTGTCTTTGTATATACACATGTATTTCTATATGCCAAATTGTCAAATATAATACCAACAGCAGCAACAACAACAACAACACAATAACAACGAAAATAATTTTCGCGCTTTGTGCCTTTCACGTTCGTTCGTTTCAGTTTTGTTAACGTTTCGCTTTCATCATTTAATTTTGGCTGTAAGTGTGTGTGTGTGTGTGTGTTTGAGCCTGCAAATCAATAAAAGTGACCCGTGGCCCTGTTTTCCCTGCTCTTCCCAAACACCTCTAACGATCGACCCTTACCCTTAGTGATTACGTGCTGAGAGCTGTTCGCGTTTCGCCTTCTTCGATTTGTTACGTGGCCGCATTTATCAAATTCAAATTTAGATTCAGATTTAAAGTTGAATTTACGCTAATTTTGGTATTGATATTTATTAGCTTTTTTTTATCATCATAATAATAATGATGATGATGCTGATGATGTTGATTATGATGTTGTGCAGCTGTTGGCCTGTGTAAATATTTTTGCACTGATTAAAGACCTTCTCCAATGGCTGAACATGAAATAAGGGCGATAATTTTTCACATTCTGCACATCGTGCCCCAAAACGAGAGAAAAGGACTCGTATTTCACTTTATTTATCAGCCTCTTTTCAGGTTATGAATTTTAATTGGATGTGACTGTCTGGCCTTTAAATTTATATACATTTATTCAAACTTTGGCATAAGTAAAAGTTTGTTTTTCATATTACAAATGTAATTTAATGCTGCCATAAAACGATGGAATTTTTCTATCTTCGTACTTTGACCTTTCATTTGCAGAACAAGAACCATTATACATATTCACAGCATAGTAAAACTGACATTTAATGTTAAAGTTTAGTTGGATAAACCAACTAGGAAGGTCATTGATTAAATTAAGCGAATTTTCGTGTTTAGCTCAGTTACAACTAAATACAAGAGTTCATCATTATACTTAGCAGTGGGAATTTGAACTATCCGAAACTAAACGAAAACTTTGATAGACCATACAATGTATATATCCCTCTGGTAAGGAAGATAAACTGAGTTCATTTAACCAGGTGTGGCATCCCAGACTGTGCTGTTGACTTGCAACCTTTCAGCGTATGCGTAATCATCAAATTAATAATAAAATTTAAATTTCCAGGGGCCTTAGTGGAATTTACGCTTACCTTTTATGTAAGAGCCCAAATGGTTTTGCCGTCTTACCTAAACAGAACTTATCATTATGCAGATGTAATCTTTGTGGATATCTACTTGGTGCTGCTTTATTGATTCAACGTTTGAAGTACAGCAGCACTCGCTTATGGCCCATAAATATTTAAGCCGCATTTTACTTATGCTCATTAGGTTCCGGCTTTAGGTATCAACTGCTGACCTAGTAAGATGTTTTTTGCCCCTCGGCCACCAAATCTCTATCCGCCCGCCCGTCTATCTGTCTGTCTGTCTGTCTGTCTGTCTGCCTGTCTGTCTGTCATGCTTTTAGGCGCTCCGCAGCACACATATAATGCCAGCAAGAAACTGCTGTCTCATATTTTATTTACTTAGCCATGAAATGAGTCGAAATGCTAAGGCGAAGGAAGCTTGTAAATATTTGCACTAAATAGTTTAACATTTGCCCTGAAATTTATTTTGGTCTTGTTTCTCTCACGACCTACGACTTACCCATCCTCCTCTGATAGTTGTCTCCAGTCAATTTGTGTCCATCAGTCTGACTCAGTCTGACTCTGTCTGACTGCTCCCTTTAAACAGCTGCTCAAATACGACCAACAGCAAGAATCGTAACAGTCAAATGGCAAAAGTATCACCATCCACATCCACTTCAGCTACCCGCACACAGTGCGCGCAAAAAGTATATTTCGATAGACAGTTGGAAACTTTTGGCATTTTTTGAATTGCTTTTTGAATTGCATTCAATTTCAGTTTGACCAATTGCTGGGAATGTAAATGCAAATATTTGTACTTTTAAAACAATTAATAAAGAGATAATGAGCTTAAGCACATTTTCGTTCAAAAATATGAACCTTTGGTAACAACAACAGCAGCAAAAACAAGCACACACAGAGTAACACTTATTAACACACACACGGACACACACACTTAAATTGAATGGCGCCCCGAGCTCATTTAACTTTTTAATTGTGCAGTTTTGTGTGAAGCCGTCAACAGAATGAGACGGAAAACGAAAATAAATTTAAGAGAAAACTCAGAACGGCAATAAGCGCATTAATTGCCAGCGCATAACAAGTGCTGGCGTTAAATGTGTGTGCTCCTGTTTGTATCACACACACCCTGGGAAAACAAAATGAACGATGGAGCTTAAGAAATTAAACGGAAAACCAGAAAATGTGAAATTGCTGCTAGGAGTATAATATATCCAGCAAACTAAACGAAATATGTATAAGCCAGACTTGTTTTTATTTTTGAGCGAACACAGTGTTCGTATCTATACAAAATAATAAACTAGAATTTCTATGTTCAAAAGATGGCTGCAATTATTCCAAGCGCAAAATCTTAACTCTTAAAAATCTTTATATATTTCAAAGAGTAAATTTAAATTAATTTTAGGCAGCTTAATCAAAGCAAATCTTAACTCTTTATGTTATTAATCGTTTTGCTCTTAAATAAGAATTAGTTTGGGGGTTTAAAGTATAAGTTCACTTTATCTAAACTAAATAATTAAATATTATGTCTCAATCAAAGTAAAAATCGTGTGTAGTCGCTATTGTTATTGGTTAGTCGAAGTAACCACGCAAAACTGTACTGCACAAAACAGGGTATCTCAAATGGTTGTCGAGTGCGTGCAGCACATATTGATGACGGCTCAGCGGTGCGTGCATTTCGCAGTGGTGCAATTGAAGTGGATGTAATTAAATGTTAAATATCTCTTTCTCTCTCTCATTATTTGCAGTGCAATATTTGCGGCTGAAGCTTTGCTCGATATTTATACAACAGAGCTTGGTTGGTTGAGCTGTAAACAAAGAGAGTGATACGTTAACTGGCAAACTAGTGTTGGCATTGGCAACCGGAAACCGGAAGCGGTCCAGGAAACGGAAGTGTGTGTGTGTGTGCGCTCCATAGTTGGCTAAGCGGGCAGCAGCAGCAGCAGCAGCAACAACGGCAACAACGGCGGCCCGAATTTTTTCACGTTTGGATAGTGTCGAGGAGGCGAAACGCAGTCGCAGTGGCAGCGCTGTTGGAATAACATCCAGCGCTAGTGGCAGTGGTGGTGGTGGCGGTGGTGGTGCAGCAGTGGCAGTGGCAGCGACAGCGACAGAAGCGGTGGCAGCGGGTTCACCAGCGAGAGCTGGCAGCCAAGGCGGAACTTTGTACGGCGGATTGGCTGCAGCGGGTACCGGACTGGGTGGCGGTGTGGGTGTCGGCGTGGGCGGTGGTGTGGGCATCGGTGTCGGCGTGGGCGTGGGCGTGGGTGTGGGTCTGGGCAATGCGGTTGGTGTGCGTAATCGCAGCGCTAGCACAATATTTGAGCTAAGTCAAGGATCTCGCAAGTTATCCAGCGTCTCTGGCGGCAGCGGTGGCGATGTGAATGGCTACGGCGACAGCGCGGCAACTGCAAACGGTCTGGGTGGTGTTGGTGGTGCGAGTGGTGTTGGTTTAACAAGCCGCAGCTTACCACAGGCATCGGTGACAAGTGCAAACAGCTTAGGCGTAAGCCTGCGCGAACGTTTATCTATCAGTGGAGCATCAACGGCGATTGGTGGTGCTGGCGAGGCAGGTGGTCAAGTCGGTGGTGGCGGTGGTGGCTCAGCACCAACTATTGGAGGCAGTGCCAGTGTGCCACATTGTAAACGGCAGGGCAGCTTCTCGAATGTATTCTCCAAGCTAATCGATGGTATGCCCGCTGGCACAATGTTCGCCAAGTTCAAAAGCGCCAATGTGGCGGCCTCATCCACATCCACACAGAATGTCGCCGAGGGCAATCCCATTACGCAATACTTTGAGATTGGCAAACCTATCGCTTGTGCCGGGCCAGAGCTCGTTTGGCGCATACACGATGGCTATCGCAAGAGTGACAACAAGGTGAGCCCGCTAAACAAACTATTGAAACTCTGTCAAAATCCTCCCTTCCCGCCTATTCTCTCTTCCTCTCTCTCTCTCTCTCTCTCTCTCTCTTTCTCTCAACTAGGAGTGTTCGGTATTTATTTTTGAGAAAAAAGTGGCTGAGAAACTGCACAAGCCGCGCCGCAAGGAGACCATTACGGAGCTGCTGAAGAGCTCGGTAAAGACACTGGAACGCTTTCGTCATCCCAGGGTGAGTGCGCAAACAATGTATAATAAATAACTGATTACAAATATTAGCTTATATATATTTATAATTTATACAAATCACTTTCCCATATATACTGTAATTACTATTTTTCCAGATTCTACAAATCTATCACACTGTCGAGGAGAGTGCGGATACTTTGGCCTTTGCTGCAGAGCCCATTTTTGCCAGCCTTTCAAATGTGTTGGCCTTTCATGTGAGTTGGCTTTTGTGTTTATCTCTGTTAACGGTTCAGTTTCCCCAGTTCTGTGCGGTTCGGTTCCGTTCCGTTCCGTTCAGTTTAATTCAACGTTCTTTCTCTGTGGGTAAAACTGAATGCAATTTTCGTTCCCATGTGCATTTTGCTAGATTTTAGGCTTGGTGGCTTTTACTGGCACCACTTTCAATCAATTGTTGTTTTTGTCGTTTTTACTCTGTTGTGCTTATTGCGTCGGGCTGAAACTTCGGATAGCATAGGCAGCCAGTCAACTGCACAGTTTGACTTCTGGTTCAAGTGCCAGGTAGCGCAGAATGTTGGCAAAGGCAGAACACACTCAACCAAAAACACACACACACTCACATAGTCAACTACCCATACATTCAAATCGAATTACAGTGCGTGCTGGCAAAAGTTTGCGCTGTGGAGACTGAACCAATAAAATGATTCGTTTTGCTTGCACAGCTCAGAAATTGATACACACACACACACACACACACGCACACACACACATGAAAACACATAAAAACAATGCGAAAGTGAAGTTTTGTGCTTTGTTTCTTGCAAGACAATATTCTAGTTTATTGAGGTGCAACAAAGAAAACAACAGGAACAACAGCAATATCTGAAAGCAAGTAAATCGAGTCAAGTTAAATAACTTTCAAAATTGTACAGGTAAAGTTCAAATTTAAAAAAAAATCCCCAACAATATGTTCAAGAAAAATTAAAAGTAAACAAACAAATGTTGAAGTTTGACATATTGAAGATTTTATACTCTTTACAAAATAGTTTCTTATTGAGAGTGAATTTTCCATGAAATACTTATGGAAATATTATTTGATTATATTGGGCTTATGGCATAGGAAACGAGAGAGATTAAGTAGAAATAAAAATGAAATCTGTATTCTCTTGGGGTTATACTAAGACTCCCACAAAGGAACGTCCAGTTGTGGTTCAGTTGATTAAAGAGCAGAAGCGCCCAGATGGCCAAACACCTTAATTTAAGTCATTGTCTGCAAAGTTTATGGCTTCACGACATAGTTATTTAACCCGATGGGAGGGAGGCTGTGTTAAAGGGAAAAGAAAACTGCGAGAAAATTTGAAAAAGCAATTGCCATAAAATGCAAACAGAGCTTTTTTATTCTCGGCTGGTGGGGTTTCGGTTTGGGCTGGGACAGTCTACGTGTCTGCCAATTCTTAAGCGCCACGCTGTCTTGCAGGAGTCGAAAACGTATGAGAATGCCAGCGTGGTGCCACCAGCAAGCGGTGGGGCGCCACAGCCGCAGCCAGCAACGGCAACATCAGGCGGAGCACAGCCGCAGAGGCCAGCGCATGCCAAGGAATACAACTTTTTGGATATGGAGCTGAAATATGGATTCTTGCAGGTAAGGCAAACAACTCCATTCCGTAATTTTACTGTTATATGCACTCCGAGAAAAATGTGACCCTAGAATTGAAGAAGAATAAATATATTTTTTAAATTTAAAAGAGCACGAAGAGCTCACTCGAATATATATAATTGGAGCATCTAAAATTACCAGAACATAAAATATTTTCAAATAATTCCTTAAAACCTTTTTTCTAAAGCTACAATAATATGTTTTGAAATACTCTTAAGAACCATTAGCTTATCAATTTTATTTCTGTATTTTTTAAAAGTATTTTGTACATTTAGAAATTTAAAAAAAGAAACTCTAACTTATAGAAATTTTTGTTGTTTGTGAGACTTAATATTTAGATCTAATTTTTTCCTGAGTGTTGTCTGGTTGCTTATTGTAACGATCCGTCTCCTTGCATCGTTTTTTTTTTTTTAGCTGACAGAGGCTTTGTCCTATTTGCACTATTCCGGTCACGTAATTCATCGAAATGTGTGTCCATCTTCTATACTAATAACCAAGCGGGGCATTTGGAAGCTGGCGGGCATGGAATATGTGGGTGAGTTTCTAGCACCACATCAAATTGAAAATGAATGCCAAGTGGGAAAACACAAAGTCAACACACCATGGAGCATTATATTCGTATTTTTGTGTTGTTATTGCAGAAAGAATGAATGAGACTGATTTGAATAGCTCAATTCCGTGTCCGCCATGGAGCAATCGGGTCTCGAAAATGGCCCAACCCAATCTGGATTTTATGGGTAAATACACACAACAGCTCAATAACACTTCAACAACATGCCCAACTCAATTACAATTCACTCAAAACTAGCGCCAGAAACGCAGACGAGCTCCAAGTGCAGCCTCCTCAGCGATATGTTCTCCCTGGGCATGGTCATCTGTGCTGTTTATAACAATGGACGACCACTTATCCAGGCTGGCAACTCGACAAGCAACTATGCCAAGCAAATCGAAACGGTAAGACTACTTTTGCTTCTGTTCCTGCTACCTGAGCTAAATTAATTTGCTGGCTGCCCCTTGCGGGCACCACCCGATCCACAAAAGGCCTACTGGCAATTGGTGGCAACAGGATAAAAAAAAAAAGAAAAAACAAGTTGAAAAGTTTCTGTGACGCTTGTTTGCCAGCCGTAATTAGATTCGCCGCTTTGTCAAATGCAAATGTAATCATAAGTCCACTTGAAACTCTAATTATTCAGTCAGAAGCCAGGACGCTGGCTGCAGGCTCCTGCCTTGGCCATGTCATTAAAAACTTTCGGCTTCCATTTCAGTCAGTCCTCAAGTGTTCGACATCAGCCAGTGCTATGGCCAAGCCGCCTCTTGCCCAACTTGACTAGTACTTTTACGCATTATATCATTTCTTCTCCGTTTCCAGCTGGATGACCATGTGCATAAGTTGATGCCCCGACTGCCCATCGCTCTGCAGGAGGCCACATCTCGCATGGCCAGTCGGGATGCGACAGCGCGGCCCACTGCCCAATTGCTGCAGCTTATCAAGTACTTTATGTGAGTAACAGTAGCCGAAACAATCTCAGTTATCTACCCAAAAATAAAACAATTTCACAAGTTACGTAATAAATTCCATAAGGGTAGAAGCGTTTGTTCACACATATTTTATTGCATTTTTCCTCACACTTGTCACATTTTTGAAGAACTTTTTTACAAAGTTAAAGTGTATTTAGAATAGTTGAAAATCCATATTTTTCAGAAATTAACTATAACAGTAGTAAATTTGTTATTTTCTGGTCACTTTGAAATATTTCTTTAAAAATTCGAGTGACCCGCGCTCCGAGAACTTCTGCTGCAAATTAATTAACTTTAAACTAAACGCAAGGCAAGCAAAAAGCAAAAATGACAGCAATTTGCGCAGTTTTAGCAAAAGTTTTTTGTTTGAGTTTCAAATGAAATTGACACCTGTTAAAAACACACGCATATACTCAAGCGCAGACCCACGCAAACTCTCTCACACACACACACTCACACACACACACTCGCAATCTCTAAGCCAATTTGTACATGTAGCTAAAATTCAATTGAAGCATTTACTTTTACTCCACCAAGGGCAACAAAACCACACACACACAAATAGAGTCCACACACAAACACACACCCACACACACAAACACACACCCACACACACACACATAACACGCATACCTTAATTACGTCTGTTTGGTAAATGAAAACGGTAATCAGCCTTGAAAGACACAATGCGAAGCTCTTGAGCTGATTGTGAGCAGCAGAAAAGCGAACGAAGCGTTCTTCTCCTTTGCCTCTCCTTGCCCCTCTCCCTTGCCCTTTCGCTATCTGCTCTCTGGCGTGGAACACGGATTTATGACGACAGCAGCTGCTTGGCAAGGCAAGGCTGGCACACAGCCGAGTGCCTTCAAATTGACGGGAGAACTAACTCAATGGCGGCAGAGCGTACAAAAATATAAAACACTCCGCGAATGCCAGGCAAATAATGATGCACACTGGGCAAAAATATGTGAAGATCTGGAAACTATGCCTGAAAACTTTTTAGATATTCCAAGCGAATTTCGCACAATCATAACTTTCCAAAAAGTTACTCGTTTTTGATCATTGCTTGACCTCTACATAATCACTACATTCATAGTTCATTCCAATAAGAAATTTAAATCACATTTTTCAGTTTTTTTTTATATATTTATATATAAAAAATATAGTTTTCAATTGAAGTGCACCACTGTGCGACAGCTGAGCGTCTGTTTAGAGAAAACTTGAAAGTCAAGCATGATGGGCTGGCTTGTCTTGGCTTGTTTGGGGCTGGCGAAATCGGTTGCTTGGCAAAAATAAGTGGTCCACACGCCCCCGCGTTGCCGCCCACAAGCCAGAGATGGGCTAGGAAGTCAGTTAGGGAGTCAGTTAGTCGCTTGTTGGCGGCACTTTGAAGTTCATTTAAATGTTATCAAAGTTCTCAGCGTTTTTCGCTGCGTTTGCAAGTGGCTCGCAATTTAGACAGATCTCATTCTCCAGTTGAGGTCAAATTGGTATTTATGCTGATTATGTTGCTCAACGCTAATCAACTGGGCAGCATCACAATCCGTTCGTGTGCAACAGGGCGCATACGCAATATGATTTAAGGCTACAGTTATTGCTTAACCAAGCGCCAATGCTATCTCTGGCAATGCACATCATTTTACGGCTTTTTAACTTTTATGGCAATCTTTCAATTATCCGCAACGGCTACGCTCCAATATCACAACCACTCGCAATATTTGTCCGCCTTCTGTGCAGCTGTAGCTGGACTTGTGGCTATTATCCGAAATACATGCACATCTGTGCAAAACTAAACACATTTTGGCAATTAAACGTCAGACAATTACATTTAAATGGCTGCAAAACTAATAAAAGCCAAATCGAAATAAATACTTCACACTTGAATAGCATACAAGTTTAGCGAGCTGAAAATTGGATATCCGAGCTTTATTATATCACTATGCATTTATTTATTGATTTACAATTGTTTTTAGGATTATTTGTTTTCAAAAGCTTTAAATCAAATGTATTTGCATTTGTGTGAAATACTTAATGCAATAAGTACTCAGTTCTTGCCACATTTTATTTATTTACTCTTTATTTTACTCTGGTTCAAAGTGAGGAAAAAACTATGTTTGCAGGTGTGGAAAGTTTAAAGCAACAAGTGTCTCGTTTTGGCCATAGATAATTGCATTTATGTTAGAAAGAGTATCAAAAGTCATGTTATATTTCACAGCTGTGGCTATTTAATGTGACGCGTTAAATGGGCGTATTTATATGAAATGTCAGAGTGGACATTTTGCACTTAATTTATATGTCATTTTGTTTCATTTTGTATGTGGCAGTGATCCGGCTATTAATGCGTTGAAATTCCTGGACGTGGTCAACATGAAGGACACTCAGCAGAAGTCACAATTTTACAAGACCACGTTGATAGAGGCGATGCCGCTGATACCGCGCGTAAGTAGCAATAAGTTCCTTGCCACCGGAAACGGATGTAACGACGGTCATTTTGGCCTCAGTCATCTGACTGGTGCCAGCGCGTCCATTCATCATTTATGGCGTCAACTTATGGAGCTGAACAACAATTTGCAACTTACGAGACCGTTTTATGACAGTTGGCAAAATGTTGCCACCAGCGAAACTTTTTGTTTCCACGAAATCCTCGTTGTCTACACCATAAACTACTTAGAAGCGATAGAAGCATTGCTTACTAACTGTTGCGCTGTGCTTATTATTGTTGTTTGTTTATTTGTTGTACTTGTTGTTTTTGCAGAAACTCTGGTGGCAGAATTTGTGGCCGATGCTCAAGTCAGAGATTAACAATGGTGAGGTGCTCGCTGCTGTGCTGCAGCCCGTCATGCTTTTCGTCCAGGAGGCAACGCACGCGGAGTACGATGCCCTAATGTCCGCCACAATGAAGTAAGTGTTGCCACCGCGCTCATTATGCCACACACCCACACACATACACACACAAAGTGTATACTTGTATACACTACTTAGGAGAAACGTTTAGCTGGAAAGTAGCGCTGCCCTTTTGTTATTATTGTGGCTGGTGTGGTTTGGCTACAGTGGCTTGGCGGTTGGCTCTGTGGTTGCTGGCCACATCGATAGCGCCTTGCCAGCCATACAATAGGGCCAGCCCTCAACTTTTGCTGTGTGTGTTGTGTTCTGGTCCCTCTCTCGAACAATTGAAACACTCTTGTGACACTTTTTATTTAATCTTCATGGCGTTTTATTGCACGCAAACGCACACACGAAAAGCAGACCAAGCGAGGCAACGGCTCATATTGTAATTTATAGACCACAAGTTGAAAGTTAAAGTTGCAAAGTTTGTTTGCTGTTATCCATGGTGGGGGGTGGGTAGGTTGTTGAGGGAACAGGGCCAACTATGTCAGGACTACGCGCACCTTTTGTGACCTCGTGGCAGGCATACATAATTTAGCAAGCCGCAAGGACGCGCAGCGAGTGTCATTCAGAAAATAGCAAAAAGGTGGCAAATTGCACCACTGAATTATTTAAGACCTGTTCCCAGCTCTCCGAAAACTGGAACTTTTCTCTATTTGAAAATAAAATATTTGCTGAGTGTAGCTAGCGTACAATTTTTTTTAAGTCTTATATATATTATATATATATATTAGTATATTCAATTCAGCTATCATAAATAAGCCCGCAAATAACTTGAATTCATATATCATACACAATTTAGAAGCAACCCTCGCATTTATCAAATTTTTGCTTGGGGTCAGAAAAGTTTGGCGAATCTTGTAAGACGCTTACCGACACTGTCATAAAAGTAGGTAATAACAACTTTTTGCACACTAAAACACACACACACTCACGCACACACACGCACACCCAGCGACCAGTTGGTGCAACAATAACAAACGCATTTATTTACTTTGGGTTCATTTTTAATTCAAACATTAAATAAAAGAGACGGCAAACTTTTTCCCTAATCAGATCAAAAAATATATATATTTTTTTTTATGTGTTTTCTTTGTCTACTTGAACAAAAATAAAAAATAATAAAAAAAACACACAGAATTGTCTACAATACACCGAAATCCATTCAGGCGAGCGTTACGATACTTGAGAACTTGCATTTGATTATTGAGAAAACGAAACCGGAGGATGTCACCACAGATATTATGCCAATGCTATTCTTTTCATTTGACGGCTCCACAATCCAAGTGCAGGTAAGCAGAAGACGCTCGAGATATGCTGATGCCTTCAATTTGCCTGACTTGGCATAGATATGCAAATTAGTTAACCAAGCGGAAGCCAGGTTGAGTTGCAGATGTAAGGGAATGGGTTGACAACTGAGTTGGCGTTTCGCCTTAGCGTTGATTGCGTAATTACAACAGAAATTTCTTAATTAACTGTGGCACAAAGATGACTCTTAAGTAGCACGGTTGCCACTTGAAATTTATTGCCTACACAGATATCCTTCATTTTGGAACTTTACCTCTCTGGCCTCTACGCCAGTATACAGTTCTCGACACTTGAAACTCAAGTGGTTGCAAGTCGATACTGAACAGAAATGGATACGTAATCTCTTGTGGCATACTGATAGTATTTCAATTTGCTTGCTATATAGGAAATTAGACGTGTTTGCGCATTGCTAATTGTTATTCAAAACCTGGAAAATATGAATAATTATTCAATTTACGCCTGTGAATTTAGCTTTTGCCAATTTGACAAACCTGTGGATGGTATTTGTGCAAATAAAACCCGTCGATTAATCATTATTATTCCTCTTAGAGCGCTGCTGTTGTTGCTGTGGGCAACGTTTTTGATAGCATCGATGAGATATCGATTCGTCGCATGGTATTGCCCAAGGTTAAATTGGTATTTGAGAAGAATATAGCGGATCCAAAGATTGTACAGAATGTGCTCGTGTGCATCGAGCGCGTTATGGACCGCATGGAGCGAGCACAGGTGAGTTCAGTTTCCGACACAATCAAACATCTAATAACTTGTGCATTTGCAACGATAATCCGCACAGGTAATGGAGGAGGTGCTGCCCCTGCTGGCAAATGTGCGCATTCCCGATCCAGATATTATCATGAGGACTGTGCGTAAGTACAAAAATTCTTGGCAAATCCAGTCTGATACTGACTGCAACGTTAATAGAATTTTACCGACAGCAATAACCACAATAGCCAGCATTGTTTCTGTGCTCATAAAAACTAATTAAATTCCATCAAAATGCATCTCAGGCAACTGAGTGGGTGGGTTAATGTATCTGAGTCTGCACTTAGGGAAAAATTCGAGCGTATAACAAATACAGAATAAAAATAATAATCAAAAAATTATGGTCACAGTCGAAAATTAAAGACCATGAAAAAATGTAAAGATTCATTTGAAAATACGTTAAGTTTTGACAAAGACTTTGAAAGTTTTCACCTTTGAGTACATTAGTTTTTGCAGTGTATTGCGTACACAGTAGAGTTTGTGTGGATGTGTGTGAGTTTGAATACAATGAAAATGGCAAGAGTTTGTTTATAATTAATTATACCGAGATATATACAATTTTGCAGGCATCTACCACAAGCTGTTTGCCGACAAATCCTACGGCTTAACTGTGGAAACGATGGCCACCAATGTGCTGCCGCTGCTGATACCGCACACTGTGAATCCGTCTCTGAATTTCGACCACTATTGCTATCTGCTGGAGGTATGCCTGCGCTTCTGAGCTGTCAGTGAAAACTGTGTTGGTAATTGGAAATTATGATTGACACATTTGTGTAGGTGCTGCAACAGATGCTGGAAGCCATCGATCGTCAACAGCGCAACAAATTGAAATTGGATAATCTGTCGATGGCATCGCCGGAAAGGCATCGCACATTGCGACATCAGTTCTCGACGGACAACATGAATGCGCCGCCATTCAATATACCCAATTTGCGTATCGATCAGCGGAAGACATCCAGTGCCGAGGATATGGCACGCAAGAACTCTGGTGGTAAGTATTACTCCTACTCCACCTCCTCCTCCTCCTCCTCCTCCTCCTCCTCCTTGTCCTTCTCCGCTCCCCAAATGTGCAGCTGCTCACAGAGCTAATGAGGGAGTTGCATGGTGAATAATGAGCTTAGCCCCGAGTAATGCGTAATTGAACATTTTCAATTTTCGCATTTTCATTGTGAGCACAATATCCGAGGAACGTGACAGTTTAGAGTGGTTGGCCAGCTCGTTTGCCTAATCGCGGGAGTCGGACTAATTTGTCAAAATCTAAAATGAGCCATGAGCGACGCGGCATTTAATTGTATTATGCAAATTAAAATTGAAATTAAAACGAAAATGGAGAACGGAAAATGGTCAATTATAATAATCGAAGGCAGCCTCAAGCGGAAAAAAAAGAAGAGAAACAAAAATGATGTGACACAGCAGATGACAGCAAACGGTGGCAAACTGTCGCAGAGTGTGGCAGCCAACAGGTGCACCTGTGGCACACTTTAACGAACTGGCGACCCTAACGATGATTTATTATGATGTCCTTAATCGCTTGTAAAACACACAACGTGCATGCGTGTGTGTGTGTGTGTGTGCGGTCGGGGTAATACTGTTAATTTTGACGGAAATGCACGACTTGGTTGCAAGTCAAAGATCCTTTGAACCGTGCTTTTCTCAACTGTCACGCCTTCATGTTACGCTCTGCAAATTGCAATGTTGTTGCCACACTTGCCCAGCAGCGTGTTGTGCGGAGTCATAGGTCACGGCTACGGTGTTTGTGGTTATCCGTAAACAAACAGAAAATGTTGACGATTTATGTGTGTGTATGCATTTGGCCTAACCTCTGCTTGCTGTCTGCGGTTTCTCTGTGTACATATGAATATGTATATGTATACATATAAGCTGTAGCTTGTAGCTTCAACTGCTATCAACTGCGTTTCACTGCGTATATTTTGCAAAATTAAGTATACACCTTCTGGCATACCAGGGAGATTTCTTATGCCCAAAGCAGTCATTGAGCTTGGATTCTAATGAGTTATTCATATTGCCAGACATTTGAAAGCAAGTTTAAAGTCAAAGATTAAAGTGTGTTTTGCCACAAATTTGATATTGGAAAATAGTAATTAGAAAATATATTTTATAAAAGAATTTCAATAATGGACAACTGAATTTTCTAAAAGCTCTTTGTACATATTAAAACCAGCGGTTTGTCCCAACAAGTTCACAAAATAAGACCAGTAACAGTTGAACTTAATAAATAAATGTATAACGAATTTAAACAGAATATTTCTTAGCATTGTCTAATTGTTATTGTGCATTCGGGCGAATTATTTGTCAATACAATTATTCGTAATTGCATTCAGAGAGGATTGATGGGAAACCACAGAATTGAGTTGAATCAGTATTGGTTTGCGTGGCAATGCCACAGTTTACAGCTTACCGTGCGCACACAGTCAAGTTAATAACTTCTGACGCAAATTGCCTCATGCATCAGTCGCACAGGTAGCATAGGTTTTTGCACAGGCAGAATACGGGTGTTAGGGTGGGAGGAGCGTGGGTGCGGCAGCGTCATGCTTCAACTGGAGTCATATGCAGCAGCCGCAGCTGCAACCGCAAATTGTGCGAATGTCCTTGGCAATGACAGCAACGCAAATACAAACATGGCAGCAACATACAACAGTACACACAACATTGCACACAGTACCCACCCACACACACACACTTTGTGGCAACCGCTGTGCACCTGAATTGTTTCGGCGCTTCAAGCCCGCTGCTCAATATTAGACTTAATTAGCATGCCTTGGTTCAGATAATTATTGTTGCTATGCGTGTTGCATATACACTGAGAGAAAAGCGAACATATTAGGATTGATGAAAGATTCTGTTATCCAGGTCTTTCCGAAAGAAATATGTGTTTTAAGGCAAACACAATAAAAGCAAGCTTAAAATAAATGTTCTTTGGTTGCCAGCTTATAGTAATCAAGCTGTTGATCAAGGATATTTATGCTTAATAATGTCTACAAAAGAGAAACGTGCTTGAATTTAGATTTCCATGGTCTCCATTTGAGTATTTTTCTTTTCTTTGTCATTGTTATTGTCTATTTTTTGTTTCACTAAGTGTATATTTATGCTTATGCTCATTTGTATTTGTGCAGGCTCTGGCATGCTTGGCGGTTGGTGGTTTGGCTGCTCGCCTTCGTCACCGGATAGCAATTTCCTGCGCGTCGGCAATGTGTTTCCCAATCGACGGCTCTCGGACAATACGCTGATGACACCAAAGATACGCATTGCACCATCGTGCGCCTCGTCGCCAGGCGGTACACCGGGGAGCGGTTTGCCCACCCGTCGACACTCGAGCATTGGACCCCAGGAGCGACGCGGCTCTACCATCAATTTGTCACCGCCAACTGTAAGTTGTTTGCTTGTTGTTTTATATTTATTTGGCTCTTTTTATTTTGTTGTGTTTAGTGTTTATTTTTGCGAGCGCAAATTTTTTGTTTGTTGCGGCTGCTTCATTAAACATTCAGTTTACCGAGATTTTTATGCTGCCTCAGTGCTCGGAACCTCTGCCTCTCTGTATTGTTTTTTTGACTGTCGACTGTTGACTGCCAATGGTCACGAGAAATGCTTTCAGATATTAAATTAAACAATTTTCATTTCAATGCGCTTTAAACCTTTTCATTTTTGATTTTACATTATACAGTTTTTTGACTTTTGAAAATTATATTGAAACTATATATAGCGCCTAGCGAGTAGCATTTAGCGTTAACCGTTAACAACAAAAGTACAGTTGACAACACAATACTTATGCTAAACTACTGCTACTTATTATAATAACATCAAGTCGCTCAAAAAACATATTTGAGAACAACATGAACAAGAAACATGCAGTTCTATATATATATATATAATATTTATTATTTATTTACAATTATTATTTGACAGTTATTTGTATTTATATAAATACTTATGATCAGCTCATTTCCCGCAATGAATGATTTGACAAAACCAAAAAAAAAAAAACAAAAAGAAAATATGACAAAACGCTCTAACACACGCTCTTTTATCTTATCTTCACTCTCCCTAACCTAACATTCGCTCGTCTCAACACATAAATAAACAACAACCATAAAACACAAAAACCAAAAAAATATGTCGCCGTCGTCGTCGTCGTCGTCGTTGTGTCTCATTCCTTTGCTTTTTTTTTTCGAATACATACACATATATCTTATATATATACCATAACATATACAAATAGTACGGCGCTCGTGGTAGCTCTGGATCGAGTCTATCGGTGCCCTCCACCTCAGCCTATGTTGTAAGTCTAAAAAACAAAAAACCAATAAGAAAAAAACAGCAAAAAAGCAATTAAAATTGTCACCTGATAAACTAAAACCACCAAGAACAACACGCTGTGCTTCAGGTCTTTAGTATTATATATATATATGCTATATGCAGCATCCCAGATATATATCCAGAGAGAGCAACGATATTGATTGAACTTGTCTTGTGGTATTTGTTAACTGTTCATGTTTTGCATTTATTGTTGTTGTTGTCGACATCGTCAAGCAGTCAACTTTGCACAACTTAACATACACCATATACACACACACAAACACACACACATAGTCGCACACACAGAGAGAAACAAGCACACAAGCTGCTGCTACCAAAAGTATTTAGTTGACTCTGAAAAGTATGCTACGGTTTTTTGTGTGTTGCTCCCAAAAATGTGGCGGCCGGAAGTTGTGCCCTCTCTCTCTCTCTCTCTCGTTCGTTCCAACTTGTTTCTGGCTGAATCTGTCTCTTTATCTCTCTGTCTCTCTCACTCTCTCTCTCTCTCTCTCTCTCACTGTCTGTCTATCAGTCTGTCTGTGTGTGTGTGTATGTCTCTTGCTCTGTTTGAATTTGTGCAACCGCAAAACTTCCAACTCAATTTTGGATATGAATTTGAATTTGGATTTAAATTTGAAATTTTAAATGTGAATTGCTGCCTAACCAAAAAGAATTTACTCGTTACATGCATAAATACATACAAATATTCGCTGTACTTGTACTCTCTGTACTTACCTTGACATACTGTTTGGAATGGAAATCTTTTTGTGCCAACAACAAATCTGTATTTATTGTTTCTGGTTGTTTTCTGTCTCGCTGTATTCAACTTTAAGCTAATTTGCAACTCTCTTGATTTACTCTTGATTTTTTTTTGTGTACAGTTATACGGTATTTCATTCAATGTTGTCTCTGCTACACTACTCTATATTCTCTGTGTTCAACAAAAGGCAGCGGCTTTTGCTCCGGGCGGTGGGCGGTGGGTGGTGACCGTGACCACCCAATTTGGCTGCTTATGCTAATGTGCAGTGTGTGTGCTGTATATTGAAACCGTTGACATCCACGGTGTCTTGGTGTAAATTCGAATTTTGATTTTCTCATTTTAAATTTTTGTGTATGTTGTGTCGACTTTGCATTAGCTGTGTTTTTTATTTCAAGAGGCTGTGCATTTTGTGATTTTAAATGTGAATGCAAAGGAACTGTAAGTAAAGGTCAATAACGAATTTTTTCCCTGCTAAAAAACTGCGCTGGTTTCCCATAAATAATATATACAAAAGCCTGTAAAATAAATGTATCGAGTGTAAATAATTATAATTATGAACAAAATGGAAACATTTTTAACGTATCGTATTTGGCCAGACGAAAAATAAAGAAGAAGAAAAAATGGTGACCAGGAGTATTCAACACAATTTAACACCAATAACAAATACAGTACAAAGAATCCAACAAATATATAATAAGCCAAACTTTTTCATTAAATGTCCCGATCGATTGTTGATTTGATTTTATGTTTGATTTGTGCTCTTGTCATTACAAATACACCGAGCTACCAACACATACACACACACACACATACTCTCTTATATATATATCTTAACGTAGAGTGTATTTCTAATCTATGTGCTTTTTTCCATTCCTGTTACTCGAAAAAGAAAAGTTTCGATAAGCGCGCATTTCACGCTGTGGATTCATCATACTTCAAATCATATAGAGCTGCTACACTCACACACACACACATCACACACTCATACAACCACATACATGACTACTATGCATATATGCTGTATTTATATCATGTGTGTATTTGCGTTTTTCCATTTCATGTACCGAAAAAAAAATCAAAAATATATATATCGTCAAAAAAAAAAACCATAAACCGAATAAATTAATACGATTTGCAGCTTGCACGGAGCATGATCGTGAGTACACGTTTCATTATTTCGGATTTTTTCAATTGAATTTGATTTGAATTTCGCTCTGCCTTCTGCTTTCAACTATTCACATACATGCACACACACGCATACATACATATATACATACATACATTACTTATACATGTGTATTGCTGATGTTAAATTTTTATGTTAATGTAATTTGAATTTTTTCATTTTTTTTTTGGGCGGATGGTGGATAATTTGTTTTCGCTGCGAGCTCTAATTGGATTTCATGCGAGAGTATTCGAGATTTGATTCACATACATGTGTATACCTGTTCACTAAGCATTCATATGGATATATATGTATATATATATATATGTATTTGTGCTAAAATGTTTTCGCTGTGGATTTTGGGCTCGTTTCGAGCTTTATTTTGTATTTTGTTTGTTTGTTTGTTTGTTTGTTTGATTGATTGTTTGCATCAGCTACTGAATATACTCATTAGGTACACACAACACCTTCTCAACACTTTGTATATATACACACACACACACGTACTAAATTGAAGCACAGAATTAAAAACAAAATAAAAAAATAAACTGCACAGCCTGCTAATAAATACAAAAGAAAACCAAATGAAATAAATATGTAAGCGCCCATGGTGACATGTTTTTAACTAATCTTCCAAAGAAATCTCCTTTATTGTACTCCCAAAAACAGGGTGGCTCCATGCCCAACACATCGAGCAGTGTACCATTTCTGTTATCGTCCAGCATGCAATCGATACGATCGCGTCGAACATCAACCGTATTGTCATCGGGTCCACTCGGCTCTGGTTCGGGGATATTGCAACAGTTGGGATCTGGAATGGTAAGACAATTTACATCCGTCTCTGGGACGGTTAGCCCGGTGCCGCTGTTGCGGGTGAATGGTACACGCAACAGCAATCACAGCGTCAGCAGCGTCCGAAAGTGTCCGTCACTCAATATAACATTTAGTCAATAGTATAACCTGAACGAAATCGGCGAGGCGCAAGCTCCAGCTGATTACACCACATACAATTACAGTCACATCAATTACACCGGCTACAACTACAGCAATAATAATCATAATACTAGTGTGCGCTACAGATCGCATCCACGCAACATAAATCTGAATCCGAATGCGCCAAATTATAGAAACTAAATCCGTATCGTATCCAAATTGGTTGTAATCAAAATAAAAATGGAAAACATGGCAAAATCCAAAAAATAGTATATACACAATATATCAGCAAATGAGCAAAAGTTGTATGCAAATAGGGGCAGAGGGTAAAATGATGCAAACCATATTTATACATATATACTCTCAATGTATTCTATATATATATATATATATATATATATAGTTTAGTCATACTACAATTAACAACAACTAACTAAAACCACATTCCAAGAAATGTGCAAATCAAATGTTGTTTTTGTAAATTTTATTAATTATATATAGTATAATTACGCATATTCGTAAACGTACAATAAATGTTAATGTCGCATTGGAAAAACATATCTGATAAATCGTAACGAAAATTATTTATTACATATTGATATTATATACATATGTATAACTAGAGTACTCGAACTTATTATGATTGTTATAGTATTATGTACTTGGTAGTATTATTATCATTATTATTATTATTAAATATTATTAAATCTTATCATTGTACCTACTTATGAGTTGTTGCTGCGTAAAATCCAAATTAAAGGTAAACACACGCTCTCACACACACACACACACACACACACATAGACCCACGCACATCGAATTTGGACAAAATTAATGATTCGAATCACGAATGGCAAATATAAAAATAAAATACAGAAAACTGTATTTGTTAAATTAATTTATTCATTTCAAACTGAGATGACTCCACACACACACACACACAAATACAGACACATACATGTTGTGTGTGCACAAATTAAAGATCCAACGTAGTTTAATGTAATTTAATGTCAATGTGATGTTAGTTTTATTTCAAATTGTTTATTACTGTCGTTAAGCTCTCTCGATGTAAGCCATCAAAAATGAAATCAAAATTAAGTAAGCACATGAATATTATTTAGTTTTTGTATCATTTCACATTTAATGTTTAAGATTCGAGCAGACAGTTGTGACAATCGGTGCAACGATATTGTTCTTCTCCAGAAAGTGGGTTTGTAATATGTTTTCAAAAGTAACATTTGTATATATTCCTCAATTTTCATATATGTTGAGCTTAATAATTGCATGTGTTTTGCTTGCTTTTCAAATCGGTTGCAATCAGTTGATTGCAACGACTTTTTTCATTACTTGAAAGTGAAATCGAAATACATGGAAGAAATCAGCCAGTTAATGTCGGCTTGAAGAAGTGGTCGGTTCTTGGAATTGAATGTGAAAGTGATAGACTAAAGTTACATACAAATGATATAATACTAAAGTAAAATATAAATGGATTTAAAATATTTTTCTGACTATATAGAGAGTGGGAATTTTGAAATGCTCAAATAGCACTGTGATAAATGTGAATTATGAACTACTTCTGTACTTGAATCAATTAACGCAATTATGTACAACTTAGGATCGGTACTATTCAATTCCGAAACGTTGACCAAGCTGAACCGACTTCACTCACATTAAATGCATGCTCAGAGATTAATGACAACAACAACATTTGAATATACTCACTTATGCTCTTTACTGTACTGTACTTCGTATATATATATATATTTGTATATAGTAAATGCTACAAATGGAATTGTTATGTATTTAATTACTATTTACTTGACTTGCCATTTTACTTTCTGCCCATCTGATTGCACAAGAATGTATAATACTATTCATATATATATTTATATATGTATGTATATATACATATATCTATATATATAAATATATTTATAACTGGAAATACAACTATCGCAGAGATATGAAGAGAAACGAAACAACTTAAACTATATAAAAAGCAGTAAATATAAAAAATGATAATAAGTATTCGCAATACTCGGAAATATCTATTATCGTATTTGAATGACTGACACTGAAGGCGTGGCCCAACAAAAGCTGATGCGCTGCAACTACTACTAATAACTATAACTAAACACTTAATACTCGAAACTAAACCTTTAGATTGACTTAACGATGTTGTTTATGCATTTTGTATTTCTACTGAACTAAATTTACAAACTAAGTCATTGCGAATTTATATATTGTACACTGTAATTGCTATTTATGTATCCTATACACACATATATATGTATATATTTATATATATATCCTACTTATATATGTATTTACCGCATTACTAATGCTCTTTCTACGTATTTACTTTGGCTGCCTTTGCGCTTGTTCTACTCATTGTTTTCTGTTTGTTTCTTTGCGAAGCCCTTTATTTATATACATATATATATAGTATATCCTATATATTCCCTTTGTGTGTCTATGTTTAGTTAGCTATTTGTTTTGTGTTTCTTTCTTTACAATGTGTACACATATATATATATTATTATTGTAAGTCATATGTATATTTAAACTTCGAAATGTGCCTTAAGAGTTCAAGGGTATGTAGATATATACTTGATATATACAAAAGATGCGACAAAATAAATACATTTATCTATATACATGTGTATATTTATTGATAAGCGATAAGTATATAATATATATATATATACATATGCTATAAGTCAAGGCTGGCAAAAGCCGTTAATACCCAAAAACAAACAAAAAACACAAACTCACCTTTCCCCCCAACAGTTTTACCTTAGTAGTAGTTTTGTAAACACACACACACACGCACAACAACTCGCTCACAAACACACACACACACACACATACACCTATACAGAAAATCCTTTTATAAAAAATAATCGTAACTAACTATCGATGTGTAGATTTTGCATTATAAAATCGGTCGATAATCCCAATCCAATTCAAAAGGAACCTCGCGATTATTAGTCGTATAATGTGTGCATGACTTTGTACCTATATAGTATACAATCCCAAAAAAAATAAATAAACCAAGTGCCAAGTACAAAAAAAAAACATCCTAAATAAAATATAAATCCGTTAGTTGATGTCCTTTTATTATATTAAATATTATATATATACTTGTAATGATCATGTGTAAACTTCCCCAATTTTCTAATCTTGACTTAAGTTTTGGTTCCTTCGTTGTGATCCACATACTCTATATATGTTTTGTAATGTTTCGTAATATCCGGTGTGAGCTAAATCTAGCATACAATAATATCTCAGCAGTATAGACAATTCCCCCCTCAAACACCCACCCCCACCAGTAAATGTAGTTAAATCATTTTAGCAATTCTATAGCTTATATTGATATTCAGATCGTGTGAAACTTAATACAACATTGATGGCCTAATTATTTTGCAACAACTCTATTACAGTATCAGCTATTCTCCGGACGTAACTAAGTAAATATGACACAAAATAATACAAAGAATATATATTATATATATTTTTAAATGCAATTTCGGTCCATTAATGAAACACCAAATATAATCAACTTATATTAGCGCTATAAATGTATACAAATATTTACACAATACCAAAAATACATAAATACAAAATACAAATACATTGTAAACGTCAGTTAAACAATATATATACATATATACACATATATATATATATATATATTTATATATATTTCAATTAACTCTAAATGTTATTAGACAGCAAATTTTAAATGTCATCGGAGCAACAAATATTTAATTAAAAAAACATTATAAACAAATTTATATATGTATGTGCTTAGAGAAGAAAACTTTAAAAATGTGTCAAACACAGTCCAAGAAATACACTCGGAAAAAAAGAAGTACAACAACAACACATCACCTCGTACATTCGTAACAAATACAAATATGCAAATCGCAATCAAACTATATACACTAACATATATATTATATATCGGCTACTTGATACCCTGCACTAATTACGCGTACATACCAACAAAAACAGATACAAAACCATATCAATATTTTTCGAATTATTTAAACGTCATAAGCATACAAAAAACATACAACATAGAAGACATCGGTTCACCGTTGAAATGCGACTTCCAGAATAGTGTTTATGGAAACTAATTTGTCTGAACTAAAACACAAATATGTCAAAATAAATATTTCATTTGATTTTTCTTAAGTTTTTTTTTACCAAGAACCCAATCTAAGGATTGATGCGAACTCGTAACAGAGCCAGAGATATTTATTTTTAGATTTGCAACTCGACATTTGGAAGACGGCATTATACACAGAGTAAAATACACATACATGCAGCTACTATTTACCTACATATCTGACAGAAATCATGTACCTCAATAACTGCAAGGATGCTACCAAAGAGATTCTCTTTAACTGGAAAATAAACAATATATATTTTGAATGTCATCAACTTAAACAGATTCACCACCTAGCACACCATGACAAAACAAATGCGAAAATGTTTAGAAAACTACTACTAAGGTGAATACAAACAAAAAAGAGAAGAGAAAAAAACACAGTAATCACAAATAACAGTAAACTCTCTCTTCAACTAATTGAGCATACAACAAGTCAATTTGAAAAGTTTGAATATGTCTACATACATAGATATAGATATGTGTATGTGTGCATTAGGAGCCAGAGTCTAACTAATATACGAAACGAAAAAAAAAACAACTTTGATTAATCAGCAACAAATCGTTAAATACTTATGTATGTGAAAAACTTTGAACTTTGAATTTAAAACAAAAAAAAATCACACACTCAAAAACTAAAAACAAATTCACAGCAATTTAAACAATTATTGTTGTAGAAGTTAGAGATTAGAAAGGAAAACATATATAAAATGTATATGTATACAAGAGAACTTTATCTGATGTTTATATATATATATATATATATACTCGTATATGATCTGTGCTCTGTTTATTATATCCAAGCAGAACAACACGAACGGGACAATCAAAATTCTACTGACGCTCTTACTTTACGTATTGAGTTAAACCAACTAATTGACGAATTTACGTTGTTGTTGTTGTCGTTGTGTTTGTTGATTTGTTAAATATGTATACTTATCAGCTTATCAATTGTGTCCACAAATTCAACACTTAGGTTTAAATCCAGCAAACAATCAAACTGCATCATATCTCAGTTGCTTTTCTATATATTTGTATCTTTAAGTTGGGACTCTTTTTCAGTTCGGGGCAGCATATCGATATTATGATTATCATTATTACTATCATTTTGAATACGTATAAATATTAGATTAAATTAATTTTAATTAATGATTATGTAAACAACAAAAATAAAAAGGGGAAAACCAAAAAGCTCAAACTGGACTGAACATTTAAGAATTATATTATATTTAATTATATTAATACAAGCATAATTTAAAATTGAGAAGAAAAAACAACAAAAGAAAAAAAAAACACAAGAACAAGTGGTAATATTAAATGCGTATTTATATATGTATGTAAATCTGATTGTTAATGTATGTATGATCATTCAATTTTTTGTATGTGTAACACCTTAAAAACCTAAAAACTAAAAAAAAAAAACCAAACCAAAGGCGTATCAAATCAACTCTGTCTTTTGTGATCTATTGTGATGCTAAACTTGGACTCCCCAAGTAGCACTCAAATCTTTTTATGCCTATTAACGTTTTAAACAAAATACTTCTACAACTATTCTAAACTCTAGACTACGCAATAACAATTGCTTGCTTTGGGTAAACGAGAAAACAAAACAAAAAAAAAACCTTGAAAACAATCATGCACAATAAATGATAAATCAGAAGAGGATAACTTAAAAGATAAAGAATGAGAAGGCCAAATTTGAAAATACTTTAATATACTACTACTTTCATATACACTACTTCAAGTAATTGTGTGAATCGTAAGCCCCTTGTTTTTAGATTTTAAATGTGCTAACAAATGTTTATACCACATAGTAAAGTACTTAATTATGTCTGTATTATCTATAAACAAATACGTACAATGGACAGACGACAAGATATACAACAAGATGCAGGCAACCTATTACAATTAAGTAGGATTGAGATTGAGATTGAATAGTTCAAGGATTGTGACAGAAATGTACGCGTACAATTTAACTCGATAAACAAACAATTGAATTTAAATGTTTAATAAATATGTGTGAAAATGACTATATACACATTCTACTTATTTCTTGAAACATTCATTTAAATTTAATGGATCCAAACTGGGATTATACGGCGCTGTCTCAGAATTGTTCTGGAACTGGCGTTCATACAAATAGGCTCCCATTTTACGGGATTCATCATCCGAGCGATCGGTGTTGGCCTCAGCTATCAGCAGCTGTAAACGTAAAGTGATTAGTATTGTAATTGCAGCAGAATTGATATTTATTGCGAGACACACCTCAATTTGATGGCAAAGAAACGCTTCGCTTGCAGCGCTCATTTTATTTTGCGGCTGCCCAAGTAAAGCGTTCTCCAGAAAGCCATAAACCTCTCTAAGAAAACAAAGATATGAATATACTTTAGTAATCAATTAAAGATGACTGGTTGTTGCCACTTGCTTCAGGTTGATGCCACCCAGTTGATCCGGTTCTGGTTGCACCTCATTACGGACAATGGCATTCATTACGGCTGCCGCTTCGTATTGGCAGAGCGTTGACGCGTTTGTACTTTGCAGCAGTTGCAGCCATTGATTGATGCTGTTCAGGCTGTCGGATTCGCATTGCTGATTCACAAGCAACACGGCCTCCTCGCTGCTGCGGCAAATGAAATCTGAGTTGATGTAGAGCTGATTGTAATAAACGAAAAAAACACATTCTGTATGAGTTTACCAATCAAGCCTTGTTTCTCCTTTTTTCGGCGTACGGCTGCCTCCAGATTGCTGTGCGTGCAGCCATTTTTCTTCAGGTACTCCAGCACTGAGCGCTTTGTCTGAGTGCCTATTACAACATTGGGCTCACTTTTGATTAAATTATCATCATCTGATTGCATGTTTTTTTCGGCATTCATCGCAGAAAATTAGTTTGAAAAAAAGCAGACGCGATTGAAAAGCAGCAGCTATTGAAAAGCAGCAGCATTTGAGTGCTGTCCACTTGCTTGAATGAGCACTGCAGCCCTGGTTGCACTTTCACAACCAACACTGGGCAGGTGTAGTTGAGAGCAGTGTTAAACTACGAGCGAGAGTGAACAGACGTACACCGCACTGCCCACCAGCACTGCAAATAACTCCTTTTGTTTCAAAAGAAATGTTATCAAATTAGCAATAGCAATAATATTTATAATTAGACAAAACCACCAAGTGCAATACGTATCATATATAAATAATTTGCTTTTGAAAAAATAAGGAACTGTGGGCAAAACAAAAGTGCTTGTGAGTAGACAAAGAAAGCCAGTTAAAGTGACTCACTCCCAAATTTGTCACTATCACTGCCAGTGCTGCTGCGCTGCAATTGCGTCCGCATTGCGCTCAACAACAACGAATAAAACGAACAAAACAATAAAAACAATAATAAAACTCATCGTCCCCCAACTCAAGGAAAGATAGAAGGAAACAAAACATAATGGCAGAGGAGAGGGTGGAAGAGAGAGAGCTCGAGGTGGGGATGCTTGATAGGCATCGCAATCACATTTCGATGAACATGGAAAAACTAATCGAATGCACCGACTATGACGTCCTCGTGACGGAAACAGTTAGCCGTGGATTAATCACGACCAAAATGCGGAGCATCATCGAGGATCTCGAGGGGCAGGAATTCAATATGACCGAGGATCAGGTGCGACTGACGCAGCACAGAAATTACTTCAAAAAGATCACGACACGTGGACCAACGGCCTATGCCGAGCTCAAGGCAATCCTCAAGAGTTTGAGCTACCCGAAGGCACTGCAATTGCTTGATCAAGCCGATCCGCGGGACAATGAATCATCCTTTGTGTCCCTGCGACGCCATCACAATAATAACACTAGTAGCAACAACAACGACTGCAATAAATCAGCTGATATTGTGGATACTACACGTGTCTGTGATTTTCGGGCGAGCGAGCAGCGTCCAAGCGTCAGCCATGTGAGTATCTATCCATATCCATCCTGATCAATTCATCCATCCAGTTATGCCAATCAGTCGAAGTGATTGACTATTTGTACTAGGCAAATACTAAAATGTTTAAGTAACGCAAATTAACAGGCACGGTTGCAGCTAGCGATCGATAACAACTGTAATTAACATGAGCATAACATAACCATTTTGAGCATAAAACAGAAAACGGATAGATATCAATAAACTTTGGTAGAAAGAGCCTCCTGCATATTGTTAAATATTGCTATTAATGCTACATTACATTGGCTACATTAGTATTTGCCAATCTCTCTCAAAAAGTGACGTCAAGTCTTATCGATCTATCTGATCTCTCGATACATCCTTCGTTATATCAATTAACAGAGTTGCTTAACATAACAAGATAAAAAAAATCACTTAAAATTTGGCAAGTCATAGTTTGGCGCACTACTCAGAAAGTAAATTTCTTAATCTTGTGGTTGTGGCTGTGTTTTCTAGAAACAAGTCTTTCACCGGGATTTTAGAACCAACAACAGCTAAAATCTAAAATAGGAGCTGAGCCATAAATGTAATTAATTAATTAATTATTAATTTTCTATTTAATTCGTTTTATATTTATGAGAGATTTACTAAAATTTAGACTAAATTGTCAAAAATATTAAATATTTGTACAATTGCAGCAACAGATTGTGACCGAAGCGAATTCAGTGAAAGAACAAGTGATATATAATGATCCCAACGGAAAACTTATACCATTTGAGACACCCATTACGGATCAGACCCGTAAAATGAAGCTATCGGATCGTATACACAAGTCTGAGTCGCTGGAGACATATGTGATGGAATCTAAGCGCAATCGTGGCGTGCTTTTCCTTGTGAATATCATTGATTTTCCGAATGAGGAGCATCGACGCAATGGTGCGGAAAACGATGCAAAAGCGCTGATACATATCTTCCGTCAGATTGACTTCACCATCTTTTCATACGAGAATCTTGATGAGAAGCAGTTCTTCAAAGTGCTGCAGAAGCTAATCGCATCGAATTATGTCCGCGACACCGAATGCTTTGTCATGGTCCTCATGACGCACGGCGAACGTGCCTGCGAGATCGACCATGTGCGGTTCACCGATGAATCAATATGTAAAGTGACGAAAATCATTGAGAAATTTGAGTCCGATCGATGCCCTAATCTCGTTGGTAAGCCGAAAGTGCTGATGTTTCCCTTCTGTCGCGGCGATCGACCTGATCAGGGCAAAATACTCGAAAAGCTCCCGATGCCGATGCCACTGTCCTGCAGGAGCATTGAGACGGATGGTGTTGCCTGTGGTAATGTGCCCACACTGTCTGATATATTGATCTGCTATGCCAGCACGCCCGGCTTTGAGGCGCATCGGGATCGGAAGCAGGGCAGCTGGTATATACAGAGCTTCTGCGATTCGATGGCCGATCATGCGCACAACACTAACATCGACGACATACTGAAGAAGACCCAAGAGAAGGTGGCCAAAATGCGGACGAGTAGTAACCGTTTGCAGACCCCCGCCTATGAGAATCACGGCTTCAGCAAGAATCTATACTTCAATCCAGGATTCTACACAGTGATCGACGGAGAACAACCGAGTTCAAACCATATACCATATATATGTGTATCTCTCTAGTTGTATTTAAATTTGTAATTTTGTGACCACAACTCTTCCATGTTTGCCAAGCCAATACGAAATACTCGACGTATTTTTCTTATACAGTATACAAACCTATTTTTGTAAAGTGTTTTTAAAATATACTCGTTTTGATTTTGATAAATACAAACTATATATATTTTATGGGTATAGCTATTATCTATTTAAAATATCCTTAAATGGTCATATTAATCCTTGAGTTCTTCTTCGCCGGCTTCTTCCTCCAAATGCGACAATTGCAATTTGCAAGCAGCGCGAGTTCCACTCTTGTTCTTCGGCTGTTTCTTGGCCGTTCTCTGGCCAATCACATATTCGGGCATAATCAGCTTGGAGCCTCTCAGTTGTGGCTTATCCACCTCGACGTCGTCCAACTCATTGCTCTGCAGTTGCTTCAAGTTGCGATGCAATTTGCTCTTCTTCTTGAACTCAACCTTATGCGCTGTGCCCGGTTCCTTGTCCATGTCATCAGCTGAATCGGTCTGTGCACGCTGTGCATCCATTTCACGTAGAAAGGATAAAGCCGCCGCCGAATTGGTCTGATCGGAGATATCCACATCGGAGAGTGAGTATTTCTTCCATTTGTGTGGATTCACTTGATAGTCGGGTGTTTTACGGGGCTTCAGACAGCGTCCAATCGGCAGCTCGGGTTTCTTGAATATGCTCTCCTTGCCCCGCAGGCGACGTAGTTTCTCATCCGTCTCTGTCTCGACAAGATCTGCTTTGCCAGCTGCACAAATGTTGCGTCCCTGGTTCTTTGCCCGTTCGAGCGCATTTATTGTGTACGGCTTGGACCGGGTTTGATCCAGAGCGGTGCCTTTGAGCTCCTTGCTGGCATCATCGAGGCAGGCAAAGAGTGCATCGCGTTTTGCACTAAATTCTTGCATTTTTGTTTTCTGTTTATTTGCAAGAATTTCCAAAATTGTGCTGCCAACCTGCTCAACAGTTGCACAGCTGTTGGGACTGCCTGACAAAATGTGCGCCCTTTACAACACTTGTTGGTGCCGGTGTGTGCTCTAGCGACGGAAAGTGTTCAGAAGCGTGCTCTGCAAAACATTAATTTCTATAAATTCAAGGTGCTTATTTTCATAAATTAAGTTATAAATGGATTTAAGATGGATTTAAGAGTGTGCGTGTGAAGAGAGGCAGGCAGCGTCGATTGAAATTCACATAAATCAGCAAATCGAACACAACCCTAACTATTCCATGTGGTTGAGCGCAGCACAAGTTTGTCTGAAATACTAAATAAAAATAAATTCGTTGGTTGAATTTTTATAATTTTAATTGAATTGTGGTAAAATAACGCATATGTGCTTAGTAATATCGCACATGAAAAAATTTTCTGAAATATTTTACTATTTGCGTGATTCATGCAGCCCTGTGTGTCAGTGTTTGAAAAGTTCGATAGAACAGCTGTTTTCTATTTGCAAGCGACAATTTCATTAAAAACTAAAAGGGAAACGTGTTTTATTTACTTATATTTGTTTTGCAATTTAAAATAATAATAAATGTGCGCAAGCAATAAGCAGAGATAGAATGTCGCTGCAAACAGCTCTGGCATTTATATTCACCATATTAGCATCCGTTAGCATTGTAGCTGCCATTATATTGTTGGGTAATATTTAAATAATGGGATTTTCATTTAATACTTTTCTATGTGAATTGCTGAATAAAATATAATTATTTGCATGTTTTATTTGCAGGCTGGCTTTTGATCTGGAAGGCATTTCTATCGAAATTTCGTCTGGTGCGGGAATTGTTGGGCCAGGAGGAACCCGAGGAGCATCATCATCACCACCAGCAACACGAGCAAAATCAAAACGCACGCGGAGCACGCAAAGCGAGACGCGATTAAACAAATATAGAATTATATATAAATACTATAATTAAAGATAAATATTCAACAAGGATCAAGATGAACATACGCTGTGCCAAGCCCGAGGATCTGATGACAATGCAACATTGCAATTTGCTTTGTTTGCCAGAGAATTATCAAATGAAATATTATTTCTATCATGGATTGACTTGGCCCCAGCTCAGCTATGTGGCCGAGGATGACAAGGGCGGCATCGTTGGCTATGTGCTGGCCAAAATGGAGGAGCCGGAGCCCGGCGAGGAGAGCAAACATGGGCACATCACCTCGCTGGCAGTGAAGCGTTCCTATCGTCGTCTCGGTCTCGCCCAGAAGCTGATGAATCAGGCCTCCCAGGCGATGGTCGAGTGTTTCAATGCCCAGTATGTCTCGCTCCATGTGCGCAAGAGCAATCGTGCCGCCCTCAATCTCTACACGAACTCCCTCAAGTTCAAGATCATCGAGGTGGAGCCGAAGTACTACGCCGATGGCGAGGATGCCTACGCCATGCGTCGCGATCTCCGCGAATTCGCCGACGATGACAAGACGACAACGGCCGGCAAGGAAGCTGGCGAGGATCAGTCAACCAATGATAATACTAAACACCACACGCACAGATCCGGACACAATCACAGCGGACACGATGGTCATTGCTGCTAACAAGGAATAAATCCATAAGCAAAAAACATTTAAATACAGAAATTGAGAAAAATGAAATGCAGGCGTTTTTTTGCATTTTTTTATTTAGGTTTTGTATTTATGTACTAAAAAACATAAAACGTAATTAAAATTAAAAGATTACTTAACAAAAAACCTTCAAGACTTTTTACTGTTCTTTTTTTAAAGGATAAAACAATGCAGCCCAATACACAAAAAATACAAAAACATTTTACTGTTATATGAACTTTTGGCTTCTTTTTGGGTTTATAATTAATTCACTAAAAAACATAAAACGAAATTACGAATTTTTATTTTTACTTTTAAAATTTAATTTAACATTTAAAGTTTTTTTTTTTAGGACTGTCGCTAATTGTTTGAAATTTCTTTGGGATATATGCGAAAAGTTTTGGACCGCAATGTGCAGCAAAGTGGAAACATTTCTGGGGCAAGTGTTGACTTTCGCGCCAAAACTTTTGGGTTTGCCTTTTTTTTTTCAATTATCTACTCACAAAAGTTTTATGGGGGTTTATTTGTGTGCTAAATTACCGATTTATGGCTTTATGTGGCTGCCAACTGTTCCCAGCTGAGCACTTCCAGTGGCAAAAAGCTCGGAGAGCTCACAAAAATATCCCCATAATCAGGTACATTTTGTGAGCAGAGAAAGACCTGCCGCAACAGCTGTTTTGGGGCCAGGCATGTGCACTCAGTTGGCGCCAAAGCCAAACCAGTGAGAGGAAGTCCTCGCTGCGTAGAGAGTTGTGCCCAATCAAAATCACAGCTGTGTGTTACCAAACGTCAAACTGATGCTGCTGCTGCTGACGCCGCTTTGGGTTTGGCTTCAGTTCGTGAGGCGCTGGCTGAGCGGTAACGTCACGGTCGCGGATATTGTTATAGTTAAAATATAGCCGTATCAATAAATAACTAAAATAAGCAACTAAAACGTGTGCATTGAGAAGCAATAAATTGATTTTTACACGCAAGAGATTATGTGCATAAGTCCCAAAACAAAAATTCAAATCTGCCGTTACAAAGTGCAGTGCTGTGAAGTATTAGTAATCTACGCGTGTGTGTGTTTGTGTGCGTATGCGCGCGTAAAAAGTGAAAGCAAAATGAAAACAAACAGTGAAAACCGACTTTAAGAATTAAAGAACCAAATGTGCGATAATCTGCTAAATCAGTAAACAGAGAAAAATGAAAATGAATGCAGCACAAAGTGTAAAGTGAGATGAGACAAAAGGACTCGAAAACAGCTGTTATTGTTGTTGTCGGCAAAACGGGGTCAAAAGTTCGTGTGTAAAGTAAAGTGTTGGACGCCCGACAACACTGTCTGCCTAATTTCGCCGCATCCACTAACTAACTGACAACACTAATACTTCTTAAAAGCTCTCAAGTGCAACTATTTCTCATTTGTGTGTTTGTGTGTGAGTGAGTGCGAGTGTGTGTGTATAGTGAGTGAGTGTGGGCACGAAAGAGCAAACGAACAGAAGACGCTTCCCAGACAAAAGCCAACGTCAGACAAGTGTGCCCAAATTGCCTACGGATATACATATAAAATATATACTACACACATGAATATATATATATATGTACATATATGTATGTGAGTGTATTTGTGTTGTAACACAAAGACAAAGTAGGCCAATTCGCGAGAGAGACACTAAAAAAGCATAAGGCAAAGTGCAACAAAAAGAACCAAAATAAAAAAAAATAGAAACAGAGGCAAAATTACTAAAAACTTCTGCCACATTTGTCAGTGACTGAGCGAGAGGCCAACGGACTCGCGTGACGCTGAGCATATAACGAAACAATAAAGGAAATAAGGCGCTATCTCCCTCCCACTCCCATTCACTCTTCAGCTGCTGCTTGTGAAGGTAAGAAGAAGAAGAAGAAGAAGAAGCCGTTTTACTTCAAAGCCAGCTTGAACAGCGGGTGTAATGACATTTGTCAACGACATTATGCCAAATCCTCTCACAGCTCGACTCGCACTATTCGCCCCTCCCCACCCGCTCGCCGGCACCACACTGATTGTCACACACAACCTTCCACAACCTGCCCATTGTTACAGTGGTCGCTGACAAATTAAAATACTTCCCTTAAAATAAAAAATATTTTTCTTTACTCAAGTTTAAGTCGCTGACTATTATTTCACTTGGTTAATTTCCATGGAAGGGTTTTTGGAAAATTTCTGAAGTTCACATTAAGGGCTGCTCAATAAGAATATGATTTTTAGTTGCTGGCACTTGGCACTTGCTGTGTGTTGCACCACTGTGGTGTCATCGGAATGCTCATCATCATTATTATGGTCTCTGTCACTGTCAACGTGGCTTGTGTCGTCTGTCAGGAGCAGAGAGCAACAGACGCAGACAAGTATGGAGCAATATATAAAGCCATGTTTAAGCAAACATTTGCTTCTTTTTCTGCTTCTTTTTCTTCGGCTTCTACATCTGCTTATATTCTGGAGTGTTTAGTACTTTTACGTGCTGGCTAAGAAGATGTCAACAACTTTGACTTGAGTCTGCCTTTTCGTCCTCGCCACATGTCTTGCGTCATGTTTTTAGAATTCGTCGAAACTCTTTGAGCGGACGGCGAAGCCACGGTTTCCGTTTCCTGCTTTTATCAAATTGATGCTTGCCACTAATTAAAGTTATTTAGCTGGTCGCTTTCAGCAGTCTGTCAGTCAAACAGTCGTCCTGTCTCCCCAATCATTCATTCCCCACTCTCGACGTGTCTCGTTTGAAGTGCTTACGGCTTCAATTCAATTAAACAACTGGGTCAGCTTCGACCGCATTGCCAACTGGGCATTGGCCCTCCAGCTTCTATTCTTTTTTCGTCTGGCTGAAAAATCAACTAGCAGCGCAATTAATTTCCAGCCAAAAGCCCATCAGCAAATGCATCGTCAATAATTATATATGCAAATTCTGCTGGAGAAAAAGGCTAAAGTAAAATCAGTATGCACTTAATTCATGTTAATCCAGTTGAATGACAATTCAATTGCATTAAGTACACATGCTTTCCTGTGTTGGCCACGTCAGTGTCAGCGGCGAACAACATTATTATAGCTAGAAATTTAAGCAAAAAGGGATTAAGATTTACCTAAAATCCATCTTAACAACAAGTTGGAATGTTTTACTCTTCTAGTAGATACCATGAACACAGTTTATTCAGATGATAAATGATATTAGTTTGCTCAACATAAAGACAGGTTTTGCTTAACCAAATCTGATCAATAATATGTCTGGTTTATTATATATTAATCGTTAGCATATATATATCTAAACGATTGCTGCTTTTCTTGTTATTGGTTATCGATTTTTATCGACTTTGCTGATGCTGTTCAAGAATATATATACATAATGACAGAATTTTCTCTGCCTGTGCCATGCTCTGCCACAACATTAACACACCCTTTTGCCCATTTGTATAAAAGGTATGAAATTCGATTTAGTTTTGGCAAGTTTATGGATGTGGAAAAGTTGCCTTGTCAGAAACGAACATCGATAAAAAATGATACAAATGAAAAAGCAAAACACTGGGGAAACATAATATCAAAATTAAAAAATTGTTATTTTTGACAGAAATAAAGCTGAGCAAAACTTGGAAAAACGTGGAAAACTTGACACAAAAAGCCCATATAGAAAATTATCGAATATGACTGCAAAAAAAAACCGAACAACAGCAAAAGTTAAAGTTTTGTTGTGATTTCTTGTCAATTTGGAAAATGTGCGAATCGGAAGTAAATTTGCTGAAACCACACTATTTTTTTGTTGTCCTCAATCCAATATATATATATGTATATATATATATATTTATAAATTACAAAAAACAAGAAATGTCCATTAAACAAGCTCCATTTTTTTATTGTATTGTAGCCTGTTGGTTTATGTGCCGATTAGTTACACGGGGGTCGGAAAAGGGGAGTGGAGAGGGGCAAGTTGTCTCTGCTTATTCATTAATAAATAAATATGAAGCCAAGGGGCAGCAGCGCAAAGTTTGCGTTAAGTTTTCAGCAACATAATTTTGCAAACAATGAATTGGACTTTGGCGCCTAATATTTATCTGCCATCGATTTAAATGTCACGTCGAATTTGTCCGGCGGGAGTCAAGTGTGAAAAACTTTGGTGCGAAGGAAAAAAAAAACTTTTCTTTTTTTTTTGCGCCAGACAGCTAAAGTTGATCAATGAAATTAAAAAGATTTATGATTGCCAGTTGTGCCAGTCTCAAACGCATGAATCCAACACAATCCACACGAAAATAATCCCAACAAAATATGCTATAGACACTGAGAGAAAAAACAATCAAGGCGCGGCGGGAATTGAAAAGTTTTTCAAGTGTCATCCGCTCGCCATTACTTTGAATTGCAGTCATTTCACTTAATGTGCTGGGGCCACCCCCCCCCCAGGTTGGCGTACAAAAAGGGCCACCAGTCAGCTGGCAAAATAAATATAAGAAATAAAACTTATAATAATCAGCAAACAAAAGCGCGTCACATTCTATTAAAATCGAAAGAGGTTTTCGGGTTCAATTTCGACGAGACTAGCAAAAAAGTCAAGTGAAACACAAATTATGTTAATTTAAACTGAAGGTTCGGGCCAAAAGTGTTTAAGCGCATTCAACGCACTGCACACAAAGGAAGGAAGGTGGCCATTTTCCTTATGGGAATGGATGCTTCTGGGTTACTAACAATGGCCGCATTTCCCAACTCAACTTAACCGAATTTTCAAGCAGTCTGGACAGCTCCACTCTCTCCGGTTTCCGGCTGCCTTTTGTCGCTGTAACTTACGGTTTATTTGAACAAAGCCGTGAGGGGTTCAAGTGGCCAAGTCTCTGAAAAATGGTCCAAAATCCAGCAGTGGGAACCACTTTCTTGCCTTTCTTCTTCTTCTTTTTTTTTATATTTTGGGCACACAATTAAGGCTTAGGCACGCTAATTTTTGGTGCTGCAGCTTTGACCACTCCCGCCTCCCGCCTCCCGCCTCCCTGCCCACCCGGAAAACGGGCAGCATTTTTGTTGTTTACATTTGACAATCACCGAAGAAAAAAAAATTAAATATGAGCCAAGCCAAAGACGCCCAATTGTTGTTATATAAGCAAAAGGTGTTGCCAAGGGGCATGGCTTAGAAAAATGCTGTTGCCAGATGTTTCTTTAATAGACCTTCACACCCACACCACACCACAACACACCCAGCCACCCCCCTGCCACACACACTCACACACTTTAAGCTAGACGCAAGTGTGACAACAAAAAATGGTCGCAAAAAATAAACAAGTCGCTTGACGTTTGCTGAGCCCTTTGCTTATCGCTGCTGTTATAGTTACCGTTACACCAGACAAACACTGCAAGAAATTGTTGGGTGATTGATTAATATTTTATTTGTTACAAAAAGTAAATAAAATGTCAAGCACCGATAAAACAAACTCCGCACTTTGCCATTATATTTAAGCTTCGTGTTGCCTGCTCTAAATAATCATTTATAAATTGATTAATAGAATATTATGTGGCATTGGCGAAATCGACACTGACATAAAAGAGTGTAACCTTATCAGTTTCAGTTTTAGTTGTAAATAGCTGATATCTTTCTAAGAAGCACAAGTTGCAATCGTTATCATTTGATTACCATAACCTAAAGTTGCCAGCAAAATAAGTTTTAATATTTATTTTGGCTGTATGTAACTGTATGATATAGCAGTCTATATATGTGGCGAAAATAATGAACTGCCAATGCTTTCGCGCAGTGTAAACACATCATAGACCTCTAGGCACTGCATATATGTGTAGCGGGCCCGTCACATGACCCGCATATCATCAACCGGCTGCCGTTTGCCTTTTGGCAGTGCCCTCCAACAACAATAACAACGACAACAACAACAACAACAATTTAACAGACATAACAACAACAAAAGCAAGCGGAAAAAAACACGCCTTGGTAAATTTAAACAACGTAAATGGAAATGGCGTTGAAAAGCAAGAAAGAAAAAAAATATCACGCATTGAACGCGTTGAACCTTTTTCCGTTTTTTATCCCACTTTTTCCTATTTTTGCTTCTTTTTTTTAATAAAATGTAGGCAAGCAGGCATAGCAACCGAATCAGCGCAACACAGCAATGGCAATAGCCTGCTGCTTGCCACATCCTTTGGTGGCAAACTATTTGAGACGTCTCCCAGCAGCAGCAGCAGCAGCAGCACCGGCAGCCAAATCAAATGCCCAATTTGCGATATTGCGCATACGCCGCGTGTGTTGCCTAGAAATGAAAAATGTGACAAATTGTTTTCTGACTCCTTTTTTTATACTTCTGGTTTTTTTTTGTTTGTTGTATGAAGTAATTCAGTTTAGCAGGCAATGACTCAATTGGGCGCATTTCGTATATGTTGTTGTTGTTGTTGTTGTTGTGGGCGGCTCAACTATTTCAATTAGGCCCTGTCGCAGAATTGTGTGAAAAACATATCCCCGGCGAGCAAAGCGCTGCAGCAGTTAATTAAAATTTCGTTTACATTTTTGTTTTATGGTTGATGTGGGCGTGTGGATTATTAGTGTGTGTGTGGTGTGTGGTGTGTGTGCACAGGTGTGTGTGTGTGTGCGTGTGTGTAATTGCATTTACTGCTTAGTAGAGGGCAGAGTAGGGCAGAGATGTCAGTGCGGCTTAAAGGTTGGTCAGCTATTGATGGCTATTGAATTATGGTTAAACATTTGGTCAAAATGCATTAGTGTGTGCGAGTGTGTGCGTGTATGTATGTGTATATATGTGTAGATATGTGGATATATGATATATGATAATTAGAAAGAAGTCGCTAGCGCAACAGCAAAAGTCAAATGTAAACAACGACCGCAATTTTATTTAGATTTAAATATAATTTACACATATATATGTAAATATCTCTTTTATTATGTATATTCTTATTTTTCTTATAACTTTTTATTCATTTTTGTGCTTTTGTGTGCGGGGAGGCTTTATGCTAATGTGACTGCCGACTGGTGCTAATACACAGCGAGAAAAAACGGAATGTGGAGGCGCATTTGTAACTTTGCATTTAAAAAAGCATTATGTTAAAATCTGCCTACGGTCATAGTCGGCACGGCTGACAGCAGAGAGAGTGTGAGAGGGGGATGTGAGGTGTGTGGGTGTGTGGGTGGGAGGGTGGGTGTGTCACGATGCGCAATTAGATTTCCGCTAAAGCGGATTTCGTGATATCGCGTGACTTGGCGGCCCCACAATTCAGAGCCAGGCGACAGCAAACAGCAACAGCCACAACAGCAGCAGCAGCAGCAGCCGCGGCAGCAGCGGCTTTGGATTATGTTTAAAAATCAGAGCGCAAAATTGTACAAAATGACAACGACAGGAGCAGCAACACGAGCAGGAGCAGAAGCAGGCGCTGTACGGGGCGGGGGGCGGGAGAGTGGCAGGCATATTCCGAGAGAGAGCGAGAGCGAGAGATGGTTGTGAAAAGCGTTAGGGAAGCGTAAAATGAAAACAAGTTTGTTGGGCGCGCATGTAGGGCGACGTGGCTTAAACCCAGAATGGCAACAACAATTACGGCGACAATAGGAAACGACATGAATAACAACAACAACAACAACAACAAAAATAACAGCAACAGCAACAACTACAGATAGCGGCAGATAAAAGTGAGGGGAAATTATAACAGGCGCAAATATCAAGCATATTAAAAAAGTCAAGCTGAGTGCAAATGCTCGAGAAAAGCTCGTGCGAATCTTTGCATAGGACAGCAGCCGTACCTACCAGCCTATTGTCTTACGCCAACTGGGTTGGACTGAGGCGGGGAGAGGGTATGCCTGGTGGAGTACAATGTGATAGCATCGACAAGGGTCCCGCACAGCAGCAACACTTTGGCCTGACACTGCAAACAGTCGAGAGCTGTCGAACTAGGCGCACAATGAGCGTGAATTAATGGCCAGATACGAGCTGTAACTCAGCATAAGTAGACTACAGCATCCCAACAACAACAACAACCTGAAGCCCAACCCCAAACTCAACTCCAACCCCAACCCCAACGCAAACAACTACAACTTGGACATGTACATGGACATAATGGCGCTTGGGGGCCGCTGGCCCGTGTTCTCTCTTTCTCTACGGGGGCTTCCATTGTAAATGGGTCAAGCGACTCTTCTCCACTACTCGAACTATGCATAAAGTATGCCTAATCTTTGTTTTATTTTACCGATCACTCTCAGTTGTGCCATTCAACCGGCCTTAATTGTTGTCCAAATTGTTTTAATTATTTCCTTAGCCTGCTTAATCTGCAGATTAAAGTAACATCTGCCAACTTGTGTTTATTGTAGCTATGCAAAACTATCTAAAAACTTTGCTTACCAATTTTCTTACCTATCTTTGATGGCATCGCAGTATTAAAAAATAAAGTGCAATCAAGAGTTAATCTGCAGCGCTAGCCATGACTAAAATGGCCTCAAGTCCTGACTAAATTGCAGCCATGCCAAAAATCTGTTCAACTTTCAGAGCCAACAGCTAAAATGTTGTTGCTAAACTATCCCTTACAAATTACACCTTTCTCGTTTACACTGATGCGGTTGTAATTTGATTTATTTAAACATGAAAATAAGTTGACAATTTTCCATAAAAACGCGCAACTTTTGCACGTGCAACTCTGGTGGGAAATGGGACAAACCGAAACCCACTTGGGGTGCAGGCGTCAGTTTTGTGGCGAATTTTGCTTTTGCGGGTGAAATGTCAAAATGTATGCGACGTGAAGGACTTAATTTATGCAGCACAGGTCAGTTTTACAAACACACGTGTGTGTGTGTGCGTGTGTGTGTGGCAGTATAAATAACCCTTTTCATGTTTGTCTTTTGATGTTACTGCCGCATATTTATTTTAATTATTGGTCTTTTTTTTGAGCCAAAGTTTTGGAACTGCATTTTATTAGCACAAAAATTCATTTGCATTTTATTTGCGCTCTCGTTACTACCAAATTGTAATAACAAAAAGTTGACACTTTTAACAGTAATAAATTGACATTACATACGCATACATGCATGTGTGTGCGTGCGTGCGTGTGTGCGAGTGTGCGAGTGTGTGTGTGTTTGCCATAAGAAAATAAACACCTAAACTGAAAGGCAAACAACAGACGCAGAAATTAATGCAATTTTTAGTTGCTGTTGTTTCCATTTGTTTTTTGTTGTGATTATAACTTTTTTTAATGCAGTTTTGCGGATGTGATTAAATCATACAAGCACACTGTCGTCAACACACATATTTTGACAGAGGTTGATGTTGTTGTCACTTGTAACTGCGTACTTTGCCAAACTTTCAACGTCAAAAGTTGTCCTGCTTTTGGGCGTGTCGCCTGAGGGGGGGATTTGGCCGCGAAGGACACCCACAGCAAATTGGCCATGCTGAACAATGTCGTATTGTGGACAGCTGAGCAGCGTGGGGGGGGGTGTGTTAGTGTGGGTGGTGGGAGGCGTGGCCTTCGGGGCGTGCAACACAAATTCGTTTAGTTCAACTTTTTGTGCATGCTCCTTAAAATGCCATAAAGTGTCGCAAACGTTTGGAACAAAATTAAACAGTTGCTATTATTGCTGTTGTTGCTTTTACGGTTCGAGCTCGGGCTTATTGCGGCCGTTAAGTAAGTACTTTTTTAAAGCCATCTATAATTGAACAGTTAATTGAACTACTTTGAAACAACACTTGAAACCGAGTCAAACAAAATCTTAATAGTCTTAGAATGTTCACTTTCATTTTAATGGCAAATATGGCCATTTATAAAAATAACTGTAACTTACATTTAAGCAACAATTTAAATATGTCAAAAGAAAAAAAAGAAAGTTTAATCAAAAATGTAATTGAAATGCATAAGTAAACAAATGAAAGTGATAAGATATAAAATGTGCATCTATTTGAATGACGAATAGTCAACATAATACATAAAAATATTAATATATGATTATTTAAGAGACATCAAAAAGAACAACAATTGAAGCACAAATAAATGACTGAGTAATGCGATTTAATTAAACTACAATTATAATTGATTCAATTGAATTCATTTGCTATTTTTCATTATTTATTAATATGTAAAGTTGAAATTAAATTAAATTGTTAAATTTGTTTCTTATTTATTAATTATTATTATTTGTTTTATTATTGATTTTGCAACAGTTAGGTATTTGCAGCAGCAACATATGCAGGTTTTGCGGATACGAGGAGGAATCCTCGACGCACATCCTAGCAGAAGGCGTCGCCTTAACCAGGACAGCATATCATGAGGCCCAAGGACATAGAAACCCTCAACCCAACAAAGATTCTAGCATTCGTGCTGGAGTTGGGATTGATGGAAGAGCTGTAGGCTCAGTAAGGGGGCACAATATACCTTATAGGTCGCAGTGCAAACTTTCTCCCCAATTATAATATAACTTTGCAACAACAACTTTGAAATGTGCATCTTAATATTGAAAAATTGGCACAGATAGTCAGCTAAAAATGATATATATATTCTATACTTAATTAAATTAGTTTCACTTTTAGTTTTTGACTGCAATGGCTTGCGTCAGCTGCGACCAATTGATGGGCGACATTTAACATTATAGCTCATATCGGCCAAAAACAATTTACGACAGTTTCTTGAGTCAAAACTCGGGCATTTCCTCTATAGTCGCAGTCGTTTTATGTCTGGGTCATTAATTTGAGCGCCCAAATTAGCAGCTGCTGTGAAATATATGTGCATATATACATATATATAAGTATATGCCAGAAGTTTGCTCGATAAAATGCTCGAAACTCGGCAACCCCACAATTTCACTTGCCCCTCCCGTAAAACACATGACTATAAAAGCCAAAAATTGCTCGTATATGTGTGGCATTGTCGCGTACCTTTTTTTATTGACGTAATTTTATGCCGAAACTAGCTGGCGGGCGGACGGGCGGAAATGGAATTGGAAATGGGGGCGTGCCATCTACGAAAGCTATCCCCTTTTTTTTGGGTTGGCCTTATACAAATTCTATGCCAAAAATTTGAATTGACTTTTAACGACTTGGCCTGTACATATTTACATTTAATTTGTATAACATTTTTGACGTTTTTCATTTTTTTTTTATTTTTTTATTTTTTATTGCGAGTTTTGCTCTGTTGCGTTTTATTTTTGGTATTTTTTTTTATGCTCAAGATTGTCGCTTAATTTGTTGTTTGTTTAAAATGTTGTTTTTTATACGTTGTTTTTTGCGCGCATCGCTCAAGCTGAATGAAGTCATTAAAACTTTCGACTATTTTGAGAGAAAAAAACACAAAAACAGACATTTTATTATATACATTTATATTTATTTGTCCAACTTTATGACTGCATACACTTTGACCGCACGCCCCTACGCCCCCCCATTGTATCCTTTTTTTACTATCATGCTGCTAGCGCAACTCAAGCTAAAGCTTCACTTGATAAGCCACTGCACAGTAGCTTTAAAATCTTGGACAGTTGTTGCCGTTGCTTGGGTGGAGGGGGAGGGAAAGGCGAGGCGAGGCATAAAGTAAAACTTTGCGTTACAGTTCAAATAAATAGGGTCAAGAGGACGCAGAGGGCTGAGCGGTACGCAGGCTGTGGCACGCTTTTGCTTCTGACACATAATGACTAATATTCGTTTTATTTATTTTTTTCTTATGGCCAATAAACTTGTGCTTGCTGCTGCAACTTTGGACGAGAGGTAAATGAATTACATAATCAAAAGGCGTAGGAAGTCGGGTCAAGATCAAAGGTTTGGCCGCATGGCTTCAGGGGCCAAATTATGGTCAACGGACGTGGCTAAAAACAACACAAGAAAAAAAAAACAAAAGTAAAACTCGCTTAAGATGAAGACAACAACAAAAACAACGACAATAATAACCCCAACTAATTACGAGCTAATTAATAATTCAAATAATGTGCTGCTCGTGTCCCAAACATGATTACCAGCATCCCACTTGGCGTATACGGAATATATACAAAAATATATATATTCGAGCAGCCCTTTTGTTGTTGTTTATCTTGATTAGATGCTGCCGTCCTCCAGGCCTTGGGGTTAATATTTTTTCATTTTGGCCGGTCACAAAATGAATATCTACGAGCATTAGTCAAACGAGCGCAAAGAACTTTGATTTCCAGGGCGGTCTTCTTAAATATCCCATTTATCAACGCCGCAAACTTTTACTTTAGTCAACGTAATTAATGCGAATGCAAAATGTTAATGACAGACTTGGTGCTGGAGTGAAACTTTTCACTTTTTCTAATTAATTGAAGTTGGATGCACAAACAGTAGCACTCACTAACCAGCTAACCAGTTACAAGTTAGCAACTACAGTTAAGAAATATCAGTTGCCAGCTACCCAGACACAATGCGGAGCGAAGTGCACTCGGCGCAAGCAGCGAAACATAGCAAATGACAGTCAGTTACAGCTTCATCAATCAGCTGGTGATTTAATATGCGCGCTGAGTGCACGTTTATGATATATAGTGTAACAAACGAGGGGGCAAAAAACGAAAAAGCGAAAAATAATAAAGAAAAGACAGAAGCAAGAGCGGGAGTGCGACAGGCAGAGAGAGAGGGAGAGACAGAGAGAGAGCAAAGAACGCGCAACGCTGCGTATGAGTTATATATTAATTATTTAAGCACTCGTTATATTCCGCAATGCGCTGCTCACTTTTCGTTGGTGTTGGCTGATTGTATGTTGGCTGATTGTGTGTTGCTGTTGTTGTTGTTGTTGCTGTTGTTGTGTGCACGTTGTATATTGGCTACTTGCTGCAGGCCAAGCCAGAATGACTGGTCGGCCAGTCAGACAGTCAGCGCCAGCTTGGTCTGTTTTTGGCACAGTGCAGTGCATTTGTCTGGCGACTGTCGCATCGGATTGGGGCCATCTGTGTGTTAAGATACCCTGTTATGTGCGCTCCTTATAAACTATATAGCTTGAACTAACTCACAAGCACACATCCTAAGTTTTAGCTAGAGCTCATATATATAAACGATTCCTTTTAAATTCAAGTATTGGTGAACTTGATGTGCATAAGTGCGTTCAGCACATCTACAAGCTTCTATGTGTTTTTAGGTCAAGTTATCCCATTTGACCACAAAGTCCTTTTATGCCCTGAAGCTTAATTGCTTAATGGGCGGAAAGGGTATAACGTTGTTGTGCAGATGTTGTGTGATAACACAAAAGGAAGTACCTCTATATTCTTGATCAGCATCAACAGCATACTATGAGAGCTAGATAGAAGTGTATTCTCGTGTAGCACGCACATACCGATTTCTGATAGCCATAAATGAAATATACCTTCATAAACTGTACAAATTGTATCAAGATCGGATAGAAAACTCACAAGTTATTATTATTTATATTATATTTTCGATTTGATATATTTTTTTTTCATTTTTTATTTCTTTTTTGTGTATCTGTTGGACTTAGGGTATTTCCTGGTCGAGCTCTGGTCACAACTGTATTTTTACTCGCTTTATTTGGCCTACAGCGTTGACCGCTGGCCTGTTTTTTAGTCAAGGCTCAACAAAAAAGCCGTACATATGTATATATGTGCGTGTGTGTGTGTGAATGTGCTAGTCTCGTGGCGGCGTGATATTGTTTACATTTCTGCTCTGCCTGGTTTTTCAATGCGCATAAATGGAAACACATAGTTATGATGTTTTTTATTTGGCCACAAATGGCCCCCACCTTCTCCAAAGCCCGTTCCAAGTCATCGGTTCCTTTCTCATTCCGTTGGAGCAACTACTAAAAAGAATAAGAGAATATTGTTGTTGGCCAGCACATTCCGGCCACATCAGAGTCAGAGCACACATCAGCTAAGGGAGCAAAACGAAATGAATTAAAAGCGGGGCACATAAAGACGACATGGCCATCTTTTACCGTATTGGAATGAGTGCCACATTCTGTTTTCTCTCTCCCTCTCTCTCTTTCTCTTTCTCTGCCACTCTCTCTCTGCCCCTCTCACTGTGTCTGGCTATCTAAAGTATATTTTCCCGTTTATTACTGTTGCTTTCTGTTGCCGCTACAAAATGCTCCCCAATGCATCGTTAAGGCATAAAGAGCACTAAACTGCTTTCAGCCATGAATTATGCTTTAATTGTGCACGCATTTTAAATAAGCTCAACTTAATCACCGACAATTTTTGCACTCTATGCCTCAACTAGTTATTACTGTATTTATTGGCCCGTATTTATAAGCCTTTTAATGCCAGCTGCATTTAAATATGCATTGAATTATTATCCTGTAATCATATTTTTAAATAACTAATTCGAATTGATAATTTAAAATGGCGAAAAGCTGGCCATAATTAAAATGCATGTTAAACCTTGTTTACATACGCCATACATTCAAAATTATATTCAATTCATTTCATAAAATGTAAAAGTAACCACGACATTTATGCAGTTTAGAAAGTTCTGTTGCAAACATTAAGAAAAATAAGTTTCTTACATTTTTACACAACATTTCTTATAAAGTTTTTCGCTCGTTACATGCGACTTTGCATGTACTTGAAACTTGTTCGGGTAGGGTAGGGTATGCCGCAAGTAATATGGTACCTTAAATCTAACAAATGCTTGCTAATAAAATGCTCGTCCTTACGCATACTTTACGACTGAATGTGCAAGTATTTGTGCTTAGTTTTGTTCTTCATGAGAATTAAAAAATGCCAGCACCTTCTCTGCTGCTTTGCAGTGCTGTATTTACCCCTAAAAGTCTCTGAAAGCAGGCTCTTCAACTGCCAAGACGCAAATAAAAAGTTAATGCAATGCCAGCTGTGTGCTTGGTATGTGTGTGTGTGCAGCTGTGTGTGTGTGTGTCTGTGTGCGAATTCATTCGCCTAATGAATGCGCCAAAGTGAAGTGCGCAAAATTGAAAAAGCACAACGGCGAAAGTAAAACGCTGCAAAATGATGAAAATGAAGCGCAATGACAGCAACAGGCGCAAAATCTGAATAAATAATACAAACACACACACACACACACACACACAACGAAAAGGGGAGTGAGAAAGTACAGCAAAGGGAAAAGTTACCCAAGCAGCGAATACAACACAAAAAAGAATAAAATAAGAAAATATTGAAATGCTGATTAAGTTTGCTTTACGCTGATTTGCTTTCGGATTCAGATGTGGCTACGAAATCAGCATTTGCCCGGGCTTCATTTAAACGCCTTGTTGGCTGGCTTGCTGTCCGCAATCAACAAAGCGAAAGAGCTGCCACAAATGCAAAATCCAATGAATCAGCTGCTTAATTGTTGCTGCCAGAGCACAAAAAACTCAAAACGAGTAATGCAATTATTAAGTAACTCTAGCTGAGAGTACACAGCATATTCCCTAGCTTCTTTGCTTGGATAATGCAAAACCAAGAAAACTTTAAAGCAGTATCAAAAATATTAAGTAACTTTAGTATATATATGTATATTTAATTCAACTTTCTGAAAACTTAACAAAATTATTATGTAATTCTAGATGAGATTACCCTTTACGTAGAACCCAAACCCAAACGAATACTGGTGAATGGAGCATTTTGCACTGGCTACATGAAAGCTGTGCTCATTTTATATGATATGCAAAATAATTAAATAAACTTTTCAAAAGTATAAAATTGTATTTGTAGTCATCCAAGACGTAAATAGTTGGCTTGAATTATGTGAAAAAGGCTTTAATTGAGCTATTTCCGAGCTTCTTTGTGTAGATAATAGTATTTCGCATAATTTCTATATATTTTATCTGATTTTCTGATAACTCAAGAATAGTAACAAACAATATTAGCTCACTCTAGTTGAAAGTATCCTTTCTAATTAATAACAAACTATTCAGCAATTTAACTTTCTGCTTCTTTGTATTTATATATTTGTATGTATTTATCTTGCAGTCTGAACAACTTCTGAGAGATTTTAATCACACCAGCTATAAAAGTTTTAATGGGTATGCGAATTATAGTCAAGTGAAATGCAAATAAATGTTTCACCAGAGTTCGCGTGCAAATAAGTAGATTTAATGACTGAATGTTGATTTGTGTATTTTGGGGAGGGTGGTAAATGGTAAAGCGCTATGATGGCAACATCTTGAGCTCATTTACTTTGGCTACACGTGTGTATAAGTGTGTCTGCGTGTGTATGCGTGTGTTTGTGTATGTTTGTGGGAGTGTTGGCCAGAGGCTTTTGTTTGCTTGATGGCCGTAACAAATTAAGCAGAGATCGGGACACGTGTTGCTTTGATATTTGATGAGCAAAAGTTTCAATCTGACGCTCTCAAGGAACAACAACAACCTGTGAAAGTCAAACGCAAACAAAGTTTTTGCCCCCCCGCACTATATGAATATTGATTTATATATATGTATGTGCATGTGTATGCGCTTATGTGTGTGTGTGTGTGTGTGTGTGTGCGAGTAAGCAATTATAGTAATTGCTTGAAGTGGCGCTTTCGTAGAATTCTGTGCAGAGGATTTATGGCCAGCGCTCGCCGCTTCATTAGCATAAAATTCAGATTACTTTCGCCATAATGTGCATATTTTAAATATATGAATGTCTCTTGGTTGGCTTCTTTTTTTTTTTGGTCCCTCTCTTTTTTTTCAGCTGTTTTTTCTCCTGTGTTTTGACTGTGATTTTTGGTTTTGTTTTTTTTTTTATTGTTAACTTGGCTTGTTGATTCAAATGAAATATATTGTTATGGCAAACACGCAGGACAGCCGGGACATTGAGCAGGGACCCTGGAGGCGTCTCGCTGCTTGGCAGCTTTATTAATTTATATTGTTGACTTTTATCAGCAGCAGGGCCCAATGCGCGGGCTTGTCAATGTCAACGCCGCAACATCCCCAGCCTCCAGCATAACCGCGTCCATGTCGCCCTATCAGCAACACGTGTAATGAATGCCTAAACTGTCATTATCACCTTCTGAATCGTGTTATGTTTTTCGGTTGTCATGTCAGCAAATATTGTGAAAAGATATCCGCCCCTAACACATACCGCATATCTTCTTCCGCTTCCTCCATATTAAATGTGAACACCAGCAGCTCGACGTAGGAGAGAGCTCCACATCAACATTTAAATTGTCGCCTCTGCTTATATGTGTGTGTGTGTGTGTGTGTGTGGGCATGTGGTTAAGTTGTGCGTGTGGCGGCCTAAGCCGGATGCATTTCTGGACGGGAGGGAGAAAATAAAGACGACCGCTTTGTAGCTGAAAATTGCTTAGAAAAAAATGACTTGCCAACTTTAAATATTTTTCTTCTTTGAAGTCCTAAGTCCTTTTCGGGACAAAGGTTATCATGATAGCTGGCTGCTCAGTGGAAACTTATGGCATTTAAGGTTCTTACTATTTATCCCCATGTTATATGGCTTGGCAAAGTTAAGAAATTATTTTTTCTTTATTCTGTAACTCAATTAAAAAGAAAAATTTGATAAATAAAAACATTTCAAAGGAAGCGACTTACGAGTATGGTTTTTTCATATTTAATATTTATATTTTTAAAACAGATTAAAAATAAAAGTAAGAAATTAAATTCAATATTTAAACTGAAAGAAAGGAAATAATTAAAGGACACAAAAAAATGTACAATGGTTCATTTTTTAGAGCACGGATTTGGGGAAAGCCAGAAACGATTTAAAACTCAAAATATTATTATATACATAGTATATTTACATATCTCAATCAAGATCGATATATTAAGTATTAAATTTGTACGTTATAACACAAGGCACAAATTATTGTGAATTGAGGCAAATAGAGCAGAAGAATGTAGAATGCGAATCCAACATTTCAATGAATATCTTAGCCACCTTCTAGTAGAATAATGACCCACTCCACAAGTGACATTAAATGGGCAACATGAAATATAATTTTGTCCCTATGCCCCAAGCTCAGGCGTTGTATTTGAGACAATTATCTGTGGCAGGTGTTGGCTCGTTGCGGGCTGCCAGTTGCGTTCGTTAGACGCATAACTCATACACACCGTTGTGGTGCTGGTGGTTGTGTGTGTGCGGGGAGGGGGGTGGGGGTGTGAAACCCAAGCTCATGAAAAGGAGCACGCTTGCGTTGCTGCAAATACTCGCGGTGTACATTCTTTATATTTATGCGCTGGCACATCTAACACCACAGCAACGCCAAAGCCAACAATGAAGTAGAGCAATAAGTATAACAACAGCAGCAGCAGCAACAACAACAGTAAAAACCTCACGCAGCATTGTTGTTGCCATCCATTGTGTTGTTGTTGTTGTTACTGTTGTTGGCCCTGTCGTCTACGACAGCGCAATAAGTCATAAAAAGCGAAGAGAAAAAAGTTGTAAAGGGCTCTTAACTTTCACTTTCATCTTTGTTGTTGTGCTCGCTAGCTAGCTGTGTTACTCTCCAGCTTGACTCACTAAATGAATGACCAACTGACTGACTGACTGAATGAATGACGAGCTGTGCTCGTTCTGCACTTCCAGACGGCGCTTAACTTTTATGATGGCCAGCAGAAGCAGCAGCAGTAGCAGCAGCAGCAGCAGCTCCAAAGTCCAAGACACAGCTACCTACCATCGTATGAATAGCCAAGTGCGATTACTATGGCCCCGTCCAAACACAAAACAGTGAAAGGGGGGGGGGGGGGGTGTGGGGTCGGCGGGTGGTCGCATAAATAAGAAAGCAAATGTAAGTGATGGACTTTATTTTAATATTGGCCGCGAACCGGGAACGCGAATGGGAATGCGAAAGCAGATGCGAATGAGGGACTCGCGCGAATGCCGTTCCCATTCACATTTTGTTGAATATTACGAATTTTGCTTTCACTCAACGTTTATAAGCAGATATATTATATATGTATATTATGCTATGGCTGGCTTGCTTTTTTCTTGCGCTTTTTTTTGGTGTTGTTATTTTGTCTTTTTTGAGGCTTTTGCGCTTAAGTGAAATGAAATGACGACGCTTTATGAGATATATCTCAGCGCAGCACTAATGAAAATATGTTTCGAATGTAAATTGGGACATTCACTCGGGGGTCTCTTTTTGGACTCGGCTTTTACGACCGTGAGGACCTCGGACTTCGAAACTCGGACCTTGGACATTAAGCCTCGGACCACAACGATATCCGGCGCCTAATGAATTTGTCAAACGCTCTTGACCCACATTCTTCTGCCCATCTGCCCCGGTCTTAATTCCCTCTTCGTCTAGACACGGGACGCCTTATCAGCGGCGCTGAGTGAGGACAACTGTGTGTGTGTGTGTGCTGGACACGCGCTACCCTTTTCAATTTGCTGATATGTACAATTAAATGCGCCCCACTGTGATAATCACCAAAGCACAAATGAGGCATCATTCAGCCTGTGGCAGCTCCTCCCTTATTATTCGCTATCTTTTGGCTCTGATACCCGTGCCATTATTCCGAAATGGGATTCATTACTTTGATGTGCAGCGTGCCAAAATAAACTAAATATTTTCAAACAATCTGTTTTCTTTTATTTATTTACTACTTATTTAATAGTTGGTCAGTTGTACATCTGCTTCTAGTTTTGAGCTCTGCTAAATAGTTTTTTTTTGCCAGGTGAGGGTATCCCAGGAGTCTTGCAGCATGCGTGTCAGCTGCAGTTGCCACGCCAACAAGAATTTCTGTGCAAAACCATGTAAAATTCGTGGCCAACTTGCTCGCTGGCTGCTTATCACCGCAAAGTAGCGCGTTTCCACATAAATCTTTGGCCTGATTTATTTCGTTGGCCGACATTGGCCTTAAATTTATCACAGCAGTCGTGCGATGATAGCTGCTGCCGGCTACCCAAGTCATCAGGCCACGGTCATAGGCAATGTCCTGTCCTGGGCCTATGGCTGGCATCCTTTTTCAAAGTGTCGGCCGTCTTCAAGGCAAACAGTCAGGCCCGTAGCCAGCAGCAGTATGTGTCAGTGTCCTGCGAGCGTCCTGTGTGTGGCCAATGTGGCTGTATTTGAGTGAGCTTAATTACCATTGCCGCGAGTTGGCGCCTCGATGGCATTTTGTGTGACTTCTGTCGGAAATTAATTTCCGTGTGGCTCTCCGTGCTCACACTCGCACACACAAACACCATGACGGTATGCAAGGATATGCTGTTTACTAAGTATGAGTGGAAAAGCATTCGTGGCGCGTCGTATTTGCGTTTAATTTTGTATGAATAACGGAAATTGGCGGTTTTCCGGCATTTTAAATTGCAATTAAAGCGCTGCCAAAATGCAGAAGTGCAACAAAAGCTGTGCTATGCGGCTGCGGTTTGCAGCCATTGCGTATTGTATGAAATTTAATAATAACATTTTTGTCACGTTGTCCCCAATAAGTAGGCAACACCTTTTTGAACGCATCGCTCACAAAAGTAGGCAACGAAAATTTGAAAGCTTCGCATCAAATTTTTGTTTGCTTTTTGCCAAACCCAATTATGACGGCAAGTGAAAAATGAGTTAAGTGTTGGCAATTCATCATCAAGCGACTGTGATTGGATAAGCGAGGGCTGTTCATTAAGTACGAATATCTTGATTACATTTCTCTTTTTGTTGTTGTTTTTGTTGTTGTACAAAACCGACTTAAATTACATGGATAACAACCATAAATTATTTGCAAAGCTGTCCAATTTGAAATGTAATTTAAATTAAAGCAATCATAAATTATGCTTAGAGGCAGAGTTGTGTTGTAACAAGCAGCTCATCTAGCATGTTGCTGCAATCAGCGTCTTCTACGTAGCTAGGTGCAAATGATGTGCCCCAAAGCAGCTTATAGCTACAAGCCACTTGGGCCGCAAAATTAAAGCCAAGTCGGCAAATATTCAACTCCTCCTAATGTTGCATGTGCCTTTTAGCAGCAGCATATTTGATTATGCTAGTGCTACGCAAATGGGACAGAGAACGTCTCGACGACAGCTGTGTGCCGCTTATTGCCAATTATTATCCATAAATTGCGCATTTATGAGGCGACCTACTGGACAATTGGGATGGGGAACATGGAGTCCGTTTTGGCTATGTTTACCTTTTTAATGCGGTGCCTCGGCAAAATGTGCTCGCATTTTGTGTCTAATGTGGCCCATTAAACGCCTCGACAGCTAGCCAAAAGGCAAACGCAATTGTTGCACACTAACTTCTGCTTCTGATTGTCTTTTAGGCGGAGACTGTGCAAATATTTGGCCAGAGGTTAGCCACTGCCCACAACAAGCTTGTCGCACGCACTAAACATGACTTTGTGCATGCGCAAACACAGATAAAGAGCAACAATCTTAAGACTGAGTGTATTTGCATATGAGATACTCTACAAGACTTGAACAAAATGTAGTCTGAAATTGAATTTAGTAGCGAATTGTGAATATATTTTAAATATAAAATGAGCTGGATTGAAAAATGGGTAAACAGGGATTGGAGATTGGAATCGATCAAGGAATAACTTGGAACTTGCAAATACATTAATACGACAATATAGAATCAGCTACAATTAGAATTAGCTTCATATATGAGAATGGATTTGATGAAATATATATATTACAATTTAATTCAATCGTCTTTAACTTGACCTTACTCTATTAAACTGCATTATGTTGGCAGCATAATGGAAATTGGTTTTAAATCTACATAAATTCCGTGCTGCAATTTCCTCACACATTTAATTTGCTTTGAGTATTTTTGCTCTCTGATTTATTTCCGGCGGCTTTCAGTGGGTTTAGCATATACCATTTGCTGTGTTTGCTACAGGGCAACTCTTACTAAAGGCGTTAGCTTAATTGCATTGCTGAGCGGCTTTGTGTCGGCTTAAGGTCGGCTAGCACTGATTTGTTTTGCCAGCGCCAAACCAAATGAAACCGAACTGAGGCCTGGACACGCCTCCCCTTCGTTGGGTAGTAAATCAATGGGGCATATGCGATTGGTGGCGCAAACAAACAAATTTCCCCGTCTATCAATGCATGGAGAGCACTTTCATCGCACATTTTTCACATTAACTGGTCGCGTCGTGCTCGTCGTCGCCGTCGTTGTGCTTGTTGTCAGTAATTTTGTATGCACAGTCAGCTGGCAGGACAACAAATCACTATCTATGCCATAGCAGGAAGTGGAAGCAAGCCAGTTGAGCAGAGTGCCACACTAGATAAATAAACAGTTGCGCTTCGACTCGTTGATTGATCGACAGACGATTGCAGTTTGTTGCCGCGAAATTGCATTGGGTGGTGGGGGCATGGCTGCTTAAAGGGCATGATAATGCGACTGGCCGACAAGCAGTGACAGTGAGACACAGTAATAACAAGCGCAAGTTGTGTGTGAAATACATTTCGAGTAGCGTTTTTACATAGTTGCATTGAAATAGACAACCAAATTTCAATCATATTGGACGTTTTTCATTTCTATAGTAGACTGATTACGCACCTCCATCAGTTTTCTTATGGATAGTTTGGGAATTTATAGCACGTAATGCTGCTGATTCCCTAAGGAATGTTACTTATTTATATTCTTACATTTGCACGCTAGGCATTGAAGAATCTGGGATGCATAGACGATGATTCCTGTTGTGCAAGTTGATTTCCGTCTGCTGTAGCACAAGCTTAACTTTCGATTTTGTTGTGTGTGCAACTGCAGAGGGGCCAGGAGTCAGGACGCAGAGCGCAGGAGAAGGCAAGCGGCAATTCCTTCGTTTTTTTTTGCATTTCTCAGCGTTCGACTTTCGCTCTGCTGAAGTTTTATGCAGAGTTCCTTTTTCTTGGTTATCATGTGCTTGATTTATGAAACTGTTTTTATTATTTTCATATTGTTCGCGCTACGGGCGGTCTAAGCAAGACGACTTGCCACAACACCATCTCCCCGACTCGCCCCTGCCCATTTCGATGTTATTTCAGAAATCACAAGAGTTTTTTCCATAACGTTCTACTTCTTAGTTCGTCTTCCCTTTATTTTCCCCACACTTTTCCTCATTCTACATATTCACTTGCCGCATCGTTCGTTTTTCTCCCTCTGTTGGTTTTGTTTTTTTTTTTTTGTATGCGTTGCACCAGAAATTCGTATTCCATTTTGTTGGCCATGGCTGCAAACTTTTCAACCAGATTAGAGATAGTGGCAAAGGGGGGTTCAGCGGTGTTGAGTTTGGTGTTGTGGAAGAGTTCCAAGAGTTACAGCAGTTGCATGGGATGCACGATAATTCTTACGAGTTCTCAAATTTGATTTTTGCTGTTTGTTGTGGAATCTGAAATGATTATGGAACATTTTACATTCCATACATCCCAAACGTACCTCGATCCCCTGGCTACCAATTGTATATTCGCCCGTCACTCGACAAAAGTTACATTATGCGCTTTGTTGGTCAACACGAATTTTTTGGGCTGCTGAAAAGTTTGTTGGTCAACAACGGAATCCCATCGGAATAACGCATTCATGCAACTGGCTTCACAACGTCGCACGAATGTGAGCTTCATTTTGAGAATTATCTCAAATGCCAGTTATTAATAATGCGATTCACAATTTGTCTTTCATGCACAGCGGGCGTAACATATTTTTGGTAATAGGTAAATTTCCAACACATATTCATTAAGATTTATTCTGGCTGAGCTCATACGAATTTTGACAATTTCCAAAACCACAAATTAAATTTACTGGCATTTAAATTGATGACGTGCCAGGTCATAAGGAGCTCTAAACTGCAGCAGCTGGCTTCATCGATGGTATATAATATTGTATAACAATTATTAAAGTAACTCAGCTAAAGCTTGTGCAAACCAACCACAAAATATGATGAAATTTCAACGTGTCTTATTGTATTTTAACCCAAATACTTCAAATGTAATTTTAGAACAATTTTGTGGCAATATTTATCGATATTTCAAGTCAATTCCTTAGCGGCTAATTGATTTGAACATTGAAGCAATTTAAGGAGACTTTACCCCATCTACTATAAAATTGATCGAATTTGAAGGCCCGAAAAGTGGGTGGGTGGCTCTGGATTTGTTCGACTCAATGGATGTACAAATGCCAGTGGCAATCGTTGACATTCCTTGTGGCAACCACAACCACAAATACACTTGTCGTTTACACGCAGCAGCCGCCTACTTACTTCTTGCTTTGACTCGCGTCTCCACTCGGTATTCAGTTGCCACACAATGAAATATTAATAAATTCCATTACGAAAGAAAACACACTCGAGTGCACAGCAAAACATCAATGGCAACAAGCGTTGGGGATTGAAAATGGAATGGAATTGAATGAAGATATACTTACGACGTATATTATTGAGGCATCGTCATCTAACAATCACTGAAAAGCGGCGCTATGATTCCGATTCCGTTTGCGATTGTGATTCATCCGACTCTGAATTTTATTTCGTTGCCTCTGTGGCAAAGCATTTTCCTTTTTGCAACACACACACACGATTTTCTATTGAAGTGGTTGGCAGGGCAGCCTCTTGACGTTCAATTGGCAAAATACTTGCACTTAGACACATAGTTCTGATGAATGTTTGCTGAGTGTTGATATTTTAAAGCCTCCTTTTCTTTGTTATCTATTTTAGCTGTTTACCTTGGCCTGCAATTTAATTGACTTTACTCAGCTCAACTGTCGCTTATTGGCCCGGACACGTGCCAACTATTTTTAAATGACAGCAATCGCAATAATATTTGATGTCTTAAATGACTCGCGCCCCTTCGCACTTGTCTGCTCATCTGCTTTGCTGTGTTCACAGCTTTAGGCAAATGCTCTTGTTAACAAGGCCAAAACTGGAGGGCAGACGTTGCTGGCTGCATTTACAATTAAACGCTAATGGCATGTGAAAGCCAATTTTCAAAAGTATACGCAGTGGCAAAACTGAGTTTACTAAGTGCAAGGCAATAGCAACTTTTGAGCAAGGGGGTAGGGGCATGCAGAGGGGGCTTAACAACAATGCTGCTATTGAGGCTATTGCTCTTGAGTGGTTCTTTCAGTTGCTAACCAAAAGTCGTAGCATACTATTCTGGGCACACAGCAAAGAGTCGAGTTGATAATGCGCACCCAACTATTGTGAACTTCTGTGCAGACAACCGCCCAACATTGATTCCCAGTTTGTAGTGGAAGGGGGGAGGGGGGAATTGTGAGTGGTCGCTTTTGTCTACTCGCTTGGCATTCATTTAATTGCTCAAAGCAAGAGGCAAAAGTACAGCAAAGCAAAAGCTGCGCGCATATTTGAACTGGCCGCAATGTGAAACCTTTTATTATAATTTAGGCAAGGCACGCGGCAAGTTGAGGAGTTGGGGCATTGACGCCGCTCGAGCGGAAACCACTAACCCCAAAAGAGACCCCATCATATATATATATATATATGCGCGTGTGTGTTTAGGCTTGTGCGTGCCAATGTTCATTGATGTTGACCCAAACTAAAACCGCAAATAACGCAAAACACAAACAGCAGCAGAAGCTACAACTACAACTACTACTACATGACAAGGCCACTAAAACCATGATTCGCAAATGTGGGCGTGCCAAAGATCACAACAACAACAACAACAACAATAGCGACAAGCAGTCCAATCATGTCCAAATCCAAAAGCCACAAACAATTAAACAAAATTGCAAATTAACCGACGACCGACGACAACAAGAAAACGAGCCACGCCCCCGCCACCATTTGCGGTATTTTTGGGTGGCATCAGTAAAAATGTCAAATGGAAGGAAGTGTAGGAAATTGCCTATTTGCAATTGTAATTTATTCATGTGACTTAATATGCCGTGAAGCGTCAGGGCTCCAAACAAAGCGACAGGCTTCCAATTGTACAAAACAATAATTTTCTCCCCCAAATACTTTTTTTTTTTTTTATTTTTTTGTTTGTGTTTGTTTTTGTTGCTGGCTGTCGTTGTTGGTTGCAGTGGTTTGACTAATGACTCTATGTCAAGGTCAGTGCAGGATCATCGCCGTCATGATTATTGTGCTGGCTAGATTTCAATTACGAGTTGCGCCCAATTTGACCAAATTAACATTAACTTTGACAAAGTATGCCCAAAAGTTTTCGAGATGAATAAGCAAAACAACCAACAAATCGGATACAATGAGCTATGAGGGGGGAATTAGTAAGTTGATTTTCGGAGTGGATAATAAAATTGGAATATGTATGCATATGTATAAGGCATGGCTTATGGTTAATGATACCACTCAAGAGTGTATACGTACCAAATTTAACTGTGTACTTCATGGATTAAGCGTCCTCATTTGCTAGCTGAAAGTAATCCCTTAGTTTTTCATTTAGTTTTGCCATGGATTAAGTCGATACAATTTCTTACTATATATGCTTTGTACATGTAATTGTGAGCTGTAAAGATTTGCCATCAAATTGAATTGAACGAGTTAACCTGGCTGAATTCTCGCATTATCAATTAAAATGTAGAATCTTTTGCTATTCATTTGCTAGCCGTTGCCACACTCATTGCTGTGGCAAAGCACTTAGAATTGCAAACAATGGTTGACTGCTTGTCTGGCTGGTTTGTTGCAACATGCTGTGGCTACTTAAGCGTACGTGCTTAGTCCTTGCTAATCCGGTGGCAGACTAAATTGGCTATAGATAGCAGTTTTATGTCTCAACATTCAAGCAAATCGTTGGCCATTTAAAATGGCTTGAGCAGCCACACACACAGCACACATTTGATTAGAAAGGACAACAAAGTGGATTTGCTTGATTGGCAAGGCCAAAAACTATGGTGCGACATGGGGCAGACTGTGAGCGTGTTGGGGGGGCGTGTTGGGGGCTGATGGAGAGGAACAATAAATGAGCGTCCATTTGCGTACGACCACGTTGAAGATTGACGCGCACACAGAAAATAGAGAACCAAATTTGTGTTGGCTGTCAAATTACGTAAACATTGTCATAAATGAAAAATTCATTCAGCAAACCACCAACGTCGCCGCTCGTCGGATTTCATTTGCTGTTGCAAATTTGTCAAACTCGTCGGGCCTTTTTTCTGAACAGAATACGGGATACTGGATACTTGTGTTGGGGCTTAGTCGCCGTCGGGCTTCACATGAGACTTGGGCTTTGTTTTTGTACTTTTTTTTGTTGTTTTTTTGCTTTTTTGTGACACGCTGTTTTGTTTACATTACTGCAAGCCCGCAAATTGCCGTCTATTTTCTCTGCACTGTTTTCATATTTTCTTCTTTTTTTTTGAGGAGCTGCCTTTTGGTCTGTATGGCATGTGGAGCCTTCTACATGCCGGCGTCTATCTTGGGCGCGACATATTAATTATTCATTTCGATTTTTGGTTTACCAACAGTCTGCCATATTGAGCAGTGCGTGGTGTTGCTGGCTTGGATTTTGTTGGGCTGCTCAGTTCTTCTGGTTACTGGGAGCCGCTTGTGATTTATAAACACGCGCCGCACTTTTGGTGATTTACTGCAAATTGCTTTATAATGTTATATAAATTTTGTTGCTACTCATGCTGTTGCCGCCTGCTGTTGCTGGCTGCTGCCTGCGGGCTGCTACTGCCATTGTTTCCGTTCAGTGCTCGCCAGCCTTTGAATAATTATGAAAGATGCAAGAAATGCCAGAGAACAAATCGGTTAAGAGCTCCGCCAAATGCACTTTGAACTCTCACTGACAGATTAAGTATACGCACGACCTTCTGCGACACGCATCAACCGCTTTCTGCCTGGCGGCCCTTTGGCTGGCTGTTTATGCAAATAAGGCGCTAATCCGTTAATTTTTACGTCGCGATTGTTGCTCTATATGCTATAGAATATTTTATTTTATTCCGTATAAAAATATTTAATGCTTGTTAATTTCGCAGCATTGTGCTTAATGGGGCTTAAGCCTATTAAGCATATCATTTGACTGGTCCTTGAAGCGTTGTTTCACAGCGTTATTAATTATTAAAATACTGGTTAATGATACTTAATTAATCGAGCACATGCTTTATGATTTGAAACCCCTTGGAGAGCTCATTCAGCTGTTTTGCAATCTCATTTTATTCTATTTAAATTGTAAGTGATTTGCAAACACTTCAAATAAAAGCTAATGTGACTTTAATTAGCTCAAAGTCAACACACATCATATTGCGAACGAAATCGAAATCAATTTTGTATTTAACATAAAAACGTTGAAGTGAAGGTCATTTATAGATCTCGAACGAAAAACGCAAAGTATTTGTTGATTATTGCTCTGTATGAAAGAGAATTTAGTAACAACAACAACAACCACAAATGTAAAAGCAAAGCTTTTGTCTGCTACGAATTACATGCACACGAGTTGAATTTTATGTAAATTTTTGTGTATGGCTGATTCCTCTCACATTTTTTTATGCATATATATCTTTTTTTCTTCAGTTCTCCCTTTTTGCTGCTGTTACTTTGCCCTTGGGCTGGGCCTTTTTATATTGTATAAATTTTTCGTAGCTGAAAATTAGAAATGTTCCAGCGCGTTCAACTTCACTGACAGTGCGTGGCAAATTGCTTTCCGAAGTCTGAAGTCTGGTCCACACACACACATACATACACCAACCCACACACGTAAATGCCACACACAGAAATAAACCAATTGCTAACAATAATAAAATTCACTTTTTTTTTTATTTTGCTGCGCCTTTTCCGTTTTTCGATATTAAGTACAGTGCAGAGTCACAGGCAGGAGAGCGAAAATAGGAGAGGGGTGGGGTGGGGGGCACATGTTTTAATTTGCATGAACAGACGACGAGCACATAATATCTATGCATTAAAATTATGCACATTGCCGCAACCAAATGGCAAATAATGGCAGCCAGATACTAGATAAATGTGGAAAAAATCGAAAATATTCGCCGAGAATAGAAATTGTATAGCTGCGCGTGTGTGCACATGGCGTATGCGTAATAAATTTGCCCGACTCTCATTATTCGCACATAAATGCCACAGAATCGATCAGCCAGCGTCCCGTTGCACATTCAAATGGATAATGGTGCATAATCACAGTGGAACCGGTTTGTGGAGGGGCTGTAATGGCAGAGGGGTGCTAACAATTACCTTAATTACGCTTTCAACTCAAAGCCGGATATGGTTGTGTGTAGAGAGGCGGGGGGTGGGCTGCAGTTAGCCAGATAAGTGAAAATAAGTAACTATTTGGCAAATTAAATTGCAGGGCTGCTGCTACTGTGGCCCTGGCCAAAAATCGTGTAATAGAAAAATAAAAAGCAAGTGGTGCCACAATGAACCGCCAACCACCCAACCACCGAGCCACCTACCATTGGCCATATCATTATGCAGGCGGCGTTTCATCATTATCGTTTTACTCTCATTTCCGCCTTTTCGTTTTTAGTTTTTATACCCTGCAATCATTTTAGATTTGTGAAGAAGGCAGCATGTAACTGGCAAAAGTTTTCCAGTTCATGTTATACCTAGTGGAGACATCAAGTGGCGAGAATTGCTTGAAAACTTTGCTTATTGGTTCGAATTTCCGACTGTCATAACTTCGTCAAAACTCAACTCAACTCAATTTTCAAAAGCATGCCGCATTTATAGTTGAAAACATGATCCTTGACCGAAGCTCGCACAAAAATGTGAGCCAAAAGATGGGCATTCAGTTTATATTGCTATAACTTTGTCAAAACTCAACCGTTTTTTATAAGCAACAGTCATGGTTTGTCTACAGGAATTTTCCTACATTTAAAGTTGCTAATGAGCTTGGATATTGTTTATGTTAATAAGCTTGGGTATTTGGTAGTCGGCCATTGTCAACTCGAGCAGTCTGTTAGTTGTACTTGTTTTTCATTTAACAGGCAGCGTGGCAGAGGCGTGGCAATGAGTGCATTTGACTTTGTGGCAGCTGCTACTTGAGCTTATGCTCCTTCATGCCATCAATCCAGCTGGTCTCTTGCCACGTCTCATCTTCAGCTGCTTACCTACTCTTTAAGCATCTTTGTCGCAGCAATACTTTTCGTGTCAGTCCACTAACAGAACTTAACTGCTGCTCTATCTCACTCATACATATACTAATCCCTCTCTCTTTCTCTTTCTTTCTCGCTCTCTGATACTCTTTGCAGCCACGTAAAACAGCAGCCAGGCAATAGAAAAGGCAAACAGCGAAACGACGTTGCCCGTTGCCGGGGTCATAACAGAGTTGCCTTTTGTGCCCGTCTGGCAATTGGCCAAGTTAATAAAAAGCAAGCCGATAATGATGTTGCTGCTGCAGCTGCTGGTGATGTTGATGATGACGCTGCTAACTTGGTTATTGCTGCCAGCATAGAAATTGTCAGCAGAGTAACGCAAAGACAGACATAAAACAAAAGCAGCTCGCCCAGCCTCGTACCCTTGAACGTCGTTCCGTCGCCCAGTACAGGCCAGGAGCAGGGTTTACTGCATTTCCGGTTGTTGTTCCTGTCGTTGGTGCTGCTATCAACGCCAACGCCATCATGCCTCTCCAAATAGCCAAGAGCATCTGCGTGGCTTGGCTGCTGTTGCTCGTAGTGATTGTACTGAGCGGTAAGTACCTCAACCAAACCCCGCCCGAAAAATTCATAGACCTTCCCCCCCTGCCCGTATACTTTATTTATGCCAGCGGCCAGCGTTTGGCCAGAGACTTTTAGTTAAGTTAAGTTTTTCGCTTTTATTGTTGCCATAGGTAATTGTTGGCATTTGTTTGACGGCAAATGCTTTGGCCGCCCTCCAGGCGGCTCCTTGTGTTGGAGCCGTACAAACCGGCCGGGTTTTTGTTTCAATTAACAATTAGTTTGTGCACACAAAACTTTTGCTGTAGTTTTGTCGAGCGGGCCAAAGTTACCGCAAAAAGTTATATGCCTTGCCATTTTCCATTTAATATAATAATATTGCGTATACGTCCCGTGGTGGATCGATGTCGTCGCCGGTTGCAAAGGGAAAAGCCTGAATGCATGCACACATATCTCATTTCGAATGCTACAGTTCAGCAACTACAAATATATATATTATATAAGTGCATGCATATATACATATAAATTATGTACGTACAATACAAATGGCAAATTGCTGGCATGCAAAGTGAACCAAATCAGATGGAGTTGCGAGAACTAACGGAACGAGACGAAAACGTGAGATGCAAGTTCTTGTATGTGTGCCCGAGAAACTACATAATTTATAAGCCAATAATATAATATATATTCAATTTGTCTACATCCTTTATTGTTGCACTTTAGAAAGTTTTGTACATTTTAAATGTGAAACAAAATGGGCATAAGCCAATAATACGATAGGCATTGACTGTTAACTTTATTTCTTATTTGAACTTGCCAACAACGTCAGACAATAGTAATTAAAACTATTTGTTGGACAATTGCTATTGAATTTCAACAGTTGAAATTGAATAAAATTGGGCAGGCAAAAACTTTGGCCTGCAGCATTTTCTGGGATGTGTAAAAAAAGAAATGCAAAAAATACACAGAAATTGCTTTGTGTTTGGACAGGATAAAACAGCAAAACGAGAAAATGGTCAACTTATAAAGCATTTAAATTCCGTGCAGCCATATCAAATGTTATATGCAAAAAAGTTTGCAAATTGCGCATACGTCACGTGCGCCAAACAAATTTGTAAATTGCAGTGCAAATTTAATGGCTGGATTAGTTATGCCAAAGTAAAAGATTAATACGATTTAAGCATGCTTAATAAAAAATTGCCACATACTTGATTAAGGCCAACTGTTGAAAAACAGCAACTACAATTGATTTAATTAACAATTTGTGCTGCAAATGGCCCATTTTAAATGTATTTGATTTATGCTTAAAGTGCGGTAAATTTATTGCAATCATGCAGCAACAAATAACTCTGAACTTGTGAATGGAACAATTCAAAAATTGCTCGAATTAATTGCATTTACAGCGAACATACAACAACAAAAAAAAAAACATGGTCAACGTATATTTCAAAATTCAATTAAAATAAGACAAAATGAAACGAAAAAAAAATGGGGGACTGACGACAGCGACACTATGCAATTTCCTGTCAAGGGCGTGCCAGGTGGGCGTGAAAATAATTAAAGCGCTGCAAAAACAAACATTGACAGCAGTTTCCGCTTGATGGAGACCATTTTTTTTTACTCTTGTTGCTATTTATTGCGTCAGTTGACTTCGGTGTCCGATTAAATTACGTTTCTATAGTAAATAAATTTACTAACAGCGTTTAGAGGTGCACAGGTGTGTTTGTTTTTGCGGTAGGTCAATTGTCTAAATGGAAAAGTGAAGTGCACAGCAGTCAGTAGCCAGCGGGCGAGTGTCAATTTAATTAGCACGACCAACGCTTTTAATACAAATAATCCCAATACAACATGCCCAATGCAGGCAGCCAGCCAACAATCAATCAGTCGGTCAATATATCAATCAGCGTTGGAGGCGCCAACAGTTTTGTTGAGTGGATTTGTGTGTTTTGTAAAAAAAGACAAAAAAACCGGATCAGCAACAAAATGAAGAAGTACGAACGAAGAAAATTGGTAACTGAATGCTCTGCAAATTTTAAGATTTGAATAAATAGAGTCTTTTGGCAAACATGGCTAATGATTCAATTCAATACACTTATTTAAGGCAAGGGTAATTAAAATGTTCTAAGGCAAAGTTTGCATTTTATTTTGATTTTGTAAACCTCTATTACAAGTTGTAATTTTGTATCTACTAGGAGAGAGTTGTGAAGTTTATAACGCATTGAAGAAAACGTCTCCGACAGTCGTTGAGCGGAAGATACTTGTTTATGGTTTGTCAGCTTAACTCTTACATATTCAACATAACTTTCACTTAATTTTGTGCAGCATTGCCGACGTTAGATTAGCATGCCCTTTACCACTCATAAAATATTCAATGCTATCCTTAATAAATTGCCAAATTCTGTTAGCAGTGATTTTCAATACATCACACAATCCTGTGCCAATTTATTATGATTGATTAAGTGAGCTATGTGCCATAGCTAAATATTATTTATGTGGCTGCAATGCATAAGCGAGAAATGTGAATTGCTTGAATGGGCGAACGCGATTGTGATTTGAAAATTATACAAAGTTGAATTTACGAGAGTTGTTCGATGCTCCATTAAAGCAATTTTATTATTAATATTTTGAAGTTGGTCAACAGCACACTCAGTTTACACACACACGCACTTATACACACACAAAAACTGGACTTATTTGTGCCAAAGTTGTATTTGTCCAGGCAGCAGGAGCGCAAAATAAGTCAAATAAATAAATGCATTGGAATGAAATTCGGCGAGTAACGTAAAGCAAACGTGCCAGCTCGCTCGGCAATAAGCCAACATAGACGGGCGGAGCAGGGGCAGGCACAAAAGCAGAAGAGGTTGGTTGTAATGGGGTTCTGCCTGAAGTTGAGTGGTTTGGTTGCTTGTGCGCGGTCGATGGTCAAATATTTGCAACAAACTTTTTGGCCTGGGCCAAGTCATTGAACGTTGTTTGGCTGGCCAGCAAACTCAAACAGAAACACACTCTCAGCCATAAAACAAAATTGCACAATTCGCGTAGTGCTTACAACAACAAAAAAAACAGTTAAAGTGAATGGACTTGCAAATACCCTATACCACTGTGTGTGCTGTGCTCTTCAAACCCAAATAATGTTCACAATATACCCAAATAAAAAAGTATTGTATATCTGTATACATACATACCAATAAAAAAGTACAGTGAGCACTCTGCCAAGTGGGCAACAGCAGCTGAGCTTGCCACGTGGGTAATTGAGTATGAATGTGGAATGTGTCGAAAGCGTTTTTGATATTTGCCAAACAAAACGCTGCTGGCATGAAAAGACGTGAATAAAGTTACAACAAAAAAATTGATAGCAGGGACTTGAACTTCTGCACCAGGTAATTCACGTATGTGTGAGTGTGTGTGTGTGTGTCTGTGTGTGTGGGTGGCAGCCGAACAAGTGGAAAATGAATTCGATACATTATCATGACGTCAAGTCGTGCTTGCGATGGTGGACTGGCCAGGCAGCGAGCCCCAAACTCGAGGCCAAAGTGGCTGCCAAAAAGTATAAATTACGTGTAATGTCGGCGCTATACGCCATATCGATGGAAGCCATTTCTTATGCGAAACACCTGCAGCCGAATCGTGGACAGACCGACAGACAGACAGACGGGTCAAAAGCAAATGTGCGCATAAATGAATTACCAATGAACCGCATGCGATGCTCTCTACGTGCCACATTTCATTTTCAATTTGGTAGCCAGAGAGTAGTGCGTGTGAGTTTGGTTGCTGGCGGGGACGGTGCTGCTAATTTGTGGGTGTAACCAACCTCCAGATGGTCTAACATAGGCGAGTGTTTAACCATTTTGACAGATGCGTTGCACAAAGTGCTCGAAGAGAGAGCAATTTAGGTGAGGGGGGAACTCACAGTTCGACAGCCTACATAAAAGCGCAATTTGCGCCATTATGCGTCGAGTTCCATTTGATTACAGCACGATGACAAGCACAAACGCACACTCACACACACGCACACGCACGCATTCCAGTTGTGGGCGTTGAGTAAAAGCAATTTCACTAAATCTGCAATTGTTATGTCGCCTGCTAAACAACTCACTTTGTTCCTCTCGAGATGAGGCAGGCAGCCGGCACTGCTGCTGTTTCATCTGTTTCTGGGGTAGCCATAAAAGCCAAACATTCTCACACGTCAAATATTTATATTGCATTGCTCTCTTACCACTCATTGTTGTTGTCCGCTTGCCTGTGCAATATGATTTGGGTATTGATTAAGCGCCAGTTGGGGGTTGGGTCTGCCTCTCAATTACTGAAACGCTTTATTTATATACATATACTAATATGTATACATCTATATATACATATATATGTATATATGTGGTACCTCATGTCACTCAGTTTCAGTACATTTTTATGGTACATTGTAAGAAAAAAGTGACGAGTATGAGGAGGAAATCATGCAAACGTTTTGATGACGTCTATTGGAACAGTTTATGGGCCTAGTTAAAATGTTTATAGCGCCAAACTTTACGGTGCAGAGCAATTAAACATAATAGTCCTGTTGATCAGACACAACCCAAAAAGGAGAAAGGAGTATGTCTCTTGTTGTTGTCTATTTGTCAGCTTACAAAATTATGATGTTAATCAAGTGCTTTGTTAGAAATTTGTTAGTACTTAAATCTTACTGAATTATTTGTCGTAAAGACAACAATATTTTATGTGTCTACAGACTTTTTTTTTATCTACTTATTGCTGAGCACGCAATCACTTTTAGTTTATTATTGTAGTCACTCTTTGCTCTATATAAACAAATAAAATAAAATGAATAAACATTTCGCTAGCGTTCCACTTTACTTTTATCAGACTCATCTCATATCGACAATCTTATATAATATAGAAGCTAAAGTTGCTTAGCTCTTGCCTTAAGATAAATCAGAAAATTCAATATTTGTAAGCTACCCAACATTTGTTGCTGTGTAACTGCTGCCGGCAATTGATGAGCAGTGATTACACATTTTTCTGTTTATTGGTGTGGCGTTTAGTCACTGCGTACGTGAGTGAGACTCATTTATACGCACACATACACACACACAACCGCACAACACACACACACAATGAGAGTCACCCATTTCCACATACAAATATGGTTTGGGGCATTTTTTCGACTGGTGTCTGCTTGTTGCTGATGCTGCTGATAATTCCCAGGAGTGCACTTTACGTGCTGCTGCCTCATGAGTCGCAATTGCGCCTGCTTCAAATACACTCGAAACTCAAACACAGCAGCACACACAGAAAGTTGCTGATAGTAAAGATGTATTTGTATCTACATTCATTGAACTTTTAGCAGCGTAAATTTGAGCGATTGTCGTTGCTGAGTTCTGCTGCTCAAAGCGCCTTAGCATCCTTTGCACTAAAACATACATACACAGATACGTGCACACATACACACACGCATATACACATACATATATTTACAAACGTATTAAGCAGAGCATTTCCGCTGCAATGTTTACTTGAAACAAACAATTTCCGCAGCTAAAGCTACCCCCAGCTGAAGCTGAAGCCGAAGCCGAAGCCGAAGCATCTGTCAATGTATAATGCCTGCCTGAGCTGTGCTCTATTTATGGCAAACGACTTCGCATTGATCCTACGGAAATTTATTGATGAATTTCATTTCATTTCATTTCATTTCATTGCATTCATTTCATTTCGCTTGGCTCATGCACACCTCTCGAAATTGCTTTATTTTCAGCTGTGCTCGCTTCTTTCACAATTTTTGCTGTAAACCAGAGTGCTGAAATTCAATTCCCAACTTTAGCGCTTTATTTGTTTGTTTGTTTTTACTTTTTGCTTTTTTTTCACTCGTCAGCTGCTAGTTAAAGGAGCCCCAACATTTATATTGCCTACACCAGCTGCCTGGGAAGAGTGGAACGTTGCCGGCATCTAAAGTGGTTGCGATTAGTTTGCTAATGTTGTAATTTTATCAATGGCCACCGGCGAGGCAGCTGAAAATCATCAGGTACTTGACATAGCCGGGAGACCGCAATTTGCTGGTCGGTGGCTGCTGTTGCTGCTGCCTCTAACGAACACTCAACGAGTCAACCACTCCATGAGCTAACTAACTTGGCTGACTGGCTCGGTTCAAGTTTTGTTTCTGTACCCAACTTTCGTCGATTCATTGATGTGAGTGGCTTTTTATTTGCGAGAAAATGGCAAATATATATATATATTTTTTTTTTTCATCCACTTTGCTACGCTTATATATATAAATGTATTTATTTTTTGTGTTTTCGTATTCTTCTTATTGAAAAGGAAATAAACTCATAAAAAGTAATTTAGCCATAATGCTTTTGGTCGAGTTAGTTACTTGATTTGCAGTTGCGAATAAAGTTTCGCTTTATTAATTTTGATGTTGAATCCTATTGTTGCTGTTATTATTGTTATTATTTCTTTTGCTGTTGCTGTTTTCACCACTCGGCCACTTAAAAACTTGCCTCTGTTCTGAAGTTTGCAATAAAGCTGAAAAGTTGATAAAAACAACAACAATAACAACAACAACAGAGAAATATCATTTATAATGCGGTTGGCTTAATGGCAAATTTAATAACCGCAGACTGATTGGTCCAGTTATTTAGGGTGTATGTTTTTTATGCATTATGAAATTGTCTTGGCATGTGATTTTGATGCTATTGTCTTGTTGCCTTTGCGTTTGCAAATTCGAATTGATTTCGTTCAAATTAAATTTTGGGCTTGTGCATAATATTTCGCTACTTATTGCCAGTTGGTGTTGAATTGCTTTTGACGTTGATCTGATCTGAGCTTTGCATTTTTAATTCAACTGACACGTGTCTAACATGTCAACCGCAAGCTAAAATACAAGTACGCAAACACACACACTCGAACACACTCATGCACACTCTAACACCCACTCAGTTGTCGCTGGCAGCGCTTTGAATCGAGTTTCGCAATTTGCTTCATATATTTTTCATACGAAAATTCAATTAGTTTTCAATGTTTGCGACTGTCTTGTTAACTGATACACCATCGTGTTTCATTTCATTTTCCGTAAATATGTATTGGTAGTTTCTCATTTTTCACTCATGGCCAAATAAACAATCGCTCAAAGGCTAATGCTGCGCATTGATGAAGGGGGACCGAGGAGGGGTTGAAACAGAAACTTGGTAAAAGTTGATTGTTTTTCTTTGAGCTGACTTTTGGAGGACTCTTTTTGCGGCTGGGAACGTCAGTAAATTGTAAAAATAATTAAATTTATTTACGTTCGCCTTATTTAATTGCCGCAGCAGCTGCGACATTGGCTGGCAAAATAACTGTGGCAAAACCTAAGGGGCACGCTTTCAAAATGGCTGCCACAACAGAGGGAGCAAAGTACCCCGCTGGACATTCCCGAGCTGCCCTTCCCACGTCTCGAAATGAGTGCACAAATGAAAAGCAAATAAATGAATAACAAATAGTTCAAATAAATAAATAAACAAATGCAAACTGAAATAGAGTTTTTGCCCATCCTTTCAACTGAAAAACGACAAAATGTTCATTTTCCTAAAATCAACTCGTTGCTGCTTCGTTAGTGTTATTTATTTACATGAAGTCCTTCGATTCTATTGATACCGAATATGCGCAAAGTGCCATTTGCAGCAAAGGCCAGGAGGTAGGGCGTTGCAAGGGGAAACTGTAAGCTTATTAAAGGCCACTAAGTGATTCTTTTCGTGCACCATTGCGAAGTGCTTCTACAACTAAAATGCTCAAAATTTACAAATATCATCCGCATGGAGGTAAAAGAATTCTTGGCAGAGCTTTTTGCTTCCATAAGATGTGCTTTTCCATAACTCCCTCGAGAAGTGCACATTTATTAAATGTCAATTTCTTGTTCTTTAAATTAGTAGTTTTCTTTGAATTTTGTTAGAAATTTTCCGTGCTGTTTTGCCTTGGATTATTGCACACGTTCCCCCATTTTCTCTCAATTTTGCCATGGCGCACACACCCCTTGTTTAGCTATACAAATATTTATATTGATGCTTTCTCGTTTGTTCTTGTTTTTGTTGCAATTGCAGCTGTTTTTCATTTGATACTTCGCATAAGTTAAGAAAATGTCACGCAAAAATGTCACTGCCACTTGGCTGTAGATGTTTTCTTGTTTTTGCTGTACTTGTTGTTTTTCTTCAGCGAAACAAATTCGATTCTCTTGTTTTTACAATTCGTCCACAATTGGTACGCGTTGCCTGCCCGCCGTTCTGGTCCCGTTGCCACTGCCTGTTCGACTTGTCTGACTGTTTTTCATGCGCATTCAATGAACCATAAATTTCAAAGTGCCGCGACTACCAGACACGACGGCGGCGCTGAGCTAAAACAGCAGCAACAGCAGAAACAACAGCATCATCAGAAACAACAGCAACAACAACTACAACAAGGAGAACAGTAACAAGATTACTGAGTGAAAATTGTTTTAAAGTTATGCAAAGATATTTTGACCAGAAGCTGAAGTTCGTGTCATGGCCATAACTGTTCCGGTTACCTCTTAGGCTGTTGCTGTGGTATGAGTGCAATCGCTTTGGAAAATCATTCCTCTAATTGTCCTGCAGCTGCAGCCATGGTTAACCAATGTAAAACACAAACAGTCATAAACACACACACACTCACACACACTCACACACACACACACACAAACAAACAAAGTAAGATACAGATATTCATATAAGCCGGCTTATAGGCAACACTTTACCAGGCACCAATAAAAAGAAATGCTACAACAAAAACTATCATTGAATACTCATTGTTTTTTAGCTAGGCATACATACAGAGAGAGAAAGTGAGAAGGGCATTGCTAGTGAATGAGCGAGAGGGAGAGGGAGAGTGAGAGAGAGGGGAACGAGTGCGGCAAGGACAGGAAAAACATTTTAGTCGATGATATGTCTCTTTCTCTTATCTAGCAAACAATTTTATGCTTCCGCCTGAGCGACAAACAATGGAGCGTAAATATTCGAAAAGCGGCACAACAGCAACAATAGAAATAAGAAATAATAGTTCGTTTTAGGGTGCGTCGAATTTTAAGCACACTTTTCGGTATTTTTGATATAACCAAATGGTTATGAAAATGTTTTTCGCAAAGTGAAAGCATACGAAAAATGTGCTTTAAAAAACATAAAATAATAAAAGATATTTAAACTTTAAATCAACCTAACAAAACAGGAAACTTACTTATGGCTATTAGATATTATAGTAAGCCGAGTCAACTCCAAGTCGAAAAGGATAGTACAAAACTGAGCCGATCTTCTGCATAGAAATATATACATATCTAATTTAAAAGATAATAGAATACAATATATTGCAACTTTAATTCTGCCTAATGAAACAGTCAACTAACATACATATAATATAGTAAAACAGTATTCAAAGGTTGAACAGGAATAAATATTTACTTCTATAGACAAGTATATCACTCTCATCTTAACACTTTGTTCCAAACATTTAAGGTCTTTTGTAAGAGTATTGAAAATACTGTACAATACCAGGCAAACAATGAGTCGTACACAGCAAATTGTGCAAATGAATGCATGAGCAAATGAGTGAATGGGTGAATCACTAACTGACGGAATGACCGAATGAGTGTGCGAGTGAATGTGTGAGTGTATGAGTGTATGACTAGGTAAGCCCTGATGCACGTCCGGTGCAAATAAGCAGGCAAAGAAGAATCGCCTAAAGCTGAGGGCATTGTTAGGCTATAGAGAGACAGCATAGAAACATTATAATGGCACGAGCAAAGAGGATAATAATAACAACAACAACAACAACAAAAGCAACAACAACCAATGGCAAAAACAGCAGCAGCAGCAACAACAACAACAGAGCCTAAACGAGTAGTTGATAAGATTTGTCTACAACATTTTATTGTCCTTTGCTTTTCCACTTTGCTTGGCTCGTTTCAGTTTTGGTAAAATGCTTTTTTGCACAATTGTCATCATGACCCTTACAAACACACACACACACACGCACACATGTGTAAAATTCTGAAGGTGTTAGTGGAAGCCGTTTTGCATACTTTGCGGCGCTTTGGTATTGGCCAAACATTTGCAAGTTGTGTCTTCTCTTTTCGGTTAGGTGCTGGCCAAAGCAACGAGAGTAAGCGATAAATAAATACAATTTGCTTGTTCCCTTTATTTGCATTTAAGATTAAGCAGATAGAACACGGAAAAAGAATCTACCCAAATGAACATTTGTTACGCACAACTGGTAGCAAAAATATTATGCGCATGAATCGCATTTAATTTTAAAGCCACATAAATTCGATGTGGAGAACCATTGCGGAAAAAAGTTAGCATTGGATGGGTTTGGATGGCAGCTCAGTGCGTCCTTAAGAGCTCTCTAATTTGCTTTGACGGCAGACATGTGTTTCAGGGCTTTGTCTTTGTGCGTGCCAACTGTAAAACCAAATCCAGCTAAGCGCGATGAGAAGGCGAAGCAGGATGCTGCATGCACCATCCAGCTCAGGACCCGACCAGACCAGACCAAATTAGACCAAACGGCAGACTCCAGACCCAAACCGAATCCAACCCGACCAGGGCAGCGCGCATAGCTGACAACCTCTTAATTAATTTCAATGCGCGGCAAATGCAGCAGCGTTCTGACAACAAGTGCACCACATCACACAGCCCACATCACACAATACCACCTTGCCACCCCTGCTCCATATTCTGTGGCTATTGACATGCGTGTGTGTGGAGTGAATTTAGTGATGAAAACTTAAGCAACTGTTGCCAACGATTTTAATTTGTTGTGGCACATAATTTGATTTGCCATGTGCAGCCAAGAGCAACAATGCACCACCTGCTATTGTGGCATGCCACCCACTCTCCTCCCTCCCTGTTGGGATTCACAGTGGATCCAAATGTATTTTTTATGTTGCAAGTTGCAGTGATAAAGAAGTGAAATATACACGATTGAAAAATTACTGGTTAGGCTGAGTTTTATGTAATACTTTCTCTGTCTTGTGTTTGACCTTTATAATAATACTACATTTATAGTTGATAACACGAATTTCAGTCTAAGTACAGGTAAGATATATGACTTCATAAGTCAACCACAACTCTGCAATACTCTTTTTGCATGGTTAAAGTTTATATAAAAACTACATTTATATTTTATAGCTCGATGTTTTAGTCGACACTAGATTTTCTCATTTTTCTCATTGTTTAGCATCTGCCACATGTAGTTTGCCACTGTGCCACAAGCGTAACCTGTGAAAACAGCACACACTGTTGCAGTGGTAAACTGTAAGACTGAGCCGTCAACTTTTACAACGCTTACCGAACTATGAGCCATGTCGAGCATATTGTTAACTTTCTGACTTCATCTCATCTGGGGCTGTCGCCCTCTGTCAACCCTCTCTCGCTATCTGACTGTTATCCACTGGTTGATGCCTGCTGCCTGCTGGATCATTTCCGACTGCCAACTTTGTTGCTTATTTACATATTTATAAGTTGCAGGAGAGTGGTGCCGTGGTGCAATGCTGTCATGTGCAGCATTTACCTTTTGTTTTTGCAGTCTCTGGCTACCATAATATTCTACCAATTTCTAGGCTATGCCTCGTCAGAGCCTTGGCAAAAAGTTTGAGCAGTTAGTTCTGGCTGCGGCCAAGTGTAATGCAAATCGCATGCATTGTGCAAATTTTCTGTGTGTTGCAACAACTTAAACACAGCCAGCCGCTCGTCTCAAGGTGTTTGACTTGTGAACGCTGGCATATTGCCTAACCTTAGCCTGAGTTATATTCTAGTTTTATTTTACTACTCGGTAACATATTGTGTTTACTAAAAACTTTGCACAGCTTTGCTTATCTTACGGTTGAACTGGCTGAAGAACGATAACTTGAAGTTACCATTGGTTGGGGGCGTGGTGTGGCGTTGGCATTGCCTATCATTTTAAATGCCCGCTGGCCACATGTGGCGTATGCACAATATGTTGCAATCTCCAATTGCCTCTTGCCTTGTGGCGCTGGCAATTCATTTTCAGTTTAACCCTTTACACCCACACACACAGAACAATGGCCAGGACATGACCAACCCACTGGGCTCACACGCTCATGCATATAGAAAGGCTGCATTAAATACTGCGTTAGTGCCCGTATATAACAATGGGTGTAGTGGGTGAAGTGGGTGTGGTGGGCGTTGCGGTGGTGTAATGGTGTTGGGAGTTCCCCGTTCCCGTTGTCAACGCCAATACAGGTGCGCACAATGCAAACGAGTGACATGCAAATGCTTTCAACAACAATTGCAATTCATGCAGCCCCTAACACACACGCACACCCATGCACACCAACACACACACATACAATGTCACGCGCACATGGCTCGCTTCACATTTCGTTTCATTTTTTGAACGTCGATTTTCGAGCGTTCGTTTCTTGCAATTCCGTATTTTTCTTCATTCTTTGCTATTGTTGTTTTTGTGTTTCGCTTGTTGCGCTGCGGTCTGTCTTCTTTCATGGTATGTGTGTGTGTATAAGCAGGTGTGCATGTACACTCACACACACGCAGACGCACATATCACTGACCAAAGATTGCCCTTAAATGCGACGACAGCTTCTGCTTCTGCATCAGTTTTTCACAACACGCTAATACCCTGTATCATTGTAAGAAATGCTTGTCATTTGGTTTTTACCTTTCTATGGTTCTGTTTTCAAGTTTTCTGCTACTCGAAGCTTAAGCTTCAAAGTTTATCCCTTATGTCTTTTTGGACCATATGCAGACATTATTTTTGATAGCACAGGCTTAAAGTTTGCCGTTTCTTATGGAGTCGGTTTGAAAACACCAGTTTCTTCTCGGCTGCAGCATATTTTTTGTTTTCTGCGTGGTATCTTATGCCTAAGCCTGCCAACTTTCATCTAAAATTCCTGCTGGTTAGCAAACTGTTTTTGTTTACGCCAGAGATGCTCATGTTGATGCTGATACAGCATTCTGTTGCTGCTGCTGCTCCTGCTGCTGCTGCTGCTGCTGCTGTCGCTATTGCTGATGTGGCTGCTGCTGCACTCACTTATGCATTCACACTCAAATATGCAATGCGCCACAAAATTGCAATTTCCACTAAGATTGATGAAAAACGCCAGCCACGCCTTTTGTCGCCTCTGCCACACGCACACAGACACATGTACAGACAATAGCAATGGTTGCTGCCACCACATGCATCATCAGAAGCGAGCAAATCATGTCATCAATCGAATTTCAAGCGATTATTTTTGCACGTTTCACAAATCACAGCAAAAATATGCATGGGTGTGCGTGCCGCTATGTGTTGTGAGGGTATGTGTGAGTGTGAAGATGTGTGCGTGTAAGTTTGTCTGCATTGCAAATGGGGACGCTCACAATACGTTTCGATTACGCATTCAAATCAAATTGATGCCTGTTGTTGCCGCCGTAGCAAGCAGAAGAGTTAAAAATATGAAGACGCTGCCACACACACCCCTATGACCATCCTCCCTATTTCTCTACCCTCCGGCGCTTAATCCCACTGAGTGCATTCAGGCAAAATTCACGTAGCAGGTGGCATTTTACAAATTGTTCCCCTGCCGTTCAGGACTTTGAAATATGCAAGTATTTCATAACTCAATTTAAGGCCAATCGCAAACCTGCTGCATATTTTTGGCCAACCAGCCTCTTTCGACTCTGCTATAAGCCGTACCGAATGCGGTCCTTGCATATTTGAAAATACAATGGACATAAGATGATTTAATATCAAATATTTTAATGTACAGTGGCGGACACCTTATTCTGATCAGCGTCAAAGAAAAAACGTAATTGCCTGCCATAATCCTACCTAGCAGGTGGGGAAACCCCAGTGAATTGGGGTCATATATTAATTTTGGTGGTTAATACATATACCTACCATCGGTCTTTGGAATTTTTGAAAAATAATGAATGGTTAGCTTATGGCAGGCAATTCCTTGTTTTCTTTGACGCTGATCAGAATAAGGTGTCCGCCACCGTATATGTAAAGAATTGCATTTTAAGCTCCTCATAAAATAGCCAAAACAATTTGCCTGATGCACTTAAATAGTTTTTTGTTGTTGTATATATACATAAATATAGTTATTGAGATGGGCATTATTGAAGCTTCGTGCAAATTATAAACTACATTAGGAAAGTGCGCCAGCAAGGCCAACCACGATTGCATTGTTTGCATTGTTTTCGTATATCTGTTAGAATTCCGTTGTCTACCGGAGTGTAGCTTAAATGCAAAGCCAAGTAATTGGAAAGGGTAGAATTGCCCGCAGGCCATAAATTCCATCAGTGGCTGCAGCCAGAGCAGTATTTGCAACAGATACTAGTTTATAATCTAACTGTTACAATTTTGGCCATACATAATTACAGTATTCAATTACAACTTCATAATTCACCAATGCTAACTGACTCTACACCGATACGCTTATGTATGTTATGCATGTGTTTGTGCATAAATAAGCCTTGTAATTAGCTGGACGTCTGGTGTTGCAATCAGCGTACAGTTGATGTTCCAAATGCCACGCGCGGCACATGCATCTTGATTAAATGATGATTATGCAGAGATGCTACTCGGAAAATGTGTTGTTAATGCCAATTTGCGTTCATTGTTAACACTAATTTCCAATGTTCACTAAATACACATTTAGTTTAAAGTAACTCCAAGGCTCCTCTTAAGGACACACTATTAATTACATTAAAATGATTTCATATTTCATTTCAAAGTTACAAAATCAATGTTCAATGAAATAAATTGTTCATTTCTACTAAATAAATTGAAAGCTGAAGTGAATAGTGTTTGATGCTAGAATGAGACAAAATGATGTTGTAAGTAAGTAGTCTTACGAAAGCCAAAATAAATATTTGCAGCTTTCCAAGAGTGTTTTTTCACATTTTCTTTATTGCGACTTTATGCTGCTTTGAATATTGCAACTCATGCTTTCAAGCATTTTTCTTGACATTTTAATCAAATCTCTCCAGCATGAAATTAAAAAGTGTTTTTAATGAAAGTTATTTCTTTAATACTTAAAAAACAAATATGCTTGTCTAATGCAAATACATGTTTAATGCTTATTTATAATCGGTTTAAAAACTAAATAGAATTTTTGCCCAATAAATGTTTACGATGCTTTATGTTGTTTAAGCCACAGAATGTACTAAAAATTAGACAAGGGTTGTGCGCAAGCTGCCATTTCCATAAAATATGCAGCTAATTACGTGCAACTTCCCTAAGCTCACAGGAGCTGAATGACAGGCAACAGCAACCCAAGAGCGACAGCGACAACGACAGCGACACAACAGAAACCAAACAACCAAGTCTGTCAGTTCTCTAATACAATATAATTACTGTAAAAATCAGAGCTGACAAGCGCCATTAGGGTGCGTCGCTAACGTCTTGCCAAATGAAGTTGAGAGCGATAAAAGGGGGCGTAAGAGAGGGTGACAGAGTTGGTAGGGACCCCGGCAATAGTTCGTAAATCTTGACGCCTTTAAGCAGGCCCCAAGCCCAATTGTCAATGACATTTTGTCGTCATGATTACGACTCTGGTTTCAAACGTGGGGCAACTGGTAAACAGGCTGCAGCTCAAAATGATCGACTAAGAGTTCTCCTAGAGCTAACAGTTACGTTTAAATATTTATATTTGCAAGCAATATTTATTCAATAAATTGCTTTCATAAAAATGTGTATTCAGCTATTAATCTTTTGATTTAGTTTTATTTTGTTTTATCATTTGTAAACAATAAGCGAAACATATTTTTTAACATTTTTTTAAAGCGAAATAAGTTCAGAATTAAATGCGAGCTGTAAAAACAGTAAACTTAAAAAAGATTGCTGCTTAAAAACATTTTCAATTAAACAATGAAAATAATTGCAGCTGCAAGCACGCTTAGTATTTTGTAATTCAATATGAAAGATGTGCAGCAAATATTAAAGCAAAGAACATACATATAAATATGTATTTCTTTTATTTGCTGAACAATTTTTGCGCCCGTATTTATTATGTAAATGTGAGCAGAAAAAGAGTCGAAGCGTTTTTTAGTCGAGTTAAACATATATTGTATGTTTCATATTTTTTTAGTTACTGTTTACAACTTGCGACAATTAGTTAACTAATAAATTCGTTTATGTGCGTTTTGGTTTTTTATTTTAAGTTTTTATTTGCCATTAATATGTTGTCATGTATGGATTTCAATATGCTTCAATATTTATTTTATAGTTAAATATTTAATACATATGATTTGATGAGTGGAAAGATAGTTGCTTTAGATATAAACTAAACGTTGACTATACTAAACACTGTGTCGCTTGTGTGTAGCAGCTCGGCATACCTTAAAGTACTGTGAGCACAGGGCATAGATGTGTGGCAGGAGACAGCGTGGCAGCACGACATTGGCAAGAACATTGAGGTTGATTCGCCGTTTCCTGTGCTGTGCTGGCAATTACAGAAATTAGCTTTCGTTTTTAATTTATTATCGCAATTGTGCGTGCTTCTAATGGGGCGACAGGCGACAGTTCGCCAAATGGCTGAAGGCGACATTCTCTCCCCTATTTGCAGCCCCTCCTTTGGGGTCCTTGTTGATGCCATTGCTACGAAAAATGCCTGGGTTGTCTGCCGACCAACATTAATGTGCATATAACTTACGCTTTAACGGAAAGTACACAGCAGTGAGTACAGACGAGAGTTTGCCCCATTAAGATTGCAACGTTTCGTTGCGAGGTTTTCATGCATTTTAAAGTCTTATAACACACACTGCTTGCATGCAACCTAATGGCCATGTGCAATGAAGTCTGCACTCTGTAAAATATTTATAATGCTTTACCGGCACCCACACAAATTTTATGTGCGAATACGAAAAAAAAAAACGAAATAAAAATGTTACGGCAATTTTGGGCAAAATAGCCGCACATAACACACAGGCCAAGAACTTATTTACGCAGCATGCAAATTGCAACATAATTGAAACAAAATGACCAAGAAAAAAGAACAGTTTTCAAGGAAGAATGAAAAATATCGTTGCCTGCCTTTTGGAGCGAACCCCTTGACGAAGCTGTTTATTTATTAATGTGCCGTGCTAAAAAACAATTAATAAAGCGCGCTTAGTTGTGGCGGCTGGGCTGTGGGAGGAAGGAAAGAGGTGTGGTCGCGATGCTCAAAGCACTTAATGTCGTATTTGTACTGTTGTGTTTTCGGTCAGGCCACGGTTGATGGTGATGTTCTATCTAGCTAACGGTGGCAACCATTTATAAAAGGCGCTTTGCTGGTGGCGTATGTTTTTGGCTGTTGCATTTGCTGCTAACCGTAAACTGCGCATTAGTGTGATTGCATAACATTTGTACACATACGCACACACACACAAACACATACGAAGTGGGAGAGTGAGCAGCACACGCGAGCATCTCGTAAGCAACCTAAATTCCCCCTAAACCAAAAGCGAACCAAAACCGAAATCCTTATGTATGTTCAGCTGCTGTTGCGGCTACGTGCTGTATCCTGCTGCACCGGAGCAGCTCAGCAGCATATCAGCATTTGGGTTTCCATCCCTAAAAAGTTTGCACAGCACCCACAATATTTTGCTGCAAACTGGCTCAGAGTCGTTGATAATTTAAGTCGAAAATTTCAAGGAAGCAGCTCGCACGTAATGCTCAAAACTGGAGATATTTGCACACACACAATCACATACATTCAGACACACATATAATCACACCAGGAAATTGCAATTACAACAAGTGCAATGCAACAACAATGAGAACAACAAAAACAATGGCATCTGTAATCAAAGCAGAGAAAAAACAGGGCGAAAATTGTTAAGCAAAAATGTGTGGAATGCAATTATGAAACAGTCCAGATGTGAGGGGATCTGCTGCACAGGGACCCTTGCAAGCCAAATGAAGGCGCACACACACACATACATACAGTTAGTCGTAGAAGTTTACAGACTGGCAGGGCCAGAGCCATAAGTAAACTTTGCTTGGCTGTCAAACAAACCGAAAATGAAATCATTGTCAATTCATAAAACCCGACAAAAATTTTACAAATTGCATTTACATATGCTGCAGCAACAACAATACAGACAAACACACACACGCACACACACATACACATGTATGTGAGCACTTAGCCATTATGTTGGCCATTATGCTTCATTTGTAGCGACGCCGCTTGACACACATACGAGCTGGAGGGGACAATGCTGTGGGCGTGGCCGGACCAACTGAAGGTACCAGACTGAGGCTAAGCCCCAACAGCCACGTCGTTTATTTAAGATGACAGCAACAGCAGCGGCGGCTGCAGCTGCAACGGCAGCAAGTGACACCCCAACGGGCAGCAGCAATACTGTGTTGCGGTCAAGTGTGCAAACATATTGCTCGCACTGTACACTTAAATTAAAAATGTTCAATTGTTCAATTCAAAAGACTGATATCTGTTTTATTTTTGAAGTTGGCTTTACTCTTGTATCTAATTTACATTGCTAATTTTGCTATTATAAACATAATCATTATATACTGCACGCATTCCGTTTGAAATTTTCGGCACAATTTCAGTATAAGCATTTTTATTCACATTCACTTATTTTTTTCAGTGTACATAAGCGTATTTTGTATTTGTGATGCTTGTGTCGTTCATGTTGACCTTGTTTTTACGCTCTCGAACGTAATTGACATTTATTAATTGGAAAACAATAATTTTGCGTCTGTGGCAGCTGCCAGGCAGCAAAACCGAAAGCTGTATTTGTTGCAATGCCACTTTTGGTTGTGCATGCCATGCCGACCAAAAAGCCAGGGCGTTGCCAGCTACGATGATTTATGAATCGCTGCAAGTGCTTGGCGTTGTTGGTTGCTTACTTATGCGGCCAGCAGCGATTAAATGCCGTCAACAGCAACACCGGCAAAAACTGCGCCCAAAACTTTTGGCAGCTGTGCGCTCGTGCTGCCCATTAAAAGCTGTCAAATTTTAATGTTTTACATGGCAAGCGCAAAGTGCTAGCCTGAAAACCAGCAGCAAGCATAGCAACAACAAAAACAATATAATCAGCGATAGTTAGCTGTGCGAGGCACCTGTCTGACGGAGGGACAAATAGACCGACTGACAGACAGACAGCACTATATCTCTATCCACGCCCCATAAACATCAGGAGACTTTAAAACCAGCGACCGCATGCCTATGTCAGCTAACGGGGCGTATGTGTAACGGAATCCCAACACGCGATAAATTCATTAAAGAGCTGCTCGCATAGCAAACTCAAATCTGGCTAACATGTCTCGCGGGCAACGTAAAATACCAGAGTGCTTGCACACACGCATACACACACATACACACAACCAGACACACATGCACACACACATACACACGCAGACAGTGTGTAAGAGGCACACACAAAAAAGCATTGCATACTTTCGGGCACGTTTATAGATTAACACATTTTTACTGCTGAATGTACTAATAAGGCAAGCATTTCCACTTTCGAGTTACCCCCAGGAGGCATATATATAGACCCATACACATATAGACACACACACAGACACATACAGCGGTGTCAGCTACAGCAGCCGCAGCAACTCGCTATCGCACTCACACACTCATACACGAGCTGTGTACTTTCAAAATTTATAACGCCAGCCACCAACAGTAACAACAATAAGGAGTCGACAGTGTGAGAGAGAGGCTGCTGCCTGGCAAACAGTCCTTGCCAGGTGTAGGAAAATGTTAACAAGAGCAAACAACGCGAAAATATTTCATATACTGCACAAGGCCTTACCGAAACCCTTACCGAACACAGCCGCCCAAGCAAACCAGCCAGTTAAATGGCAAACCTTGAGGGAATTCTGCTACTGCCACTTCTGCTTCTGCTTCTGCTAGCCTGTTTCGTTGTTGTGATTTCCAAGTCTGGCCATTGAGTGCTCGCAGGGTGTATGTGTGTGTGTGTGTGTATCAAGCCAGGTAGCTACGTGCCTGGCACACGCTACGAGATCGCAGCAGCTGCTATTGCTCCTCCTGGCTGCAGCTGTTGCCCTTCAGTGCTGTGCTGGGTCGTCCAGCTCCGACTCGTATCTGATTCGACAGGCAGCACGAATAGCGAATGATTCGAGTCGACTTGTAATTACCACTGCATTGTGCACTTCTTATTCCCCGCTTGTATGCTTTAACTTTTCCATTGCAATTGGCTTTCGCTCGATGTTCCCTTCTCTCTCTCTCTCTCTGTCTATCTGTCTCCGTATCTCTTCAGTTTGATTAAATTACTGTTTAAACATTACCGCTGATTGTTGCTTTAACTTGGCCCCTGCCACAGATATCGCGGCACAAAACTTTGTTGAACAAACATGTGCATGCGGTAAATACTTCAGACTGCTGTCAGGCACGTATTCCGCCGACTGTTCAGCAAATAAAGTTCAGATAAAATCAAACGATAACTACAAAAATTATTTTGTGTTTTTTGCCAAATTATAGTTTACCAAGCTTAAATTAAAATCATTTTTTATAAACATAAACAAAGCTGAATAGTTAGTATAGTTTTTGAATTAACTCGTGTAGTTAGTTATGAAAAGCGTGATTAAAACGAATGAATAAATGAATAGTGTACAAGGTATGATATGCCACATACGTATGTTATTGATTATGTCTACATATTGCAGGGATTCTCTAAGAACAGTGTTTTTGAATGCCTCTCAAAGAAGCACAGCTTATTTTTTATATATATAAACGCATGAAGCTATAATAATCAAAATCTACGTCACTTATTCTCCATTTGAATTTATCTGCTTAAATTTATTTGTTTGCTAATGAAATGTTTTTCAATATAAAAGCCTCATCAATTATGTGCGGACATTAAATATTATTTAATATACAAATTTGAAAAGCGTGCTTTAAATTGTTAATAAGCACCAATATATAGCCACAAACAAAAACAAATAAATGAAAAATAAGAATCATAAAGAAACATAATCGAATTGTATGCCAACTATAAATCGAAATTTCAGGCAATAAAATATTTCGCTGAGCGGGTGCTTCAGTAAAAAGTGTTTATTAATGCATTGGTGCTCGCATACAAATTTCAATTTAATACAAACCATTTGTATTCGTAGCGCTGGATTTTCGATGGCACTGGAATACAAATTGCAAATTGCATGCGCTGCCAACTTAAGTTAAAGGCTGCAAAATGAGTTCTGAGCGAGTCCTGAGAGATCTCGAGCCGGATTCTCTGATGAATTCCCTCAATTCAAAACGTGACTGACGCAATGACTTATACACATTACAGCTCTCCTCTCCTTATAGTCGGAGCCATAACTAAGTGCCACTACGTAACTGAATAGCAACGGCACAAAGACAGACGACAGAGATATCTATCAGTGTGTCTTTGTATATGTGTGTGTGTGTGTGTGTGTGTGTGGGGTGAGGCGACAGCACTCGTTCACTTATACAAACACATAAACTAAGCACACGAGTAGTTGGCACTTTTAAGTCATTTGCTGTATTCGAATTCAATCCAAAATACGACCATCAAAACGAATGGCCACTCAATCAAACAAGTGAATCAACTGAAGCAGCTGACGTAGCTAGAGACAAGTGCACGCTATATGGAATAGAAATTTGTGGGGATATAAGGATGTAGGTAGGGGAGGAGCTGCTGGGGCACTTGGGTCAAGTTTTGTCAGGCAGCACGCGTACGGCAAACATTTTTGTCTCTGCAGACGGCGGCTGTCTTTAAAAAAACAACTCACCTCGACAGCTTGCATATGAAACAGAGTACTTGGACTTGGATAAAGTTATGTGGTTAGGAATGTGCTTGGAATGTGCTAGGTTATTTGAGATTGATGCATTTTTCTGATGAAAAGCTTATAAAATCATTTACCAATTAACACTCGTTGTTTGATGACTTCTTTTTATTGGATATTTAAACTATTAAGTATCTTAATATAGACTCAATTATTGATAATGCTCAAATATGTATATAAAATACGAAATGTCTTCGTCATCAATTTGTGTCACATAATTGGACTCTATCCTTAGAATGCGATAGCTATAGGGTATTTTTAAACCCAGACCAAACCATTGCTACTGCAGCACAGCAGGCAGCTTTTAAAGTGCAAGCCTGCCACATCTGCACCGGTTGCACGTTTTGTAGATCTGCCAGCAAATTCGTGACGGCCAAAGTGAAGCTTTTGCTAAGCCATTACACGCCTCGTGTCTAGTCGAAAAAATAAAACATGTTTCCCATTTATATGTATATAGTTTTTTCCAAGCGCCATTTGAAGCAGACGTCAAATCGTTGACGCGAAAAGCGCGACATGTTGTTGGCTCTGTGTTCGTTTTGTTTGTCTGTTTGGTTGTGCGAGAGAGAAACTCAGCTTTGACATTGGTTGCACACATCGATTTTATTTGCAGTTGCTGCTTTTTATTTTCCCTTAGTTTTGGTGGTGTGGGTGAAAGGCTCAGTTTGAAATCAGCCTGTGCAGCGATATATGATGCCATATTGTAAATTATTTAAAAATGATTTATTGTAAGTTTGTTTACACTTTGCCATGCGGTTGCAATTTTGGCAGCAGCTGTGCGTCATATCGTTGTAAATATTTCATAGTTACGTTCAGCTCAGCTCGGCTCGCAAGCAAGTGCAAAAACCAGATCACAAATCTATTGTGTGTTTCATTTGAATTTAATATTTTATGTTGCCGAGCCGGTCGAGCAGAGCTATGAGTTGCCCTGTAGATAAATTTGGCCTAGACTAAACGGAGAATTGAGGCTATTGCTCAGGTGTATATACCCCAATTTTATTATCCATTGAGTGGTATTAGAACAACAACTCTGAAAGCCATAGCACAAATTGAAATTGCAATCGCTGTTTGAGTTTGCCTTTTGCGGTTTGTGAATATGTATGTGATATTTGTGTGTGTGATTGTTTCTGAGTCAGATGTCACTTGCATGGTGTGCAATTAAAAGTTTAACGGCAATTGCCAACATTGCGGTTATCTCCCATTTGCAATCAAGATGCTGCCTTGATTGATTAAGTTTAATGAATAATGCAAGACCACACAAGACACCTGGCAATCAAATAGGCAAACTAATACGAAGACAACTTCAGAATCAATTGCCATAGCTATTTCGGGGGCAAAACCGATAAACATCAATTGTCACTCGAAATGGGCGATAAAAAGAGATTCCAACTAGAATTTATGACCAGATGCGTTGCAAATTGTAAAGCACTGCCACAACTATAAATTTAAATTGTACGAAAGATACGCTCCGATACAGAACCCAAATATTTAACACACACAATTAAAATACGACAGCATCGACAAAAATCACCCAGAACCAACTGACATTCTAAAGCATCGAGCTTGACCCTTTTCCAAGCCATTGAATTGATTTCTGACTGCCTAACACATTGACAACAACCATAAGGAGAAAAATGCGTTGGAAAGAGAGAGAGAGAGAAAAGTCTTTGGAAAATGTGTGCCGGAAAATGGCAGCAGCAGTTTGAGTGGAACGTCTGCTTTCTTAGTTGCCATTAGGGACTTGAGTTTGTGATTGGAAAATCTATGATGATCATTAATAAAAACAAAAGGACATTTTCGAATATGCCAAAACAATAACAAAAAGCTAACGACAGGATAGGACCACTCTAATCAGGTCACAACGTTGGCAAATTCAGATGCAGATGCTGCTTATTATTCCTGTTCTTGAGACTGGCTGCTGCTCATGCATTATACGCACCACTTTAGTCCTTGTAAATATTATTTTAATATCTTGTCAAGCAGCCCAGGCCCAACCGCTCCTGCGCACACATTCCACCGACTTGCTGTTGTTGGCTTGCTCTTAGCTGTTGGATGTTGGCTCTTGGCTGGTTTCTTGCTGTTTTCAAACTTTGTGCAACAAACAATGCTTCATTATAAGCTCCAGCGCCGAGGCCAGAGGTGATAAGCCCTGCCAGAATCAGGCATGGCACGACAGCCAGGAAACATACTGCCTGTATCATATAGTAAACTTCATTTTATGCTTTTAGCTCACACACACACACACACACAAGTCACATGCTTGTACTTTGTATGGAATTTTACGAATATTTCATAATACGAGTTATGTGTGTGAGTGTGTTCTTGTCGTGTTGTGCTGTGTTGTGTCGCAACGTATCGCATGTTTTGTCAGACCAAGTGGCTATGCAAAGCCAAACAAACCAAAACAACAACAAAAGCGTTGCACAAAAATTTTGTCAATCAACTTTAAGGATAACAGTTTTGCACAAAGAGCTGATGAAGACTAAAGACAAAGGCCACAAACTTTGCTGAATGCCATTGAGATGTTAATTCAAAGTGTTTCAAAAGCCGACACACAAATTGAATGTTTAGCGATTTTCTGACAAACATAACATTCATAGATTTAAATTAAAATTTGACAAACTTAATAAATGAATATTAAGTCACTTATTCAATAATTCCATTAGCATTTTCCAGCCAACGGAATCCGAGCGTAATTTAATTGCTTGAAAGAATGAATTCGATTACTAAAAGGACAGTTATTTAAAGTATGATATTAAATGAAACAATATTTGCATTGTTAATATATAATTGCGTATCGAGTATTTGATTATATTTTCACTTAAATTCAGAAGAGTCTTGCAATTATTAATTACTCTGTCAGTGCATAACTTTATATTTTACGCACAAACATGGATTCACATAATCAACGCATTAATTATTGACAGTTTCAAAAGGTTTGCTCATACAAAAAGAGATATATAAAAAAGAATTGATTGTTTTGAATATAATAGTGGACCGAGAGTAATTTGATTGTTAATCGTGCGAACAATTGGAGCACTTTCTGATTGAAGCATATTAATGAAGTGCATTAAAAATAATCAACACTGAAATGTGAAGAAAACAAATATGACAGCTGCGCCGTCACTCTCAAACACAAACACACTTACACACACACACACACACACGCAGTAGCCACATTTCAATTTTCGCCGTGTGCGCTGTAATTTGCTTGGATAATTTATATGCATGCCACGTTGCGAGTATAGAAGATGCTCCCACAACTGTTCAGCTTTAGCTTCAGTTGGTGGCTGGTCTCGAGTGCGAAATGAAATAAATTTTGCAGCATCATTTAAGCTTAATTAAGATGGCAGCCGCAACCGGCGGGAACGTTGCTGGCAACAAAAGCCGCGCAGTGCACTGCGCAGCACATAAATAAATGAGTAACTGAGTGGTTGAGTGGTTAAGTGGTTGCCAGCAGCAACAGCCAGTAACAGCCAGCAACATCCAGCAGCAGCAACCACCGCATCCACAAGCGACGTTAAGGTGTCGAATGCATATGTGAGTGCCTGTCAGCATGCCGTCGTCCAGTTCAGCTACAAAATGAAGAAACGGTGGACGATAGACTACAATGACAGCTCATTGAGTATATATTCAGCTGTTTCATTTGATTTTTAGCCAACTCATGTTTGCCACGCATAAAACTACTTAGGCAGTGTCAAAAGACATCATTATTTATGCTGGCTTGAACAGCAGCAGCATCAGCATCTCCCGCCAGTCTGATCAGAATTGAGCTCGTCATGTTGCATTAGTAGCAAATTAATGGCAACAGGGGCATCACACTCTCAACCGACACACATTTCACAAGGCAGCTTAATTTCAGGCGCCGCATGTTGATTTTTAATTACTAACACACACACACACTCAGTTACGAGACGTCAAAGCCAATAAAGTGTGCCGGAATGCACAATGCCATAAAATACAATTAAATATGTCTCGAACTTGAGACCCGCCCCGTAAGCAGGCAATTAGTTTGGCAGCAAATTCATTGAGCCGCAAGTTCAAAGTGTTGCACGCTACGCATCCTTTCTCAGGCATACAATCAAATTTCTGTAGGCTGAAATTAAGCATATAATGAATGACAAGGAAGTTTACTTGACTAACTTGGCGATGTGCCTTTCAAGTGTGTGGATAAATCTTTTCTATGTTTGCAAATTACTGTAATTATTATCACGAAATGCTTAACAAAATTCAGTGCAGGATTATTTACTGTTCATTTTGCAGGGTATACGGAAATATGCTTTAAAATAAAAGCCTGAAAATTGCAAAAGTTTTCTTAATTGCTGCTCGCCGACGTCCTGCGCAAATTAAACGCAAGTATGCAAAGTCATTGTATGAAAAGGGATGACTGCCAGCCACCCAGTCACCCAGCCATACAGTCGGTCAGTCAGTCAGTCAGGCGGGCGTGCCCAGCCTGCGTAATGATTAAGCAAACACTCAATCACCCCTGCCCCTCGAACACACACACACACACACACCCTCTTCACATGCATGGGCCTGAAATTAAGCACATTCAGCTAGGGCAATTGAGGTTTTTTCTTTCGCCCTTTCTTTCTGCTCGACAGAGCATTGGTTGACTTTAAAGTCGCTTGCTTGCCGCGCATCGTATACAAATAATCGTAGCACACTTTCATGGGCAGCTGTAGTTGCAGTACAACTGAATGCAATATTTACTGGAAATTTGCACTATTTTCTGTGTCAGTGGCATTAAGCGTATTAAGCTTAAGCATCTATCATGCATATGACACGCCCCATTGCCGACCGCTTGCATTCAACTCATGCATACAAATGCGCGTCATATGCCGGCAACCTTTTGTTTAATGAAGCCGAAGTTGTAGGACGGCCCCTTACACATATGTATGTTTGTGTATGTGGTGAGAGTGTTTCTATGAAAGTTTGTGTGCGTCTGTGTGTGTGAGGGCTTCCATATGGAAAAAACAGTTTTCGAATGAATGCAAGTTTTAATCCTTGAAATATGATTTGAGTGCAAATATTTTTGCATAACCATGAGCTCGACTCTTCTCCACACAGTCACTTGCGGTTTTGCCGCTATGGTTGCCTCTCTGTGTGTATATGTGTGTGTACGTACGGGTTTTGCCTGCCTCACATGTGATGTAAGCAGTGACACAATTTCGCTTCTCGTCTTGTGCGTGTGTCTGTTCGTGTGTATGTGTGCACTTGTACTTGCCAACCGCAAACACTTCACTCGCTTGAAGGCTGAAGGCTGCCCTCCGCCAGGTCGGGCCAACAGCTACTACCTTTAAATATCCCCTTATCCGCCATGCCACGTGCGTTCATTTTTGCAGCTGTCTGCGGTTTTGAAATGCATTTGCCCCACCTCTTCAGCGGTCCACCACTCCGCCATTTCACTGTCCAGTGGCCTGCGCTGATGCGCTTACACTTTTAGTGGTTCATTTCTAAATTGCAACTAAAGAGTTGATAGTGGCTGCCTTTGCGGCCACTTGTACGCCATTCGACCATGCTTCCTGCCAGCGGGTTAACGAACAAAGTTCCTGTTTGGGTCAGGCTAAGTCGATGACAGTAGTCAAGCTGGCGAGCGTTGTCAGGACTCAAATGTACGAATTCCTGCGCTGAGCATCTGACTGACATTTATAACGTACATTTTTTAGTATTTCAGTTACATATTTTTTGCAATATATATATATACATATATATGTATATTTTTTCTGTTGCCTGCAATCAAAAATATTTTTTCCGGTGAAAAGTTGCAGTAGCTTTTTTTTTTATTGTTGGCTGCTCTACTTTTAAATGTTTGCCGACGAACGCGGTGAAAAGATAAAATGCAGGAAAAACACACTTGCTAAAAAAAAGAAAATAACTATTTACACATTGTGTCTCTGCAAATAGACACATTTGAAATTTTTTTATTTTTCTACTTTTTGACAGCACAACTCTTCACTCGCGAGGTAAAAGATAAATCTCTAACTACTTGAAGAAAAAAATCGATTTGCAGCAACTGAAATGTTATGAATTTTTGGGTAATTTTAAATTGAAAACCATGGCGACATGTGATCAAAACAACATGCCGTTTTAAGTTGCCTTTATTGTAAGTTCTACTTACAACGTCTAAAAATAAATGTAATGTTGTAATGAGATCTGAAATCGTAACGATTTATTTCTAATTATAATTCAATGTTTCTTTTCTTTCTTTTGTGGCATTCGCTGAAGATATGACAAATGGCGGCGTGCATGGACCCATCGAGGGTTACAACTCGCTAGATGAGATGGCTACGACACCGGCAGCGGTATATACGATGCCCACCGCTGCCTATACGCATCCCAAATGGATGGAACCATACTTTGATCCCTCAACGCCCCGCAATGTGACCGCCTTGATGGGCAAATCCGCATATCTTAGTTGCCGTGTGCGCAATTTGGCCAACAAAACGGTGAGTAAGAAACGGCTGGTGACTTGTAAAGTTTTTCTCCTGTTTGTGACGATCCGCTTAGACTTTAAGATTTTTGACATTACCACCCTCTCGCATTCTCAACTGCCTGCTCTTAACTGTTAGGTTATTCTCCGTGCGCCTCAGCCTTTTGGTTGTTGTTGACTTTGTTGATTTGCCAACCTGGTCGACTGTCGAGTCGCGTTTTCCAAAATGTAATTCCCCTAGCATGACTGCCAAATTTTTAATTAGTTACACGCCCCCGTCCAACAAAATGGGCTTCAATTTTTTTCATTTGTTTTTCGTGTATTGTCTGCCATGAACGTGCTGCGCGCGCGGACTCGGTGCTGAGGGAGCGGCACTTGTGTAAGGACCTTTTCTTGGGAGTCTACAGTCGTCCTAAGTCGGCATTAAGTTGTTTTGTTTTGCTGAAATTTAGAAATTTTTGTATTCTGTTCTGCAAACGCAACTGTTATTGCAATTGTTTTTCTTTGTTTATCTGCTTTAATTGCGTCCCCGCCACGTTGGCCCATCTATTAAAGAGACACTCTGCCCGGGCAAAGATGCTCCCTTGGCAACCTGCTGTTAGCTGCCGCTCTTGCTGGGACAATAAGTGAGAAAGCGCCCCATTTAGATTGTGAGATACCCTGCATTTAAAATTGTTACAGTTGACAGTCATTTATGTCGATTCTTCTCAAATTTTATATTCATAATTTTCCATATTTTCCATTTCCATTTCAGTTTATCTCATTGGCTTTCAAGTACATTGTTGCCCTTTTACCTTATCTTTTTACAGACCAAAAATTTATGTATATATGAAGATTTTGTTAATATACAATGAATTTTATGTAATGAAGGGTATGTTGACCCAGTCTTCTCATTTGAGGGCCAAATATATGCATACTCATATGAGGGCAAACAGCTCTTCGCAACATTTTTAATTACCTTCTTTGTAACATTTAATAAGCACAAGGACTGTAGTCGCTTATTATTAAAATGATATTTTTGCGACTGTATTTGAATAAAAATGTTGAACTGAATGTGTCAGGAATGCCGTCTGGTTGTGACAATTTGTATCGGCGTCTACCCAACTTTTTTAATATGCGTGACGGACAAGTTTATGAATAATTAGGCACACCCGAAAGTGTTGCGCACTGCGATTAATCACTGAAGTGCCCCCTATCCCACTGCCCCGAGGTGACATGGTGTTATGGGGCTGGAATCTGCTTGGTTGAAAAGATTCGAACGCACATTAACAAACAATGCGAGGCACGCTGTGCAAAAGCAAACAAACAGCAATCGCTTCAAATGCCAAAAACCAACAAAGTTTTACGCACACACCCTAAACTAGCGACACACTTGACACAAATGGAAGCAGCAACAACGGCAATGGGGAATGAAAGGGCAGCAGAGGCAAAAGGGGGACTTGCAGCAAACGGGAAACTTTTAATTTCTTGCCAACACACAAAACCGAGTTGGCGGCCACACGTCAGCGACTAAAGTGAGCTGGGCCAAGCCCTTAAAGAAGAAGGGTGAAGGGAGCGGGTGTCCACAACTGCTACTGCTACGACAACTCCAAATACAACTACAACACATGCCATTGCATTGAAGCGTGAAATTATTTAAACAATTTTCGTTGAAATTGCACTTGCCGCACGCGTCAACAGTACTTGGCGGTGTCCAAGCGGAGAATGCCAAACAACAAACCCGTAACCAACTCAGCAGGATATGTTGTATCAGACCTTGTATGTGTGTGTGTGTGTGTTTGCACGCAATTGCAATATTCCACAAGAGGCGTTGCTGCTAATATCCTAGTGAGAAATAGTGGAAACTGTCGAATGAGTGCATGTGCATGTGCTGTAAGTTGTTGTTGTTGTTGTTGTTGTTATGGTTGTTGCTGTCGCACAGTGTGCACTTGTTAATTACACTTTAATTTGTTGCGTAAAATGTTTGTTTAATGGCGTCCCTTGTCGACATGTTTTTCACACTTTTGTATACACTCAATGACGTCGACATTTTGGTTTACACCCAAAAAAATAATGGGCGGGGCGGTTCCCAACCCGATGTGTGGCAGCCCATTGTTTAGTATGCAACAACATTTCGTATAATTAAACGCACGCACCCAAAAATTTCAGCCACGCCCAGGCAACTTTATTTAGTCAAGTTTTTGTCGTGCACAGCGAGTGCCAACTGCGATAATTTTGCATTTACATTTGACTTAATAAGTTGCGCATATCAAGTGCCAGAACGAGTCACACAAGCGACAGAGACAGGCGGAGATGAACGAGTGGGAGATAAGGTGAGAAGTGAGAGGTTTGGGTGCTGGAGGAAAGTGATGTTTAGAAGGCAGCTTACAAAGTTGCATCTCAGCGCAGCAACTACTTAAAAACTTTGTTATAATTAAGCAAAAGCTAAAAACAACTCAAAAACTCGCCAGCATCCAACCCCAAAAGAAGATCCACTGAGTAATGACTAACGAACACTAACGCACAACACTCACACGCACACACGCAAACATGCTTTAGCTCAAAGTCAGATTTCTTAGGGATTATAGGCCCCAGAACTTTCCAGCTCATGCGTAACACATCAAGTTGCTCATACGTTATGTGCGCCGAGCCAAAGTCTGCGGCCAATTTGATTGCTCGGTATGAGATACGCGCCCATTAACAATGTGAGGAAAACACGCGTTGCTGGCTGATTAATCGCTGTAAGGTCCTTCAAACGATACGAACAGCATGATGGACCTGCACAAAGGGAGTCCTTGGGCACTTCATTCGAATTTGATGGCATTCCGACGGCAATTCAGCTTTCAATTGCTGCATTTTTAATGCCAACATGTTACATCGGGTCATAAACCGAGAGATTTTTTGGTTGCTATATGCCCTCCTCCCTGTAGCTGAAAAAAAGGGGATAACGAGACAACCTACATGTAAGGACAACTAAACCGGAAAGATTTTTACACCAGAAATAACAGAACTTTTCCGAAAAAAAAATAATCAGCTTAAAAATGGAAATCGAATTTTTCCACTTTGATTTTTCTTTGAATTTTAAAATAATAATTTAATTTAACAAATAACAATATTTATTTTGAGGATTCAGCTCAGCTGGTTTTTGGCAGCTGACATATGTATCTCTCTTTCCGACTGGTCAGATTGTGAAATATTTTCGGGCACTGACCAAAATGCCTTTAGAGTATTTTGCCGTGAAAAACACGGAATGCTATGAGATATCCTTTTGCCACATTTGATTGACATTTTGTGAAATTTCTCTGTTTTCTTTTTGTGTTTTCCTTTTTGGTGCTTATGCTGTGCGGCAGGTATCCTGGATACGACATCGAGATATTCACATATTGACAGTGGGCTCGTACACGTACACGTCCGATCAGAGGTTTCAGGCAACACATCATCAGGACACCGATGACTGGACGCTACAGATAAAATGGGCCCAGAAGCGAGATGCGGGCATGTACGAATGCCAGATATCAACGCAGCCCGTTCGCAGCTATTTCGTCCGTCTCAATGTTGTCGGTAAGTATGCGTTTGAGTGTGGGTTTGAGTTGGAGCATGTAGCTCGTGCTGTAAGCTTGAGTTTCACATCGGTTTGAGTTTGAGTTGAGAGCAGTGACTTTCGCTTTGGCTTCATAAAAAAATCAACCATTTGTCGCAAATAACAAAAGGCAAAGGACACTCTCCAAAAAAAAGCAACAAACAAAAAAAAGTTGTTGAGCAAATAAATTACAGCAAACGAGTGAGCAACACGCACAGCGGCGGCAACGACGACGACGGCGACGACGTCGGCAGGAGGGCGTCAAGTAACGTCGAGGACTTGGTTTTTATACGACAATAATTTCATTTTATCTTGTAGTTTATTATTCTACAGTGTCAGCCAGAGGCCTGCCTGCCTGACTGCCTCCTGACTGCCTGCCTCCTGTGAGAGCCTCCTGCCAGCCTCCGCTTATGTCAGCTTTTCTGTGTCTGCCTCGTTTTAACCGCGTTTTTCAAGCATTTCTCCTACTTATTCCCATCTTTTTTCTCTTCCAATTTTTTCTTTTTTTCGGTTGCTCGTCGTCTGCACTTTTCATTGGTTTTCACTGTTGACAGTGCCAACGGCGACCATACTTGGCGGACCTGACCTTCACGTTGATAAAGGCAGCACCATAAATCTCACTTGCACTGTAAAGTTCAGCCCAGAACCACCGGCCTACATATTCTGGTACCATCACGAGGAGGTAATTAAACTTTATTGTTACAATTGTCACGAAAATGCGTTTGATTTTTTTTCATCTTCTTTAGTTGTAACTTTTGTAGTGGCTATTTCGCCATCGTCATCTTGGCAACGAGTGAGCCTTGTAGTTAATTAATTTGATTTGCATAGTTTTAAGTTTTGCCATAGTACATTTAATTAACTACAAACATAAAAGTTCGTCAAGCAAAAGATTTCACAGCCCCTTAAAAGAACTTAAAGGTCAAAAATACCCACATAGGTCGAAACTTCAAAATGCCACAACTTCGTCAAAACTCAACTTATTTTAAAAAGTGAGGGCTTTTTGATCATAGTTTTGCCCCTAAATCAATCGTACATTTAAAGTTGAAAACGTGATTTTCGGTCGGAAGACAAGTAGAAATTATAGCCTGAAAATCGATATATCGATATATGGGCATAGGTCGAAACTTCAAAATGCCATAACTTCGTCAAAACTCAACGTATTTTAAAAAGCGAGGGCTTTTTGATCATAGTTTTGTCCCTAAATCAATCGTGCATTTAAAGTTGAAAACGTGATCTGAAGTCGGAAGACAAGTAAAAATGATAGCCTGAAAATCGGTATATCGATATATGGGCATAGGTCGAAACTTCAAAATGCCATAACTTCGTCAAAACTCAACGTATTTTAAAAAGCGAGGGCTTTTTGATCATAGTTTTGTCCCTAAATCAATCGTGCATTTAAAGTTGAAAACGTGATCTGAAGTCGGAAGACAAGTAAAAATGATAGCCTGAAAATCGGTATATCGATATATGGGCATAGGTCGAAACTTCAAAATGCCATAACTTCGTCAAAACTCAACGTATTTTAAAAAGCGAGGGCTTTTTGATCATAGTTTAGTCCCTAAATCAATCGTACATTTAAAGTTGAAACCGTGATCTGAAGTCGGAAGACAAGTAAAAATTATAGCCTGAAAATCGGTATATCGATATATGGGCATAGGTCGAAACTTCAAAATGCCATAACTTCGTCAAAACTCAACGTATTTTAAAAAGCGAGGGCTTTTTGATCATAGTTTAGTCCCTAAATCAATCGTGCATTTAAAGTTGAAAACGTGATCTGAAGTCGGAAGACAAGTAAAAATTATAGCCTGAAAATCGGTATATCGATATATGGGCATAGGTCGAAACTTCAAAATGCCATAACTTCGTCAAAACTCAACGTATTTTAAAAAGCGAGGGCTTTTTGATCATAGTTTAGTCCCTAAATCAATCGTGCATTTAAAGTTGAAAACGTGATCTGAAGTCGGAAGACAAGTAAAAATTATAGCTTGAAAATCGATACATCGATATATGGGCATAGGTCGAAACTTCAAAATGCCATAACTTCGTGAAAACTCAACGTATTTTAAAAAGCGAGGGCTTTTTGATCATAGTTTTGTCCCTAAATCAATCGTGCATTTAAAGTTGAAAACGTGATCTGAAGTCGGAAGACAAGTAAAAATGATAGCCTGAAAATCGGTATATCGATATATGGGCATAGGTCGAAACTTCAAAATGCCATAACTTCGTCAAAACTCAACGTATTTTAAAAAGCGAGGGCTTTTTGATCATAGTTTTGTCCCTAAATCAATCGTGCATTTAAAGTTGAAAACGTGATCTGAAGTCGGAAGACAAGTAAAAATGATAGCCTGAAAATCGGTATATCGATATATGGGCATAGGTCGAAACTTCAAAATGCCATAACTTCGTCAAAACTCAACGTATTTTAAAAAGCGAGGGCTTTTTGATCATAGTTTTGTCCCTAAATCAATCGTGCATTTAAAGTTGAAAACGTGATCTGAAGTCGGAAGACAAGTAAAAATGATAGCCTGAAAATCGGTATATCGATATATGGGCATAGGTCGAAACTTCAAAATGCCATAACTTCGTCAAAACTCAACGTATTTTAAAAAGCGAGGGCTTTTTGATCATAGTTTTGTCCCTAAATCAATCGTGCATTTAAAGTTGAAAACGTGATCTGAAGTCGGAAGACAAGTAAAAATGATAGCCTGAAAATCGGTATATCGATATATGGGCATAGGTCGAAACTTCAAAATGTCATAACTTCGTCAAAACTCAACGTATTTTGAAAAGCGAGGGCTTTTTGATCATCGTTTTGCCCCTAAATCAATCGTGCATTTAAAGTTGAAACCGTGATCTGAAGTCGGAAGACAAGTAAAAATTATAGCCTGAAAATCGGTATATCGATATATGGGCATAGGTCGAAACTTCAAAATGCCATAACTTCGTCAAAACTCAACGTACTTTAAAAAGCGAGGGCTTTTTGATCATAGTTTAGTCCCTAAATCAATCGTACATTTAAAGTTGAGGTCGCAAGACAAGCCTGAAAATCGATATATCGATATATGGGCATAGGTCGAAACTTCCAAATGCCATAACTTCGTCAAAACTGAACTTAGATTAAAAAGCGATGGCTTTTTGATCATAGTTTTGCCCCTAAATCAATCGTACATTTAAAGTTGAGGTCGGAAGACAAGCCTGAAAATCGATATATCGATATATGGGCATAGGTCGAAACTTCCAAATGCCATAACTTCGTCAAAACTGAACTTAGATTAAAAAGCGAGGGCTTTTTGATCATAGTTTTGCCCCTAAATCAATCGTACTTTTAAAGTTGAGGTCGGAAGACAAGCCTGAAAATCGATATATTGATATGTGGGCATAGGTCGAAACTTCAAAATGCCATAACTTCGTCAAAACTTAACTTATTTTAAAGAGCGAGGGCTTTTTGATCATAGTTTTGCCCCTAAATCAATCGTACATTTAAAGTTGAAAACGTGATTTTAGGTCGG